>CM057813.1:98945112-99545112 GCA_030067965.1 Latrodectus elegans
GTTAATGATGTAGTTATCATTACTAGTTAATTAAAGCAGTGTTTATTGAACATCTATGACGAGATTCGATAATCGTCGTTGGTAATTTATTAGTGAGTGTTAAATCATGATTTATGATTATACATGCATTATTTATTCGAAGAGCCCATCTTTCATCTTCATGTTATCATCAATCACAGAAGAATCATTTTAAGCTTGAAAACAATCATTCATTTCATGCAAAAATCAATTAAAGATGCAACATTTATAAAAACTTGTTCTAGGGAATTATAAGGTGTAATATTTCCATCACATGTCAAGCATTTATTTAGTATCAAAATAAACAAAAGGTTTAATCAATCAACTTATTACAGATATTTTTATAAATTGTATTTTTCTTATACAAGTTATTATAAATGACTTGCATGAAAGTTTAATGAAACGAAGTCTTAGAAATACATTTGTTTGAATAAAACTAATTTTATTTATTCTGAAATTATACATACTTTTGATGAATTTGCATTTAAATATATTAAAACAGCACATTGAGGGAGGGAGATAAATATTAAGAAAAATAGCATTAATAAAGTCAAGAAAAATTGCTATTAAATATCTATAGGTATTAAATGTGAATAGAATTCAACTATTTGGTGTAATTTATTTGATAATTAGATCATTTGCAAAATATAACTCCGGAAATATTATGCAAATCAATAATCATTTTTAATTAAATCCATTTTTAAGCACTTTTTAGATTACAGTATTAATCTCGGATACTACTTTGCTGCACATTTTTATGAAGTTAATTTGAGATTTTTATGTATCCAACTGGAGAAACATATGTTGAGAAAATGATCAATGAACTTAATAAAATAATAAATATGTTTTTTAGAAGTTATTAAATATGATTTTATGTATTCTAGTGCCAAATTGTTGAATTGCCACCAAGTGATTTCTATATACATTTAATAGAAAGTTATGATCAAGAATCATGAATAGAGCAGAAAATAAGTTGCAGAAGTATTTCTGATTATTAAGCTTCCACAAATATTCATGTGAAGTAAACAATTCCTTGCCAAGTGGTTTTTTATGTACATTTAAGAGAAAGTTATTATGAAGAATCATGAACAGAATAAAAGCATCTGCAGAAATATTTATAGACATTCCGCTTTCACAAACTTATGTGGAGTGAATTATTCCTTTCTGAGGCTAACTCACTTCATATAAATTTGCTGAAGATGAATATGCATAAATATTTCTTAATATATTTTTATGCTGCTCATGATTCTTGAAAATCATCCCATAAAGATGTGAATCATAATAAAGAGCTATAAATTATTCAATTCAATGAATCATTTTTTTCAAGGATAGTTTCTAAATTTCTACCAAGTGATTTCTATACTCATTTAGTGGAAAGTTATAATCAAGAATCATGAACAGAGCATAAAATATGCGCAGAAGTATTCCTACATATTCACTCCCACAAACGTATATGAAGTAAATCATTCCTTTCCAAGAACGATTTACTGAGTTAATGAAAATTTGTTGTTGTTCTCGTGTGCCAGCTAGGCTGGCAAATTGGGGTGCGCTGCTCCACTTTTCAAACTGAACCGTATTTGCTGTGGAGTCTGACTTCTTCAGTCACATATGCCATAGGGGCCCGTTTATAGGGTAGGCGACCATTCACACCTCCTTCACACACGAGGAAAGGACAAAGACAGGACAGAGAGAGAGAGAAAATACATCCATGCCTGAACCGGAATTCGAATCCAGGATCCTTAACCGTAGTCAGGTACACTGACTACTAGACAAGTTATCTGGCAGTTGATGAAAAGTGATTTCAATATATGTTTAGTACAAAAATAACTAAAAATCATGAACAGTATAAAAATATCTGCAGAAATATTTTTACAAATTCAGCTTCCGCAAACTTATATATATTTACTTATATAAATAAAGTTTTATATAAATTTTGGGTACTTATGTTATAGTATTTTTATATTAAATTTAAAAAAAAATTCTTTATATTTATATATTTGATTTCTAGAAACGTATGTGAAGTAAATCATTTCTTTCCAAGAACAATTTACAGAATTTATGAAAAGTGATTTCTACATATGTTAAGTATATTTTTATTAGTAATCTTGAACAGCATAAATATATCTGCTGAAATGTATTTACGAATTCCGCCTCCATAAAATCACATATAAATATTTTTACTTAAATAATTAACGTTTTGTATAAATTATGAGTACTATTATGTCATTATTTTTATAATGAATTAAAAAAAATTCTTTAAGCTGAAACTATATTTAATTTTATTGAAAATTCCCAGTGATTTCAGTGTTGCCCTACAAAATGTTTTTTTTTTAATATATGTGTTTTAAAGGTGATGTGCATGGTATAAAAATTTTTTTCATGCTGCATACATTAGCATTACAGTATGATGCAGTTAAAACACCGCATTTTGATGTTTAATCATATTATATCTAGTCTCATTTTTAATTTTCAAAAAGAAATTTTAAACAACTTAAAATTCTCAGTGAATTTTCTTTTACATCTGTAACACACTACTTACAAAATTTTCAATTAAATACAACAAATTAAGGATGCAAATCTTTCCGGGTGTCACGCTTTCCACATAGTAAAAACTTTCGTGTCTGAAATGTAACGTTTTATATAAATTATGGGTACTGAAAAAGAAAACTTTTGCTTTAAAAATGTCACCAAAATCTCATCTTTAATGAGAGAGTCTAGACGACTTTGTTTTATTATTCAGATTCTTAAAATGGAAAGAGAAGCTTATGTACAAATGCATGAATAAAAATGGCGCTTTTTGAAAATGTCAGAGAATGCCAGAACATAAATTAGGCTGAAGGCAACCTATGCAGATTCTCCACGACATTTATTTACTCCAGGAACTAATGGATGTTCTACAAAATACCCTGAACAATAAAGAATTTACAAATGAGCAAAATACAGCCATGTCAGTATTAGGAAAAGTTAAGAAGCTTTTATAAATGACCCTCTTTCAAGAATCTGGAAAACATATTTCGCAAGATTCTTTTATTTTACTTTTGAGGCTGTAGGTTTTATTAAATATTTTACTACAAAGTTAATATTCTCCAGCAGTTTTTTTACTAAAGATAAGAATAATAATTGGGATATTTTTGTTCTATTGTATTAATATAATAGTGCTAATTTTGAATAATTTTTCATTAAAATTTTTTTTCAAACTTTTAAATTCTCGTCTACCTTCTAAAGTCAAATGAATGGTTACAATGAACAGTTTCATATAAATTAGAGAATTGAATAAGAAGAGCTCCTTAAAAAGTCATTAGCTGAAATTCTGCATGTCCTTAATTGAAATACAGATATGAATATCATAATATTAAAGTTTCTTTAATGATATTTTTAATAAACTTTTATTTTTATAATACATTCAAAAGCTATAACTTATGAATATGAAAAAATTATAATATATCAGTTTAGAATTCTATCAAATTTGCAAATAAAATTATAAACATTAAAATCCTTTACAAACGTTGCGAAAGTAAAAAAAAATTAAAAAGTGGTTACAATGTTGGATTTAAGTCTTTTGAACAAAAACTTAAACACACGAAACAAAATTTGATATACAAAACACGTTTTCTGTAAGATTTATTCTTCAGTGATGTAAATTTTGTAGGATTATTCTACAATGATGTAAATTTTCAAATAACAAGGGACAATTTTTTTTTAAAATTTAGACAAGAATTTTCAATTACATACGCATTTATGCTCTATTTATTACATGGAAATTTGTAAAAATGAGTATAAATGCTTATCACACATGCAAATATTTTATTACCACTTATGATAAATCCTATTTAATCAAAGTAAGCATGATTAATAATGAACTTTTATACTTTCTGGTACATAGAGCATTGTATATAGAATGTGCTTGTACAAAATGATAATTAATGAATTGTTCGTAATTTATTAATCAAGTAATACAAACGCACTCTGAAAAAATATATCAATAATATTTCCATATAATATAATAATTCCTTTTATAACAGAAATATTACAAGTTTTTAAGAATTGTTGGGAACATTTTATATAAATTTAAATGTGCATATGGAAAATATATAAAGAAGCTAGCTTTTATATGATTTTCAATTTTCTTATTTGAAATTCATATAAAACATATCTTCTATATACATGTTTCATTACTATTCCATCAAAAAAATTATTTAAAAATAATAATTTGCATTATAAACTGTTGGGTTTCATATAAGAGGAAATGAAGCAGATTTGATAAAGCAAATTATATATTGAGCAATTTTGATTTATTAGATTTTTCCTCGTAAAGTTATAGAAATCTAGTATGACACTTCTGGAACAGGTAGCACGTGTTATGCCTTCCTTCTTTGGAATTATTTTACTTAGCATGAACATTGCTTAGAAACGCAAACAGTTTATCATAAAATACTATAAATTAACATAAAAATATTTTTAAAAAAGTGATCTCTCAAATGCACTGTAACAAGTAAAATGAAATGTGCCCTTTTTAAAATTTAGTTTTGGAATATATATTTCAAAGTTAGTTGTGCCTGTTTGAATAAATATTTTGCTGAAAGTTTTGCTACGAAAGGCAAATGCAAATACAAATTCGTACTTAATTATCATTATTGAAAATTTTTACTTAAATGTATCTTTATTACGCCAAAACTACTTAACTAAGATTCTTCATTTTTGTAGTTCATGGTATTTTTAAGCTTTAATTTATTAAGGTTTTTCTTAATAATAATAATTCAAAAGTCTTATTGTATAATTTCAAATAGTTTTATCAACATACAAAAGAAAAAAGAAAAAATATCAATTTGATTGTATTCTATGTTGTTTGACAGTACAACCATAACTTTAAATGTGATATGCTTAGTTCTTACTTGTTCTCTAACAAACGTATATTTTTTTGCTTTGTTTGTGGACTGCATGTTTAAATTGAGTCAATGAGTGCTCGCAATTAATTATTTTATTTTTAATATAAAAGCATTATTTATCACCGCTTTAGCCGGATGACAGAGAAAGAAATTATACATTCCGCTTTGTCGGGGAGCATCTTTCTTCTGCTTATTTACATATTTTCGCAATACTAAAATAGAGGCGCTGTAGTTAATATTCCGAGACAAAATATCCCACACGACGTTGAAATTTTCAAAAACGTAAAAAAGACTTGGGTACAAATAATATACAAATACAAAGTTTACACAAGTATTTACATAAACAAATTATACAATGTTTAAAACTAGATTACAAAATATTTTCAAGTAAACAAGAATACTGAATATATTACACTATATATTTTGAATCAAATTTTCTTTACAAATTGTCCTTAGAAGGTAGTATACAAATTTTTCCGATAGTTTGTGTAAAAACACCTGTTGCAATTTTCAATTTTACTATAGGAATCTTATAATCAGCACCTGGAGTTACCTCTAATACATCGGCAACAGCCCATTTATAGGAAGGCAACCCATTTTCCTTTAACATAACTAAAGTCCTGATTTTAATATTGTTTTTATTAATCTGCCATTTATGTCTTTGTTGCAAATGGTTTAGATGTATACATAACAATCTGGGCTTCCGGTATCATTTAATTTGAACGCTTAATTAAAAAAATGTCCTGGTGTCAGAACTTCAAACTCATTTACGTCCGACGACATTGGTACTAAAGGTAATACCTTCTACCTGAATAATTATTGTTTTGTATTCTTCCAATGTTAGTTTATTGTTACCAAGAGTTCTTCATAAGTGTTGTTTGAAGGATTTAACACCCGCTTCCCAGAAACTACTACCAAAATTTGGGGAACGGGGAGGAATAAATATCTAATTCATTGATTCTGTCCAATAAAAATTTGCTAAATTTGAATCTGGATTCTGAATTTAATTTTGTAAATGATTTAATTCTGAATGTGTATCCATAAAATTTATAGCGTTATCAGACATAAGTGTAGCCACCTTACCCCTGCGGGAACAAAACTTCTTCAAAGCTGCAATGAAAACCTTTGAAGTAAGATCACTTGATATTTCCACGTGAATTGCTTTCGCTGCTAAACAAATAAAAATTGCTACGTATATGTTATGAAAAATGCCCTTTCGTTGGTTATGAAATTTTATTAGAAAATTTCCACAAAATTCAACTCAGGAGTTTAGAAATGGTGGATTTGGAGCAACGCGTGCCGCTGGAACATTGCCCACCAGATGATATAATACTTTAGATTTTTTTTCATAACATATTAAGCAATCATGGATTATCTTACGAGCAATCTCTTTATCTATTAATGGGCAAATATTTTATTTGGATTTGACGTAACAAACCCTGTACAACAATATGCAAATTTTTCTAATGATAGTATCCAAATATTAATTTTGTTAATTTATGGCTACTTGGAAAAATTATCTGGTGTTTAGATTCAACGGATAAAACTGTATTTTTAAGTCTGCCGCTGACTCTCAAAATAGAGTCATCATCTAAGAATAGATCAAGTTGGTAACTCTGTATAGAAATCTTGCTGGAAGAAGTCCGGTCTGTTCCCCCATAACGTATTCTCAAAAAAGTTGATGACATCTGATTATCTGGAGATGACATCTGCCGGGTTGTCTTTAGAAGATACAAATTTGCAACCCTTGCGCAGAAACTAAATTTCTGCTATCCTGTTACTTATAAGTCTTTGACTTATGAAGCTGAGAGTTTATCCAAGCTAAGATTATGGTTGAGTCTGTCCATATACTGACCTTATCAATGGGTAAGCATAGGAAGCTCTACTAGCAAGATAAGTCCTTTTGACTTATCTCGCTAGCAAAGCTCTGGACATGAAATGGGTACTGGTTTTAAAGAAGCTACTCTTGATTTACTGCAAAGTATCCTTGTTTGAAACTGTCCAGACGTAGTGCAACATCTTATGTACAGTGACGAAGCATAACTTTCCTGACTTGCATCTACAAAGCCAAGAATCTTTATACGGACGGCATCTTCAGTAAGAATATATCAGGAAATATTGATTCTATTTACCTCTTCTAATTTTAGAAGAAATTCCTCCCACTCCATAAGTAAACGTGGTGGCAATAGATCATTCCAATATAACTTTTGTTGCCAAATACTCTGCATAAAAAAATTTTGCCTTTGTCAACACTGGTCCAATTATATCTTCTTCTTCTTTTGTGAGGACTTCTTCTTTTGTGTACAAATCCTTATGTTCTATCCTTACTTTAAAGGAAAATAATCAGCTTGGTGTTGGCACAGACTTCCTAATACCTTTACAGACATTTGATGAGAAGTTTCTTTAAATGAATAATCTGAACTTGAAATCTTTTTTAACAGTTTTAGATCACTGGAAATCCATTTTTAGAGCTTCCTTTCATCATGCCTTAAAATACTTATAAGCTATATTTGTAAGTACTTGGCCGTTTCCAAAGTATCAGTTCCAATTTAAAAATCATCCATATAAACGTCTTCACAGGTTATTGCAGCAGATTCGAGGAAATCATTGCATTCTTCCTCAGCCAATGCCTTCAATGTTCTCATTTCTAGAAATGGGACACTTACTGCTCCACAAGTGATGGTACAGAGATTATAAATTTTTATTGTTGCTTCTTTACTTCAAACGATGCTAGCCTCTCTGTTTCGGATCTATCAAAACCTGTCTAAACATTTTCCTTGTGTCAGCACTAAAAACATATCTATGAGTTCTAAATCTATTAACCAGAGAGAAGATATCTCATTGAATAATCCCTCTATTTCATAGAACAGTATTCAGAGAGAAATCCACTAGTGGCTTTGCAGGAAGCATCGAAAACTACTCTTAAAGAAGTCGATGATTTTTCCGGCTCATATACAGCATCATATAATAAAGTAACTTGATATAAATTTGTAGAGGAACTAAGACTGTCTTAAAATTGAAAAAATAATACTCCTTAATTGAAAGTTATTTATAATATAAAATGAATAAGTTTAACATATTCGAAAATAGAAAGCTAATATTCTTTTAGTTCCAAAAATATGTATTAAATTAATTTGTTTTTACATTGCAATTTAAGTTAATTTAAGATTTATTCAAATACAGATGTGTTATAATATTTTTTTTTGATTTTTTATTTCAAAATACGAATTTTTAAAATCAGCAAGTATAAAATGTTGATTTATTTTATATTTTAAAACACATATTTAATATAATAACCAGGAAACTTATATAATATTTTTTTTTAAATATTATTACACTCGTGTCCATAAATTAATGATAATTTAAGTTCAGGCAATGAAAGAGAAAAGAAGAAAAAAATGTGATATGTTTGTAAATTCTATTCATTAAACAAAAGTTAAAGAGAAAAGAAGATTCTATATGTTTGACATCATTAATAAAAATTGCAATTTTTACTTCTTGGAACAACTTTAAGAAAGAACTTATTTGCAAAAACCAATATAACATGGTTAGTATGATGGTTAATACACAGTATGCCCTCTAGACGATGAAATACAGGCTGCACAACGCCTAGGCATGCTCAGTATCAAATTATCGATCTGATCTTAGGGAATATTACACCACTCATCAAGCAATGCTCTCCGAAGCTCTGGTAGACATGTGGGAGAGGATTGATGGATTAAAATTTGTCGGCCAGGAATATCCCACACATGCTCTATTGGATTCAATTCCGGTAAGTATGCTGGCCAGCCCATACGAGTGATATCCTCCGATTTATGTCATTTGCCTACAATGTTTGCACATTGAGGATGCGAGTTGTCATACATAAACAGAAATTGTGCACCAATGGCACACCGAAACAAACGTACATGTTGTTCCAAAAGGACATCCCTATAGATGTGGCCTGTCATAGTTACATTCTAAACATGCAGGTTAGTTATGGAACCCAGAATAATTCCTCCGCAAACGAGCAATCCTACCCCACCGTAACGGTGCGATTTAATGATGTTCTCTTTATGGTAATAGGTGCCTGGCCCTCTCCATAAGAAAGTCCGGCGAGAAACAGACTAAAAACTAAATCTGGACTCGTCGGAAAACATCACACAAGACCACTACTGTGGTGTCCACAATGCATGCTCTCTACTTCAGACTACCTTCAGGGTATAGTGAATTGTGGTAAGTGGAACACATCTGACAGGCCTACGAGCGTATATACCAATGTGTGCTAAGCGTTTGTACACTGTCTGCTTTGAAACTATGGTACTGGTAGCTGAAGAGAGCTGACGAGGCAGATTTGATGCTGTGCTCCGTCTGTTTCTTTTGCCAATAACTGCCAAATACTGGTCCTCATTCGGCATTTTAACACGGGAGCGACATGTGGTGTAAAGTCTACTCATATTACCATCATCTTGGAAACGTTGCCAAAGCCTGGAGATGACACTCTGGCCGATTCCAACTTCCTCGGATACTTCCAGCTGGGTACGTCCACATTTAAGACGGCCGATAATTCTACCACGTAAATCATCATTCAAACGCTTCCTTTGTGCTATAAATATGCGATTATTTCACTGAAAGTCTTTTAAAGAGCTTGAGAACAGTTTTACTTTGTTGCGACCATTCCTTATATAACCCTCTCTTACACTCTCGTCATTGCGACGCATTATTGTTGCCATTTGGTGATTTTTCTAATTTGCATATTATTATTCAAGATTTTTGTGATAATTCTACGAGTGAAATTTTTATTTTAAAGTGTATATCCTTATTAAATCTAAAAATATAATTGCCTAGTCAATACCAGCAAAATAGTTATTAAAAATTATATCATAAATATTAAAGACTATTAAACATATTATTGTTTATGTACTTTAATCAAAGTATATTTATCAGCTATATTTTATACTCTGTTTTCTTTTAATAATAAAATGTATTCTATGTAATAATTTTGGTATGTTTCCAAGTATTAAACATTTGCCATAAAAGTTAATATTTCCTTTTTTTATGTATTTTTGTAAAAGTCATCAATTAAGCATTTGCTTTAACTTTATTCAGAATGTTCTTGTATAATAAATCTGAAAAAAATATTTACATTTTTCTTTCATAATTTTTATAACTCCACTTATTATATAAATATCAAATTTGGTAACAAAAAGGGAAATTTGTAGAGTGCCAAAAACATTTTATTTTAAACCTTGAGTAAAATTTGTAAACAATTTAAACTTTACTTAAACTTTTATAGTGTTGCCTTTATTCCTATTAAATAAGATAAAACTTTACAAATATTTCTATAAAAATTATAAACAATTTTTATTAAGCTATAGAGATTACTAGAGCAATATATTTAGTTCTATTCAGTTAAGGAAATTGTAGGATCAAATACATATTCTTTCTATCTATGTGTTAGAAAACTAGATTTATTTAAAAAATTACATTTTTGAAATATGTCACAAATATATTTTGAGTTCTAAAGCAGTTTTAAATATCAGCTTTAATGGTTTAAAAGTAATTTGTAAAGTTGCTCTTTCATTAAACAATGAAATTTTCAGCACTTAAATTCATTCGGATTATTTTAGATTAAGCATTGTTTCAACATTTAAAAATTAAAAACAATTGAATAAAATTATATCTTTTATACCTAACATTTTGTTGCTACTTTATGAATATTTCTATTTAAAATATGAACAAAATGGAAATGTATACATTATTTATAGATGAAAGTGTAAGTAAAAGTGTATTTTGTAGATATATATCATCTTTATTGCTTTGAGGATGTTTTAATGTTTGAATAGCTTTCAAAGATTGAAAGATTTTTTCATTTTTAAATAGCTTATTATATAGATGTATAATGATTTAAATGGAAATAAAAAGCTCTTGGAAATTAATGTATTGATGCTATGTAATACCAGTTTATTTTAACAAATATAAACAAAAGACCTTTTAAAAATTGAGTAATTTTTAATATAAAAAACTTTGTTTATGGCCCAATCACGTAATAATAATAATAGTTAAGTAAGTCTAATCATTTAATTTAAATACTTTATTCATAATTATTATAAAAGTAAGAAAATTGTGAAATAAAAGTTACTACGTGGATAAATTTAATGAAGCATGATCATTTCCTCTAAGAATGATAATTTTAATGATGAAATGAAAAAGAGTAATTCAGTAGAGTTTGATTGTTATAACAAATGTATAGAACACTTAATATTATCAAAATAAAATAGTCACAACGGTCAAAATTTCAATAAATTTATATGATACCTAATGTTGCATTATTGTTTCTCTTTTATTGTAATAATATATTTCAACAATGTTAATTTTGGTGATGTTTAATCAAAATTATTTTTAATCTTGAAAGAATTTCATTCATCATTTTAATTTATAATGGGCATTTTTATCGGAAAAAAATTTAAATTCTTATTTTTTCAACAAAATTACATTTGTTAGCCTGAGAAAATTATCCGTTTTCCGAATCTTGACCACAAGCATCTTCCCTGACTTAAAGATAATCACTAATTTTGCTCAACACAAAAAAAATTTCATTTTATTTATGACAAAATATATTAATGTATCTAATTCTATTATCGCCATTTACAAATAAGAATTGAATATTTTTATATATTTAACAATAAATTAGTTGAAAAAAACGCTAAATATTATTAAATATTCATAAAAAATATTTATCTAATTAAAGGTTTCAAAACACACAATAGTTACGTATAAATATTTATATATATATATATATATATATATATATATATATATATATATATATATATATATATAGATATATAGATATATATATATATATATATATATATATAATATATATATATATATATATATTATATATATATATATATATATATATATATATATATATATATATATATATATATATATATATATATATATATATATATATATATATATATATATATATATATATATATATATATATATATATATATATATATATATTCATAAATTGTTCTAACTCTATCTTCAACATTCAAGCAAGTGTATCTTTTATATTTTAAAACAAAACATAGCCAGAAATAATAAAAGAAAATTTCGTTCCTAAGTAGAGAATTGCGTGGAATTGTAATCAAATGCAATAGGCTTTTACTTTTCAAAAACACTCCTTATTTTCTCAAACTAAACAATACATAACACCATGAATAAGTTATTCACTTAAATTATGTTGTAACAACTGAAGAAAATGGAAGAAAGTTGCTTAGCTCTGTTTTTAAAGATTTAACTATTATTTAAATATTTTATTTCGAATCAATGTATTCAAAGGTAAGCGAGTTTTATAGTATTTTTGCATTTCATTTTGTATATACTTAATGAGATTTCAAAAATATTCTAATAATTTATTGAAATATTTTCTGCATTAGTTTTCTTTGCTTAAATGTTGCTTGGTGAATCAGTGCAATAATATAGTAATATTTCTTTTTGATGTTTTCGCTATAATATTTTTAACGTTACATATATTTTTTAGAATTAATATTTTCTAAAATTGTAATTTACCCATTAACATTTAAATGTATACAATAAAAACTAAATTTACAATTCAAATCAGTTTACTAAATTTGTCATTTTTATGTAAAAATCCCTAAGTGTACCAAATTCCAAAATTTCTTGCAAAATAGTTACACAATTTGTGTTTTGAAATTTAAAACAACTGATATTTTAAAATAATTCATTTTTTATAATTTCTCTTTAAATAAAACCAATTCAAGAAGATTATTTACGAAAATTTGAATGAATGAATTTAGTTACCAAATGAATTCAAGCTTCGAAGCCACATCAATCTTTTTCGTAATATTTTAAATCTGAGGAACAGAAAGACATTTTTCAATTTAAAAGAAAGAAATGTTTGTTTGTTTCTTTTTATTTATGATAAAATCTTTAAAATTCCATAAATAGATGTTTTTTTAAATTAACTAATTGCAAATATTTTATATGTATTTTTAATCTATACATTTGTTTTAAATGAAAGCAAGTGTAAAATTTAAGAGCCTATTAAATTAAACGCTGATGGTTTAAAAGAAGACGGAATTAAATGTTTCTGACGTGTTAAAATCTCTTGGGTTGTTCTCTTGCGAGAACATCCACCGGAGAAAGTTATTTGTATTCAGTTTAAAGACAAATAATTATATTAATTTTACAAATAACAACTGTTATTGATGAAGTTTTCTTTTGCCAACCTGAGATTAAACTGGGATTCGTTATATATTCTTCTCATATAAATGTAAATGTTTAGAATGAAGATTAATTTAAAGGAAAAAGTAACATGAATTCTTAGATTTGTGATTAAAAGTAGCATTTTTTCTGGGGCTAAAAATAAAACAACTTTTTTGAAAATACGGAATTATATATTGAAATTTAATCAGGCACTTAAAACAGATGAGATATTTTTGTAGTTTTATTCCTTTTATGCATTATTTCATGTTTATAATCAATGATATATCAAAAAAAAAGAACAAAAACATTCATGTATGTATAATATTTTTACTAGATTTTTTTAAAAGATGGCTTACTATTTACGAAATGATGACATTATAATATTATGTGTGGTTATACATAATATTTTAAAATAATTGTAGGTCCTGGGTGACCCTTCCCCGTAACAAGTCCGAAAACTGCTGTTTAATTATCGTTACTCGTTGGGAATCTAAACCGAGTCACAGAAGTTAGTAGCATTACCCAAATTATACAACCACAAATTCATTTATAGGGTAGGCTACATTCCTCCATCATCTCAGTGGGAAAGACAAAGAAACGCAGAGATTATAGAAATACCCTTGCCTTCATCATGATTCAAACCACTCAGCCATCAAAAATATAACATCATATAATCCAGAATGTTTTTCAAATTCATAAATACTTATAAATATTTAATCAAGTTTAAACATATATACCCAAAATTTTATTATTTAATAAAATATATTAAAAATTAAAAATAGACTTCATAATCAAAGAAATTTCAGAATGGAAAATTAGCATCATATATAAAAAGACTACCTGTATTAAAAAGTTAAATATAACTTTTAAATTTTAATTGGTTTATATTTTATTTTTTCTCGGACTGAAAACAGTCTACTTAGTCTTTCATCCCTTCAGTGGCTCTACAAACTTATTACCAAGCATGATTTGGAACAAAACGCAAGGCGTTTTGTTCCAAATCATGCTTGGTACCACACTCCATATCCCTCTTTCATAAAATCAAATATGAGCACTGAAACCCTTGGCCCATATGTGAAATGTCATGCCACTGAATTAGCTTACATTTTTTATATTTTATTTAATAACACAAATTTGCATAGTTTAACAATGTTTTTATACATATTATATTTATAATTTGGCATGCAAAATATTGTTTTGAGCATGGTAATAAAAATAGATTTAACTTTTTTAAATTTTTTTCGTTAGTACATAGTTTAATTTTCTTTCAAAAGCAATACAAGCAAACAATGCAGAAAATTAATTTGTTAACTAAATATTTATGTTGTTTTTCACTTGATAACAAACTTGAATTGGACCCAAATTAAAGTACACTTTAAAGCATTAAAAACATCTGTATTATTTTTCCATTAGTAATCACTTACGTTAATAGAAACACCAGCTCAAATAAAAAACCAATTAGAAATTAAAGAAATCAAAAATAATGAAAACCATTATACTGTTATTCATGTGAACATTTAAATTTTGATGTTCAAAATAAAGTTCAAATTTAAAATATATAACAAATAATTATAACTAAAAATGAAGTATAAGTGTTACTTTTTTTATCAGTCATTAAAAAATTTTTAATTTGTGCAAAATGAGTAGATTTTACAATGTTCTTATAAATAGCAAAGATATTTGATGGAAATTGCACAAGATTAAGAGATATTTTTCATTGAAATAAATTGAGAAATTTCTTACCTAGAATAGAGATAACGTGATAAAACTTTTCAGAGGATTAATCTACATTTTGGTACTTTAAAGATATCTAAGATGATTTAACTACCTTCTGAAAAGAAATCCTGTTTCGTCAAAATAAGTTTATTAATCCTGGAAAATAATCATTTGGGGAGAGAATGATAGTTTAATTTAACAATGATTGAAATGATAAATAAAACAAAGATACGATATATTTATGAGTAGGAAATCACTCTCCCTCTAAAAGGAACATCTCTTAATTATGAATTTATCTAGGAGAAATATTATTTAGAGTGTGGATGTACTTGCAGGAATCATGGAGTCCATTCTTTCTTCAATGATAAATAGAATAAAATGGTATTGATTAAGTAGTAAATGTATCAATGCATTTAATATCATTAGCTGCAAAACATTAATCCTTTAATGACATAATGGCGTAAGACATTTAAGTTTCATTAAATAGTACTATGAAACATTTACCTTTATGTTATTTCTTTTCTTAACCTAAAGAATGTACCTAGCATTTATTATAGAAATATTTTATCTACTCAAACAATGTTTTGAAAAAATTAAATGATGCCTCCCAAATCATACTTTCCAAGTTTTTATTAATAAAATAATCATATCTTCTAAAATAATAATTACCTGAGTATCAATAAAATATTATTTATATTATATCCCTAAAACTACAGAAGAATATATCACAAAAAATGTTATTCTGTAATTTTTTTATTAAAAAATATTTGAAATTTTTATTAGGTTCACAGTTAAATGTTCGTTAGAATTTTTAAGGAATGTTTAAAAACAGAGAACAAATTTAACTAAAGATTTGAGGTATATCTTGTTATTTGTTTTATTAATTTCTCTTTTCAATATCTGATTAAAGGAAAGTAATAGCTCAATGATGGCAATCGACTTGGTAAAAGTTGATGTATTAAAATATCAGATCAAAAAGCATAAAATTTAAAACTAGAAACAAACTTTCTTTATTTCTATATCCGTATTAAAAGAGACTTTTGAATTTTGAAATTAGTAGAATTCAACTAATTTTGTAGTAAGTACTAACTTTGAAGATAATAAGGGATTCTTAGTTAAAATTCTATATCTCGATATAATATTATATATAAATGAGAAAGTGCAAAAAAATGTCCAACATATCTACATAAAAATTAAGTGAACAAAATGTATACATGACAAAAATATGAATAATTCTTTTGTTGTTGCTACTTATGGAATTGGATAAGCCAAGCTCGCTATACTGTTGGCTATGCGAATTTAAGTCAATAGGATGCATCTTTCGTTGAACCAGAGCACCACGAAGGTGGAAATATGATTTTGCTCTCAACTCCTTCGAGAGATGGAACCACCACAGGATGCACTCCTTCAAACTTGACATTGATCTCGAGAGGGAGAAAATTATCCCCACACTATTACATCCATGGTAATTAGTGAATGACCAACCATAAGATTTTTGATTACACAAATTTAACGAGCACGAATATATCATGCATTCGGTGGGTCTTTGGCGACATTGGGTGTCGAACCCCTCCTTTTCAAACAGATTCCCGATGCCCTAACCATTAGGCTACCATAACCATAATCCTCTTATTGTAGTCATAATCAATTTAATCTAGATTGTTTAAAATTACCTATAACACAGATAATCCAGTACTCAAAGCAAAAAACATTTAAAAGCTTAAAAGTTTAACTTACAAAATAAGAAATTATGACTAAGAATTAAATTTTTTAAGTAAAACTTGTTGACATTTTCAAATAAAAAATTTTATTATGTGTTAAAGGGGGAATTCAGAATTTTAAACTGGAAACAAAAATGAAAACAAGATTATGAAAAATTGGGGAAAAGCTCAAAATTTATCACACTCCATGGGAATAAAAAATACTGCATTACTTACAATGCAAAATGATGAAATAAGATTTCACGAATAAGATTGTGAGTAGTTGGTACTGTCATATTTTGAAGAGAATCGGACAGTTTGATTAAATTCCCAAATAAACCACTTTATAAATAAATACATAAAAATGCCTCCAAACATGCATTTTACAACTTCCATTGACACATAATATGTTCTTCCATAGAAACTCAAATTTAACTTGTTAGGAAAATGTACTAAATCCAAATACCTTTAGATTTAGAAAAAAATAAATGAAAGTAAAGTTATTAATTTTGAGACACCGTATATGATTGGCCCTTGTTTCCAGTAGTAACAAAGAATTAACAAAGAAACAATTAAGTATTGGTTAGCTTTCAATAGCAATTATGATGATAATCAGAAACATAACAGCATTTGTAGTTTTTTCTGGAAACAAGAATCAATAAATTGTGAATACCCACTATATTATTTTTAAAAATAAATATTATTTTATGTTACAACAATAACCAAAATATGTACAGAAAATAAAAAATTATGATTAGCAGAAACACTTTTTCTTATTTAGAAAAAATCATTGAATTGTATATAATTATGAAACTTTAAGTTATAAAAACTAAAACAAAATTAAATAAACATTTAAATAGAAAATATTTCTTTCTCACTCAATTTGAAAAAAACCAATTTTACAATTTATTTAACAATATATTAATTAAAAACTTATAAGTGATATTATAAATTATTTAATTCAAAAACAAAATTGTCATTTGAAAAATTATTATAAATGAGTTAAAGATTGAATTCAGAATTTTAAATTTTAAAAAAAATTAAAAATATGTATGAAAACTAAAATAAAATTTCGAAATTTATCACTTCTTTATTGTTAATAAATACTGCAATAAGTTTATAAAATATCAATTTAAAATAGATTAATATATGAGTAAAAAACTATTCCTAGGCATAGCTGGTAAAAACTAATCATACTGCTAAATAAGTTTAGTTTTGATTGTTAAATTGCGATAAAATATATTGAAAAAATGATATTGAATATGATATACTAAAGTAGATTCAATTTCCATTATTTATACAATCATTTGGAATTCAGCTAAATATTTTTGTCATTAAATATTAATGCATGTGCGTAAAGCATATAAATATGTGAAACGTATTCATAACGTTTTAAATCAATCTAATACAGTCGAATTTTAAATTCTTGGAAGAAATAAAAATAGATATTAATAATAATCTGATATTAAATTAACTATTTAAGTTTTTTCTTATTATCATGGATTTAAAATGAAGGAAATATTAAAAGAAAAGAATTACAATCGTGCTTTACATGTATCTAACCAAGAAAAATTTTAATATAAAATATGTGTGTTGAAATTTGTTAAATAAAAATATTTGTACTATAAATATTATCAAATTTATTTTTAATAACAAATGATTTAAAAACAAGTTATCGAGATTGAAAAGGTAATAAAAATTATGATAAACGCAATTATACTATACTTTTTTAAAATTTTATTAATTTGCAAATGATAAAATATAAATCTTCTTTAAAAGATAGTCACTCAAATGTCATGTAAAAGATAAGACAAATATAATTTTTTTTTCAAAATCTAATTACCAACTCGATATTCTAATTCATTTTGTTTTATCCACTTTCAGGAAACAAAAACAATCACTCATACAAACATACACAAAATGCTTTTGAAACTACATTTTTAGCTAAGAAAAATCTATACAACTTTCTAAAATGAAAATGTTAACTAAATGAAACTGTCAGTTACTTATCAAAAAAACACTTTAATAACAGAAAATGGAACTAAAGGAAATGATATAAAAATGTGTTTATTTTTCGAAGACATTCAAATAAAATGTCAAGCAGAATATGTAGATTTTTTATCAAGATAATACGTATATTTAATTGTTAAAATTAAGTTTTTTAAAACATTTAAATATCTCTAACCAAAAGTTGTATCTTTGAATGTAATTTGTTAATTTAAGTTTACTATCTAAACTTTACTGTTAAGTTTACTTTACTGTTACTACTCGCCATTATATATATATATATATACATACATATATATATATATATATATATATATATATATATATATATATATATATATATATATATATATATATATATATATATATATATATATTATTGGATTGATTATTTGTACAGTTTTTACAGTTGAGAAATTTAAACTCTGCAATGAAAGAATCTGGTTCTAGACCTAAATTTAGACCTAGACCTAAACTTAACCACTGATTCTAGATCTAAATTTTCACGATTAAGCATGATTAAAAAAAATAAATATAGTAACAATAGATGTCGCTCATAAGAAGGGAATACTGAAATTACTGTTCTAATATTATATGTACTTTCTTAAATTTAATTGCATCTGCCTTTTTTTAATGCTTTGTTTCAAGTGGTATTAAAGTCACAATGAATTCTTTTCTAATGAAATATTGTGAATCCATTCTTGACTCTTTCATAAGTATTTTACTATATATCGTGCATAACTGCTACATTAGAGAAAACTTATAAAAGGATTTAAACAATTTCATTTTTGTATGTTTATTTCACGTATTTGAATTTTGACACGGAAGAAAATTTTCCAAAGCTCCTTATGTTTTTGTATTTCCTGGCTGTTTATGGACTTGTGGAGTTGGAATAGTTTTGGAATTGAACCATCTGGGATTATTGACAATAACAACAGCAACAGCTTTTATTGTAATTTAATTTATGGTTCATTAGATATATAAAATTTCATATTAATATGAAAAATATTTTTTATTAATTATGACACCCTTTTCATATTTGTTACAAAGATTGTTTTACATTAAATACAATTATACTTTGCTTTTTATTTAAACTACAATATAAATGTATCATATGTTATTACATTGATAGTTTGTCGCTAAAGTAATTTTAAGTATTTTTTTCCAAAATGTTTGAATATATTTTCAAAGGCAACTTCTCAAAATCTTTTGATAGTATAAATGATGATGATATATGCATTTACTGTTGACATATATGAAAAGAAAATATTCCTGATATGTAAATCTATCATAATTTATTTTATAAGCCTTCAATAATTTGAAAAAAATTGCCAGAATTAATTTGTGAAAGAAGTGAATTTGTTAAAAGTTGTATCATCGGGTTAAATGTCGCATTTTTAAGCAAATTTTAATTTATTTCAATAATTTTGTGTTACGAGTACCTGCTTTACATAAAATATTTTTAACATTATTCACAACTGCCCATCCAGTTTATTTGAGCATTATTTTTAAGTCCTTTAAAATATTGATTTTAATATTATAAAATTTCTTTTTTTCCCTTTTCAATGTGTAATAAATACTTATCAAATAAAATTTAGATTTCAACTAAAAAAATTTTTTAATGAGCAAACATTTTGCTTTTCAAATTCTAGATCATTTTACAAATTTATAAATATTGTACAAAAGTATAAAAATATTGGCATATATAATATTATAAGAACGAAAAAAATATAAAACTATAAATATAAATCTGTGTAAGTCAATAATTTCACCCCTCGAAGATTAATAAAGTGTGTTTCAAATGATTTGGCAAAACTTTGTATGTTCTGGATTGCTTACAATCGAGATTTGGTAACTTCAACACAGATATAACAGGTAAGATTATTTTTTTCAATACGTTCTAGCTGCAATGCTAATTTATTTAAGATGCATATTATTTTCAATTGAAAAAATATTTTGCATTAAATTAAATATCATGCATAAATTTCAATTAGACATTAAAATGTTTTTTAATTAAGTATTAAATAAGTCTTGTCAGTTCCTCTGCAAATTGTATAAATTTGTTTAATAATATTATTTTAAAATATATATGACTAAGCATTTTGTATTCTAAAACAATACAGTAACAAACATTTTTGCTTCAAAGTCCAGAAAAAGTTTCTTATAAAATTTCAGATATTAATGGTAGAACAAAAAAAATGTTGTAATTAAATAGTGTTTGAAGCCGAATAAATTTCATTCGCATTGCTGTAAGGATTACATATAAATTTATTAATGCAAAACACCATGAATTTGATTGTATAACTATTCTTAATCTTATTATATTACTAAACTGTAACTATGCTTAATCATGATATATAACTTATCTGTAACTGTATTAAATATTATTATATAAGGTGCACAGAAATGCTTCTGTGTGTGGAGATAAACATCTGAATTGATAGTAACTGTTGTTTAATGTATTTTTTCCTTCAATTCTTTAAATGCTTATTATAAATGTTATTTCCATGCATAAGATATGATAGATTCATTTTTAAAACCTTTTCTTAAGAGGTTCGTCATAAGCAGAACAATTGAGCTAGAACAGCTGTTTGTTACTTATTCCTTATCTATACAAATAGCTACAAAACCACTTAATCTAATCAATTGGCCATCTTATAACTTCCCATAAATTGATTAAAATCGGATCAACTGAATTGGACACTTCATGAAAATGTGTTAATTTGATAAAATGTCATGTATTAAGACAAATCATCAATTTCACAGGATAAGTGAAAGTTTATTAAACACTTGTATAAACTTATGACTACAATTGTTACCGTTTTAACTTCCAAATATAGTGAGGATTTCATTTAGGACATAGATAGCAGCATCTTAATTTTTTGATGACTCATTCAACAGAACTATCACTTAAGAGGAATATTCAGAAATTTTATCTAATTATGTTCCTCCTAAATGTAAACTTTGTTTCTTGTTTTTAGAGTTAATTTCACTATGTTTTCTGCAACAATAGTTATCATTTGACAAATACGAGTATAATTTTCATTTTGGCTAGAGAATACTCCTTTTTCAATATCATGTTACCTTTAGATTTTAGAAACGTTTTTGAAGTGTTTAATTTGGAATCAATATTCTCCACTTATATTTTTAGGTTTTCACTATGTTTTCATGAAGAACAGTCTAATATTCCTACGACTACTGTTCAGTATATTTTGTTCAATCTAATGAAAGCTATATCACATGCCAAAAGTCATGTTTATGAAGTATTCTTTACTAACGCATAGTTTTTATATTGTTTTATTAGCCGTCTACATATGTGAAAAAAAAAACCTTTATCCTTCTTTGTTTTTTGAATTTCTTGATTTCAATTGTATGTCTAAATCAAATTTGCAAATTGGAAAATTATACAGCCATGTTAAATTTGAATGTTAAAAATATTTGAATTTTAAAAATTATGCAATTTAGTTTGTAAAAACTAAATTAAAAAAGTTATGCAATTTATTTTTATGAAAACAAACATATTGCATAGATTTTTTTAATTTCAAAAATAATACAATATGTTTGTTCTCATGAAATTATGTTTTCATATAACATTAAGGGTAAATGAATTTTATAAAAGAAATACGTTTTTATATTTGATTTTTGATTTCTTAATGCGTAACATATAAGACAAGCGTTTACACGAGTGGGGAATTAGAGAACACTTCTAGACATGTATAATCAAAAGGTCAAATAAATTAATATCTCACTCAATTAATATAAAAAATTGATTATTATCTCCAAAATTCAGATGCCCAAAAGTAATAAAAGGTTATGTATTAGAAAACAAGATAACTTTTAGGAACTTTAATAATCTACTATGGAGTTCTTAAACGTGATACAGGAGAATAACGTAAAACTAGGAGAAAAACATCAATATCAACTAGTATAGAATAACAGTGGCTTAGCACCAAATGACTTTTCACCAACTGACTTGCTATGGAAAAAATTCACAGAAGAGCCTCAGTTTTTTCATGGACTTTCAAGATCAATGTTGTACACTATGACAGAGAGATCTTTGATTTTAGATTCGTGACTCAATACTAGCTGACACTTCTCTCGTTCGACATAACCTGTATTCAAAACTCATTAGTTTATACTATTCTCGTAACATACACACGTGTCCAAGGATTGTTCAAGGGTTGCAGCACTCTCAAAAGACTAGATGTAGTTCATACTATTCTCGTAACATGCACACGTGTCCAAGTATTATTCAAGGGCTATAACACTCTCAAAAGACTATATGTAGATATGTTTGTTGTTGAGTTAGTGAGGATGAAATATAGTACACTCGTACACATTAAAATTTCTCATACACACGTCAACTGAGTCTGAAAAAATGGTAAGCTAGACAAGCGCAATTTAAGTACTTTGCAAACAAGCTTGGTACGTGATTCCTATTTCAAATGTGAAAGACAATTTTCTGTATCAACCTAGTACTATTATTGATTGTAGACAGCAGAATGACATCTAAAGTATGTCTTTAGAGAACAGAACACAAAACAGTTAGAAAAATATTTAACCGCATATTGCACTGTTTTCTGATCCATTGTGTAATGTGATAGTTAAAACAGTTGTTATTAAAACAGCAGTTGTTCTAAAACAATGTTCAAGGGATTTTTTCTTCAAAATATAGGTACAAAAGTTGTTTTGTACTAAGCGACGTTGACCAACAACTTTATCACAGCATTTTTGTCAGTATCACATTCAGCTTTTAAAATATATACATTAAAAATCGTATTTTATGAGTGGAAAAACAGCAAACTCTCTTGATTTTAGATGCAAATCCAATTTCCTATGCCTGGCTCATATTTTATGTTCAAAATTTCAGACAATTCTAAATTAAAGTGGTAAGTAACACTTGGCTTTACAGAGCATTCTGTATATAACTATACATTTTGAGTTAAACTAAAGATATTATTAAGAACTGCAGGAAAGAATAAAATCTGTAAGATAATGTAAATAAAGTTTCACATATTGTTCGTTGTATAAATAGATATAGTTCCAATTATTCATGTTTTGCAAATAACATGTTAATTATAAATAAATTTATATTAAAATATCATTTAAAGAGGTTACATATTTTCCAGAAAAAATTTTTTTATTGTTTAATTTACCACTAAAATCTATTTTTATGCGGTTTTAGGATATATCAATAATGGTATTTCTTATAATAGACAGAGTGGAAATTTAGTCCTAAATAGGTAGTTAAAAAAACTAA
The DNA here is from genome assembly GCA_030067965.1 of Latrodectus elegans. Taxonomy (NCBI): domain Eukaryota; kingdom Metazoa; phylum Arthropoda; class Arachnida; order Araneae; family Theridiidae; genus Latrodectus; species Latrodectus elegans. The sequence goes on from CM057813.1 coordinate 98,968,926, forward strand.
ATTGCTTTGATAATTATTGAAAATAAATGATTTGTTACTACCAGAGTCCCAGAAAAAGGAGTATTTATTGATCAAAACTAGCATATAAAAACGAATTCAAATTTACATTAATTAATTTTACAGAAAAGTAACTTCAGCTACAAACACACCTTTTAATTTGATAAATTGAAACTCGAGTAAAAACTTTTAAAATTCAATAATGTAGTTATATAAGTAGCTGTGAAATAATTATAATACCGGAGAGAACTCTTTGGATCTTGCATTCATTCCACTGGGCATTCCTCTTCCATAAAAAATCCACGTGCGTATGACATTTGGATTTAAAATAATGAAAATGTTATATGTCATGGAAAGTCTCTTCTTAGGGCGTGTCTTAGATTTGCAATTAAGTTAATAGTAACGTGCAAGCAGATTAAATGTTTCCTAATTCAAATTCCTAACACTGCTCGAAAGTGAAATACATTTCTAGCATACAATATTTTTTAAAATTCTACAAATGTGTTAAATGTTTAAGAAGCTAAAACTAAACCAACATTCAAAGTAACACTAGCACAAAAAATGCACTTTGTCACGAAATAAATGTCAGATGTGAAACATTGTATACTTGTGGTAGATGTAAATATTTCAAGACTACGCATTAATATATATAAGTAACTACAAAATTTTCCTATAATTTGATAATTGACTCTCTTAAAAATTATTGTATTATTTTTAGGGGTCTTACACGTTTAAGTTATATATATATATATATATATATATATATATATATATATATATAAACAGTGTATCAAAGAAATATACACAAACAAAAAGTAGTAAAGGAGAATTCATCAAAGCAATACAGTAAACAATATATCAAAGCAATCTACATACATTCTAAGTAAAAAAAGGAATGATATTTAATACAGCATTTCAAGCATAAAAGGATGTGAAATACTTAGCACTATTCCTCCAAAAAAAATATCTATCAATAATTGCTGTAAAACATGAAAGTAACCTTCATAAAATTTAAACCATTATTAAAATCAGTTTAAATTAAAATTACTGAAACTTGAACATATTTACTAATATTTATAAAAAAAATGTTAGAATAAACTTTTAAAAATTATGAGGTAAATTTAAATTTTATGTTACTATTTATTTAACGTTAATGTTGTTAGCTAAAAGATTCTTGGCTGATATCGCTAGGCCACATTTCGTGAGGGATATCAGGAATACTATACAAGGATATGTTTGGGAGTCATTGTACCCTCCTCCATACTCACCTGACCTTCGATCAATAGATTACTCTACCTTTACCATTCCTTAGCAAATCACTTTCTCTTAAAATCTTTCATCATTGAAGCAGAATTGCGAAAAGCACTCACGGCCTTCTTTGTGCCTAAAACCCCGAGTTTAACCGCAAGGTGATTAACTCAAAAACTAACAATAGGCCACGCTTTATTTACATGTTCTTTTGATTCATTAAAAGTGGCAGGAAATTTCTTTTTTACCATGTAATAATTAGCTTAAATTTCTTTGCATCAATATTTCTGCTGAATTTTTTAATGGTACTTCGTGACAAGATCTTCGAAAAGAAAATATTTTTTAAGATCTCTAAAATCATTGCAAAGTTCATTATGATAAATTCGGAAATTTGCAATTAACATAAAAATGCTCATAATAAATATGGATGATTAAAATACTTAATTAAAAATTAATAAGCATATAATATCTTCTGCATCATTTGTGTTTAGTTTTTATTCTTTATTATTTCAATTAAGAAACTGTATCAATCAGTTAGTTATAATAAATTCTAATCATTTTAACTGAGTCCATTACTAACTCCAGTCATATCGGTAACTATTTATATGCTAATTTTACTAAACTTATAAATAGTTGCAAATTAACTTTTATAGAGTTGCAAACGAGACAGAATGAAAAGTTTCAAGTTCAGTTTAAAATAAATGTGAAAAGCACAGACCTGAAATAAATTATATTTCTTATGTTAACGTTCATTTAGGCATTATATGCATTTTACCATATCATAAGCATTTAGTTTAAAATCATTTTGATGAAAATTTAATCAAAGTTTAACATACAATATTTATCCATTATTTAGGTTTAATATAATTGTGAATGTTTCTTTCATTTCTTAAAATCATCAACATTAAAATCCATCATTCGAATGAGACATGTAAGCATCAAATTTATTTTTAAAGCAGACTGAATAACAAGACAATTTATATAAGCGAAATTGTATATTTAAAATAGTATATATTGCTTATTTTTATTACTTATATTGGAATATTAGTAAAGTGGATTAATATGCAGCATTAATTATTTGTCGTAATACTGTAATGAAGAAATTCTTATTTATTTTTGGTAATACATGAAATAGATACATGTGTTTATCAAAATACATGTGAATCAATGATTTATAAAGCTTGTTGATTTGAATAATTGGATGTAGAATGTTTCAGCTTATATTACGATAAAAATTTATTTGAATTAAAAAAAGAGTATTAAATAACAATGGCTTTTAATAAATAGCATCTATTTCTTGTTACTAATGTGCAATTACTTATATTTTTCACATTTGTAAACAGTTACTAACATACTTTGAAAAAGTACGACAAAATACTAAATATAAATTAAGAAAAATATAATAAAGTATGTCATTTATAATTTATATATATATATATATATATATATATATATATATATATATATATATATATATATATATATATATATATATATATATGAAAATTGTATACTAAAATCTAAACTCAATTCTCTTTTCAAAATAAGATGTCGTAATTGTATAGAATAAACAAATTGATAAATTGATTTTATATTAAATGTATAAATGGATAGATATATATTATATTTGATAAGCATTTGAGATATTTCATTTAATTTTTTTTTGACTGATATAAATTTTTAATATATTATAAATAAGTTGATTTATTTAAAGAAAGAGCAGATGAAAAATATAAAATATTTACAAATATAACTAAGAGAATTTGTGGTTGTCCCATTCCGATTTTTTTTTAAGATATTTAACACATATTTTAGCTACCACATTTGCTCAGAGTAAAAAAGAGAACAGAAGGGGAACAAAAAAAATCTAATGAATATTAATATGTCTTATTTTGTGACATATAGGCCTTCCGATTCCCATCTCTTGGGTGAAAAAATTTCCTGGCTGAGTTCTTATAAAGTATTTTTTTTTATTCCCTGGAGCTCAATCTCATTTGTCAACTTTTTTTCAACGAAAGAATTTGTACGGTGTTCAGTTGAGCACATATTCTTAATATATAAATCTACAGTATATTTGTCTCCTCAAAATTCACTAGCATTAATTCAAATGAGATAAAAGAGCGAAGTGGAGTGTATTTTTACCGAAACATGAAAAAAATGTGTGTTTTGTGAGATTAATGACTCTCATTTATAACGAAGAAGTGAGCAACTGGGTCATCGAAAATAGGGAGGTGTTTTTATTTCGAATGTTTTAACTTCTAAAGGAAATTAAGCGATAATTTATAAAATGAGTGTCAGGGCACAAGTAAAAGTCTATTTAATTGTTCCTTGTGTTTTATGTAATTTTTTTATTGGTTTCCGAAATTCTACTCTTTTAACCCTAGTTTTTAAAGACACTATTTAATTTGAGTTTAATGGTCAAAACTGTACAATGATTCTTGGTTATAGGCTTATTAAGTAAATCTAACTTTAAATGAGTGATTGTGTTAATTTAAATTACAAAAAGTTATTGCATAAAATAAAATTGGAGATCATATTAAATATCATTTTATTTTCAATTGTTTGAACTGTATTTGATGAAGTAAATAAAATTCAACAAACAGTATAAGTTTAATAAATTCAATTGAATTTAGTTTTTTAATCTTAATTAATGTGAACACATTAAACATTTAACGTATTTATCTCTAAACTTTGTGTTTGTCAAATGGAATTACATAGTACTAAGGAGTAAAATGCTGAAAACCTACATACTGGTGTATTTAGCAAACATAATAATTTAAAATAGAGGTTAATTAGTATTTTCTAAATCAATACTATTTTATTTTCATAATGATAGCAAAACCAAAACTAATTAAAATTTTTAATTTATATTCGTATTTTCCTATTTCATAAGAAAATAATTTAAATAATGTAATTGTATAAGCAAATAAACTATTAAAATTAGAACTCATTACTCATCAATTCATTAGTTTTAACCTTACTATTTTGTTAACAACTTATACAATGTACTTATCAGTATGTACTACACTGCTTGCCGCCTGAAATGCAGCAATAAGAAAGACAAGAAATATCACAACCAAATTTTTTTGTAGATTACATGTTGACCAAGTATCAAATGATTAAATTTGTTTGAATTGTGTTCCTTGCCAAAATCAGTAAACAGGGTAACCATCATTGTTGAAAATAACCGCATGTCGTAAGACTCGGGATCGATTCAAAAAGACTTTGGATGTGTTTTGGGGTTACAGCAGACCAAGCAGCTTCCATACGTAGCCAAAGTTGATCTGATGTGGCAACTGGGGATGTAATCTGATTCAATCATTGAGCAACCATGGACCATATGTTTTCTATCAGCGTAAAAGCAGGAGAGCAATCTGTTCATTGAAGCAATGCAATCTAACAATTGACGAAGAACCCTTGGACAATACGTCTCACGTATGGTTTTGCATTATCCTGTTTAAATATTGCTGTGGAAAAACCCTGTAGGTAAGGTTTAAACAAATTTTAGATGTAACTGGCTTAAATGACTTTTAGATGTAACGCTGGATGCTTAAATTACCGTCAATGCGTACTAGAGGAGTGCAATACTGATATCCAGTACTTTCCCATACCATAATACCCGGTGCAGGACCAGTGTTAGGTGATTAACACAGCTGTTCAGCATCCTCTTACGACGATGTCTCCTGAATCAAATGCAATCATCGTGGTGTTGCAGACAGAAGCATTACTGGCCCTTAAAGACAATTTCATTCCATTCAGTCGTCCACATCCTTCTGACATCACACCATTGGTGGCGGAGATGTCTGTGGTTCTACGTCAAGGGTAGACGAAGCAATGGACATCTTGAGGACAGATCACACTGCTATAAATGAGGTCAAATGGTACGCCGCCGACACTGGATGAAATGTTACAGACTGAATGTGCTGTGGTTCGTGTTGTGGCTGATCGATCCGTTACTGACTGGCGCACAATTTGCCTGTCATCAGTGAAGTGGCGTACTGAGATGGATGCAATGGAACTCGTCGGTGTGTTGTACCATCCAGAATCCAACACTCACGTATCCGCATTACAGTTGCTAGTTTCATCCAACACGACTATCAATTTCCATGTAAGACAATCCACAATCTCGGTAGGCCAATATCCTCATCTTCGGATACTTGTATAAAAAATGATCTTTGTTTTTTACGAGGCATAATTGTTCATATTTTAAAAAAAAACTGCAAGAAAAACACAATTATTAAACTTAAAATCGTTAAATTTCTAAGCTTTAAATAGCTCTTTGCAATGGTGCCACAGCCGCGCATGATGTGCGTCTGTTTTGAAATTTTAATCATTTGCATATTTCACCTCTCATAATGATTTTTGTAAATTTCATTTTATTTTTATGCTTCCCTCAGACTGTTGCATTTGCGGGTGCCAGCCGTGTATTTATCGAAGGTTTAGTTACACAGAAAGAATTGTTGATATAAAATGATAATGTACTATGCTTATTTTATTTAAACATGTTTCATAAATTTCTTTTTTATCTATTTTCGTGTAATATATTAAAGTTACTTTACTTAAAAGCAGTTAATAATATTCCTTAATTATATTAAAACCCAGTTTAAATTCATTTTTTAACATTTTTTTTTTAAAAAAAAAGCTTATTTCGTTTTTTTGCATCCGTGATCATTTATTCAAAAGAAATATTTCAATTCATGGTTTCAAGGAGAAATTCTGCAAGCAAAAATGTTTTTAATGTTTTAATTATCCCTCATTCTGAGTCATCTATTTCGAAAGTTGATCTTTATAATTTATAACAAATTTCTGTAAATTCTTCTAAGAAATTTCAAGCAGTTGATTTTATTAATATTTCAGAGACTAAGCTCTACATTAATCTGTAAATATAATAACCAGAAAGATATTTTTCTTTATTTTATCTGTAATAATTCTAGAAATAAAATAACTAATAAATATGTATCTATAGTGATTATATATAATGTATTAGTAATAAAGTATTTTATATTTTTAATTAAAATTAAATTATTTATTATATTTGTATTTATAGTTATACTATATTAAATTATATATTTGGATTATAAGTATATAATACTGAATTATATATGTATCCGCGCCTTATTTATCGTTACGCAATAGGCCCCAGTATACCAAGCCACGGAGGCGAGTAGCATTTCTCATGCCATTTCACCACAAAACGTTTTATAGAGTAAGTTATATCAATACATCATCTCAGAAGAGGGGATAGAGAAACACAAAGACACAATATTCAAAGGATATTAGCTGAAGTTACTCTTTTAAAATGAAATTTTCCTGGAATCACAAATTAAATTTTCAAAATAAATAAAATCACTTACATTTGATAAATGCTTGAAATGGGATTTGAATCCGGGACAAACAACATAGGATTCAATAAAGTAACCACTCAGCCAATGGACGGCTCCATGTGCTGTAAGTACATGCTTTTTGCACACACACACACACACACACAGGAATATAAAAAAAATTTAAAAGCATTTAATTCTTACTTTTTCATTCCTCTAAATTCAAGTTTTATTGGAGAAATGAATTAGTTTCCCTTTAAATTCTCATCTTTTTTTAAATGTGGTATTTAGAAAACAAGTTGTTCAAAGAAAATTCTCGAAAATAGTATATAAAATCCTATGTTAATTAATTTGTTAGAATTCAATATATATTTATCCAGTGTAGCATATTTAATTTAGTGCATGAGATGATGTAAAAAGAGGCCATTGGATATTGTAATGTTCTCCAAAAAAAAATTAAAATGCTTAAGAAATCATGTTTTCTCAACCTAGTGTTAAGATAAATCTTTTAAGAACTGCTAATATTTTACTTAGAACTTCTAGAAATTAATTATATATAAAGTTATCTTTCTATGAGATTAAACTTTGGTGACAATTGTGATAGAAAAGCTTGATAGCATCGTTCATAGTATTTTAAATGTATTTTTTCTTACAGATAGAAAAATTTTAATAAATATTTGAAATGCATAATATTGCTGATATGTTTCATTATCGCAATCTTTTTTAATGCTTTTTCAATTTATTTTGTATATTCATAGTAAAAATTTCCAATTTCCAAATTGGGGAAAATATTTACTCGTTTATCGTTGCATTTATTTAAGCCCTTGAAATATTATAGCTGCTTTGAAACTTTTGCAATGAAAATGGATTTTTAAAGCAATAAAGCGTACATCTATTTAACTATCTGTGTATCACAAATGTGTGAAGATTTTTTATGTACTCCAAAAATTTCATAAATATTTGAAGTATTTAAATTTTCACAAAAAATACTAAAAGGACAAAATAACTGTTACAATAAATACAATATTGTGAGGATTTCACTGAAAACTCTTTAAAAGATAATAAATTCCAAAATAATATAAGAAAAACTATAATTTAATAGTTAAGGAAAATATTTTTGTATTCATATCATTTTCCCAACTTAATTTTACTCTTTCAGAAAAGTATAACGGTTAAAGTTACAAGAAATATCATATTATATATTGGCTAATATTAATATTATTTTAAATATTAGATCTACCAGAAAGTTCCAATTTTAAAATAAAACTAATTACAAATTTTTTGTCACGTCAATAAACTTTATTAAATAATATAGATTTTATTATTATTAATGATATTTTGCCAGCGTGAGGGTAATTTTTTATAACCCATTTCGGAAAAATGATTTATCTTTTTAAGCGAAATTCTGAAACAGTACTTGATTGATAACTTTTTCATTTTGGAAATTTTTCCCTTCAAAAACTTTTGAAAGGATAAAAAAAAACAGGAGATAGTTGGAGACTGACAAAACCTGGAAATATGGTGCATAGGACAGAGTTTTCTAGCGTAGTTGTGCAATTTTTAGTGTACTCTTTTCTTGACCTCTTTCTTGGAAAGCTCTTTCTTGGTGCATTGTTGGCCATTTTTCTTGGATTGCTTCCTTTAAGTTATGTAGTTGCAAACAATACATTTCCGAATTGAACACTTTGTTCTCTTTTTAATGCTCCAAATGTATTGGACTTCAATTGTTTCACAGTATATACACATCATTATTTTTTTAGACTCAAAATTATTGTAAAGTTGGAAAGGCTAGATTTTCCGCACAATATACCATTACCGTATGATGTTTTCATAGGTAATTCACTTTTCATCTTTAATTATCATCCGCTTTTAGATTGGCTAGATTTTGTTCCGAGCAAGTAGAAATAAAAATGTAGGGAAATAAAATCAATTATCAAAATGCTTCTGACTTAATACACGGGACAGAAATTTTGAATATTGTCATACCAATCCTATTTTTTGAATATGGTCTGAAATAGATTTTTAAGCTTAACTAAGCTGCCTGCAATCTTCGATGTCATCAGAAAAAGATCTTTTCCTCTATGGTTTTAGCAACATCATCACCGATCAATGAACAAAATTTTCCAATCGAGCAAATTTTTCCAAAAAATTTAAAAATTAATTTGATCGTGAGTTTTTTCAGTCAAAATGCTTTGTGATACATCATAATGAAAAGTTTGTTAAAATTATTTTTATACATTAGTTTTAAAAGAGAATAAAAAGATTTATATAGTTGGACTCACCAAGCATTTATTATTATAAATGAAATAAAAAAATTTAATATGAGTAAATTACAATCTCATGCGATTCTTATGATGATTTTTATTCCGTTTTTATAGCAATAGGTAATGAACAAAATAAAATTCTATAATTTAATCACAATTTCTCCAATCTTGTTGTTATGTTATACATCGTAATGAAAATTTTATATAAAAGAAGATAGTTTATTAAAACTATTTTATAATAAATCAATTTTAAGAGAGAAAATTATTTTTTAAATTTTAATTCCTCATTGCATTTATTAAAATAACTAAAGTTAAATTATCTTTATGTTGTTAAATAACTATCTCATATGAAACTCACTATGTATTTTTTCACTTTCCTGAATAACAGATATTAACCACCACAATTTCCATAATTTGATTATCATTGCTAAATGCTTCCTCAAAAAGTTTTTCCGCTTTTAAAGTGGGTTCTTGCATATCTCATTGGTATGCATAACGTTAATCATTTATTTTGCGTGTCCCGTAAATCATTTTCCTTATTATTAGGAGTTTTCAGACAATGATTTATTTCCCTCAAAGATCAATTATATATCCAGCACAGATAGAAAGTTACTGTATCGTATTAATAGATTTTTTTCTCTGTTTTCTTGTAATTTATTAGAAGATGCTGTGAAAGTGAATGTAAATCTAATCAATCAAAGGTAATTCCATACATTTCATCAAATTTAAACGCCTATCAAGAAGTAATTATTCCGAAGATATTTTAAGAAGCCTAATATTAAAATGTTTATCGATGTAATATATGATTTTTAATTACATAATTTTATATAAATTCTAATTCACTTATATTGTTATCAAAAGTAGTTTTGGATATCAAAAATTTATGTTTTGCATTCCTTATGAATATAATTTTTTTAATTAATTATTATAAATGATTATGATTATTTCTATGAATATTTAATTATCAATTAGACATAAATATATTCATAGAATATTCCCTATGACGATGTAGTTTTTTAATAGAAACGCAGAATTTAGCAATTATTAATTATGTTTAATAGATTGTAATAGAGAATTGAAAGATAGTTTTCGATAAATGTCTGCTATATATATATATATAGCAGACATTTATATATATATATATATATGTATATATATATATATATATATATATATATGTGTGTGTGTGTATATATATATATATATATATATATATATATATATATATATATATATATATATATATATATATATATATATATATATATATATATATATATATATATATATATATATATATATATATATATATATATATATATATATATATATATATATATATATATATATATATATATATATATATATATATATATATATATATCATACATGAAATATTTTTTAATTATATTCCAAAAAAATGTAGTTAAAAATTTTCAATAGTAACATTTTACTACCTAAAGATCCAACGCCTAACTGAACTTACAATGATAAGCATAATGTAAAAGTAATATTATAGTTAGCGTAATTAAAAAAAATTCAAAATACGGAAAAATTTAATAAAACTGTAATAAATGATCTGTTTTGTTAATGGGAAGTAAACGTGTATTTAACATTCAAACAAATAGTCTGATAAATGTGTTATATATTCTGTAATTTGCCCATTTTCTAATGCGTCAGTGCTTCACAAATGCCTTCCCTGTAAAAGTTTGAGCTACAAGAATTTTGGATTTGTATTATTTTTAATCATTTTTCAATATATTTAGTTAATATCATATTAAAATAACTTTTTCTGAAATATATGCAAATAAGAATTGAAATTTTAAATATTTCACAAAACAATTTATATATTAAACATTCGTATAGCCATTAAAATGAACCAGAAGATCGATTTTAAAATTCTCTTCCAATTATTATTATAATATTTATTATAGAATACAGGTACTATTAAGATAAAGGGATTTAAAAGGATAGTTATCAATATAAATACTCATTTAAAAGTATTAAATAAAAAATGATAAGATTGTTTTTAATTTGGAAACTCTTAGCATTTTATAAATTAAATAATTGTTACCCAAATTGAAAAAAGTAATTAAATTTTGCAATCTTAACATATAAAATAAGTACAAAAAGTATTATTCACTAATATTGATGAAACGTTGCTTTACATTTCTACTATTCTTATAAAGCAACTTATATTTAAAATGGTTTTTTTTTCAAAACGTTTTAGTTAATTTAATCATTAAAGTTATTTCATTTAAAATTAATTTTATATCACATTAGAATAAATTATATTCAGTTAAGTAATAAAATAAATTTCAAAATAATCATAGTTTGTTGAAAATATGATTATTAAGTGTATTGTTTATTTTCACTAAATTTTATACTTTGATAGGAGCAGTAATGATTGCGATGTGCCATGTGTATTGTAACATTTAGTTTTGTTTTTTGTCAAGCCATAGTTTTAGTTCTATCAATCAAAATATATTTGCTTAGGAAACTAATTTGTCATTGTAAGATAAATGAAACTAATTACATGTAAGAAATTTCTGTAATATAAAATTTAATTTATATGAGCAGTAGTGGTTGCAATGTGCCTATGTATTTTAGCATTTTTTAAAGTAACAATTTTAGTTTAATCTATCAAAATATATCTGCTTTGGAAACTAATTTGTCATGGTTAGATAAATCAAACTAATTGCATATCAGAAATTTCTGCAATATAAAATTTAATTTATTCGGATGTAGAATTTCGTAATTTCTTTTTACGTAACACGTGCTGTTAAACTCATAATGAGAAATATATTAAAACTAAATCTGTATAGTAAATTATAACGTTACATTATTTTATATTAAAACTAATAAAATTTTAGCAAGATGAATAATATTGAATTTACTATAATGTAGGTGCAGTAATTCAAAACTAAGTAAATTAACTATATAAATCAGATTTTTTTTACTAAAGCTTCCATTACCCACTATATGTATATATATACTATCAATAGCTTTAGAAATTTTTATTTTGATGACATATTTTCCTAAAATATAAAACTGATAAATGATTTAGTTTGTCTCATGATCTACGAGCATTTTACGTAATCAGCTTGTAATTTGACTGGTGGCTTAAAACTTTAGAGGAATCGAACCCAAGATCAAAGAACTTGGTCCAAAATTGCAAAGCAATTGGATAACTAAGCAATATTTAATAAACATAATAAAAGTTATGTTGAAAAAAATTTAAATGAATCAATTCTGATTTCATAATAATCTTAAGTATCAGAAAACAATATTTGGAAACATTTGAAGAGGCCACGGAAAATTTGATGGGAAATAAATAATTTCAATAAATTGCTTTATGTTATTGTAATTTAGATAAAATGGGAATATAGTTAAATAAAGTAATTAATGATTAAATATATTTTTTAATGTTATTAATTAATTTATATGTTAATCAACAAAATAATAAATAAATACAAATTACAAGCACTTTTTCCAAGAGTATTGACAGTAAGTCTAAAATCTGTTTATTTTATTGAAAGTTTTATTATGTGTTTAATGAAAGCTTTATTTCCAACGTATATAATGATTTATTAAAGAGGTTTGAAGAAAATAAATTTAGACAAAATCTTTAAAATCACTTTTGTCTTAGTCAAAGCAACAAAAGCCTCCATAAACAGATTATTTATGATTCTCTTATTTCTCTGTAAATTTGACGAGGGAAATATTAGAAAGAAAAAGGACTAAGAATATTCAATTTCAAATTTTATCTTAAAGCTTAATTTAAAAAAGTTAAGATCCTTAACATTTTTTGCTTTCTCTAAAATATTTTAAGATAAAACTAAAATATTCAATAATTTCTTTTTCAAAAAGATTCAACATATTTTATTTATAATTAATAAAAAAATCAATATCAAATATTAAATTAATGTTAATATCAATAATATTAATAATGTTAATATAAGTATTAAATTAATGTTAATAAAAATATATTATAGAAAACTATATTTAACATTGTATATATAGATGATAAAAGGATTTTGATTTAATAATACGTCATAAATTTACATTTTTCTTTCTTATTCATTGCATAAGGAATTTTACAAACAATTTACATCGAAGAGGATATTATAAGATGTTGCCTTATAAGAATATTATATATCATAACATGAATTGCTCAATATGTAATTTTAAACATTAATTAATTTGAATATTCATTTCACACATACTCCCCAGTTTTGAAGTTTGCCTTATATCAGTAATAAAATCTTCAGAATAAACAGTTCTGGTATCAAATTTAGTAGCTTTTTCATTTAAAACAGACAAAAATGAATATTGAACTATTTCTTGTGCATTGTTAGAGTTGGTAAATGGAATTATGAGATTTATAGTTTTTTTTTTGTGTGTGTGTTCTTTATTCGTACAAAGCTTTTGAAAACAATGAAATGGAAGATGCTCAAATACTACTTTGCAAATAGTTTCAAATATTTGACTATTCGACAATATTCGAAGTGTAAATTTCGACTATCAATATTGGATAATCAATATTAGAAGTGTCAATTTCGTCAGTTCAACAGTCAAATAGGTCATGATGGATTGCAGAAGTTGAAGTTAAAGTAACTTATTAATTATTCTTAAATAAGTCGTAAGTACAAAGGGATAATTAACTAATCGATACTTTAAAATGGGTTTTAAGCCACAAAAATTAACAAAACTATGTTAGAAATTGAATACAGACTATTGAACCGAAATAGCTCTATTTATTCAGATGTCACAGAAAATTTAAATTTAGAAAATTATTTATTAGACTTATGTAAATTATTCAAAAAAATAAAGTAATCATTTGAATAAAATAATTTAAAGTTTTCAAAAATTCCCATTATAATATTATATTTTAATTAATATAACTTAATTTTTATTATTATAATACTCTTTGAGAAACTTACTACAGAATATATGAAATAATTAAGCAACTATTAATGCTCAAATCAGAAAATTTTTGAGAGTAAAAGAAAATTTAGCAGAAAAATGAAAAATTGCAAGAAATGAATGGAATAAGTATCATAAAAAGGAAGTAAAAATAGAAAATTGCTAGAAAAAAAATAAAATTATTGATTCTTTTATTTTTATTCTTATTTATTTTGGATTTTATTTTTTTAAAGTATGTTTCAAAGTTATTTAACTTTAAAAGAAGGGTAGAAATAAAAGCTTAAGTCTTTTTCCAGGAAAAATAAGAGTCAAAGAAAAATTATCTTGAATTCAGTGTAAAAATTTTAAAGGATAAACGCAATACAAATGAAAATATTTTCTGATAAAAAAGGAATCGAAAAACTTAAGAGCAATTAAAAAGAGTATATTATGTAAAAAAAGAATATGTATATATATATTATATATTAGGTTCATAATTTCAATTCTAATTTGTTGTAACAATAATGCAAAACGCTTTAAATTATTTCAAATCATTTCTTAATATTTATTTCTTTCCGCTTTAAATTATTTCAAATGCTTACATAATTTTTCCATAAAAGTTATTTTCAAGGAGATAAGTTAGAATTGCATTTTCCTTTTTCTCTCATACATCAAGCAAAAATTTATATTATTTGCAATTTTTTCATTTGTTTCATGATACCTGAAGAGCCGTGCTTGCCTTAGTTTGACATTATTTAAATTTATATATATATAAACACATAACATTTATTTACGTCTAATGTTTTATGTTAAATTTTTCTTACTTTTTTTATCAGTTCTAATTGTATATGCTTATATACTACAAAATTTAAAGTAATCTGAAACACAAGTTTTGTCAAATTATAATGCTATACATTTCCAAATATTTTACTTTATATTTGGATCATAAATCTATAAAAAAATTAAATGTTCAATAATATTCTTCAACGCTTACAAAATTAAAAAAAATTTCAAATTGCGAAGCAAATTTAAAAATATAAACTTTAAAATTGAAAGAATTTTAAATGTTAACATATAATTATTGTGATTCAAATATATTAATATTTTGCTTTTAAAAAAACAAATTTTGCAGGACAGTTTGGATACATTAATCGAAGTTTTCTGTGAATGAAAAATTAAAAATAAGTTACATATATTTCATTTAGGCATATATAGTTGTTTTCAATATAACTTAAAATATCTGTAAAATGTTTTTGAATGTTACATTAATGCTAAAATATGCAACAAAAATATCTGTAGACAATTGTGCAAATATATTGGTACTGCTGATAACAGTTTTATTATCGTATATAATCAATGCTTGACATTTCTGTAAGCATATTGTTATAAAAAACGATATAATTGAAATAAAAATTGAAGATTCAAAGTGTACATTTTACACAGTTAGATTTAGAAATGATTTTTACAGATTTATAAACTGTCTGATGCACCCCCAAAAAATGAACACACTTATAAAAAGGATCATATGTTGGAAAGCAGTCTATAAAGCATTGTAATCCTTTTTACAAAGTGCAGAAACAAAAGCAATATTATTGAATTTCAACTCAGATAAGCATAGGTATATGTTTATCTGAGTAAATTTCAACTCAGATAAACATATATCCTAAAGTCCAAAATGAATACAAAATTTAGTATTTTAGAATTTTTTTATATTGTTTATAAAAGCAGAATCTACCTAAGCTTTTCTCCCGAAGAAAACTGGCAATAATGTTATAGTAGATAAAATAAAATGCTTGACATATTAAACATTTAGCAAAAACTAAAGTTTGTTTTTATGTCAACTGAAATTTTTATGATATAATTTATTGCAATTTTTTAAATATTATCGAGTGTGAACATCAATTAATTTTTAATGAGACTTGGGTAAAAATTTATTTTTTTTAAAAAAAACTTAACTGCAGAGTTAAAACTACAACTAGAAATTAATAAATATATATATATATATATATATATATATATATATATATATATATATATATATATATATATATATATATATATATATATATATATATTGCTTTTTTAAATTGTTACCAACTAATAGATAAGTATCTAATTTAAATAATGCCAAGTTAATTTAAGATAAGTAAATAAGATATAAAAACACTATTTAATTAACCTAAACTCACAATAATTGAGCAATAATAAAAATTCAATTTATTTTTTAACTTAAATTCATTTCTCAACCTCAGTATTAATTTATGAATTTAAAAAAATAATAATAAAATAAGAATTTATGTCATTCATTAAATTGATATTTTAATAATCATCTCATATATTTTAAGATATTTTTAAAATAAATGTACATTGTATTTTTTTATTCTAATTTTACGATGCGTAAAAATGTCCGGCCATATATAATCCAATTTTAATAATAAAAGAATAAAATATTCAACAACGTACAAAATTCAAACTATAATTTTATGCATATTCCTCATTTTAATATTTCCTCATTGTTTAGAGTTTTAGCAAATATATCAAAAATAATTTCTGAAATATCTATGTTACTTTTTATTAGTTAAAATTTGTGTGTTACTGAAGTACATTAAAAAAAATATTTCAAAGATTAAAAAATAATCCAATTTACAACGTAAATGGAAATCAGTCAGAAAATAAATGAGTAATGGTCTAAGAAAATAATTATTAGACATTCTTCATAAAATTTAGTATTTTATATTATTTTTAAAAATAAGGAATCAAAAAAAATCCATGACTATCACAAGAGGACGTGAAATATTTAAATAAAATTCCCTAATAAAATTATATTTAAATTTTTTGGAATAAATTATGTAAATAATAAATTAATAAATGACATATTTATCATAAGCATTTCTTTAATTGTGCTTCAATGCATAAAAAATCAATAGGAAATTAATTTCCACATGAATTAACAAACGAAGCATGCATCTATTAAAAAATATATTCTAAGGTTTCATGATCATTTTCAAAATAAATAAATATTTTAATTTTAAATACAGTTCACGGTAATTAAAATGCATATTTTTGAAGCATTTTTAATTTCTATATATTTTTAATACTTACAAGAAAAAATTCTTAGTTTCCATTGTTTTACAACACATGCTTCTCTTAAGTGTTTTAATAAAATCAAATATGTCATCACACTTCTGAAAACTATTAAGAAAATGTAAAATAAAATTTTCAAATATTCATTTTTTGTTTAAGAAAGTACTTTGAGAATAAACTGATGGTTGGCAAATCCAGTAGAGAAGCATAGAAACATTTTTACAAGGTATTCCCATGGGGCACATTCAAAGTCAACATGTAAAATACATGAACACTTCCGATCTTCTTTTAGGACCATTTAAAGGCAATGTCTAGCCTCTGTTTTCGTATCAGGTTGAAAAAGCAAAAATTCCTCGTTTGGGGATTGTTTACTCTCAAATAAGAGGAGCAACTTATTCAGGAAGACCAGCGGGATCTTATCAATTTTCAACAGGGTTACAGGAGTTTGCTTAAGATCTCATTGAACAAATTATCTACTACGATTATTTAGATTGCGTGACTGGTTTGTGAACATAACATACTATGGGTAGCTTCGTGAACAACTGATGATCGGGTACAATGGTGTATGCTAGAAGGAACCAAAAAAAATCTACGGAAGTGATTTTCTCTTATACTTCTTTTGTTACTTTTTAAATCTATTTCACCTTTTTAAAAGAAATTTGCAGATCAATTTATTTGATTTGAAAATTTTCAACATCAATAGTCTTAAATATTTTAGCATTTTCCACGTTTAAAACCAAGATATCTGTAAAATATGAATTGACTTTCTACAATGATTCAATCTTTATAGACAGATAATTTGTTACATAAGAGGTCATTCTAATTTAGCTAAATGAAATATCAAGTTGATTAATGGAAGAATCTACTCAGCGATAATCAATAATTATGCGTAAACTGCAATGAAAATTTTGTCGAAAATGAAAGCAAAGAATTTTATAGCTTATTAATGTTTGACATTTTGATACTTTTAATGAAAATGACGCAATCATTATTAAATAGCTGGTTTAAAAATAAGTGATATTATATATATACATATATATATATATATAAAGTTTAAGTGGTATTAAACATTAGTATCGTGTGACGTATATCATAATATTGAATTCTTTACTTACGAACCGATAAATATTGCTAACGTCATACATACAATTTAGACACATTTTAAAGTGATATATAGCATACTACGTTAAAAATGTACTTAAAGTGTGTTTACATGATTTAACAGTAAATTATATAGGGTATAAAATGCATCAGATAAATTTACATTTACCTATGAATTTTTAGATATTTACAAAAATAAAGCTGTACTACGCAATACACTCATATTATAATATGAAGATATTTGCAGCAGAAAAAAACAAAACTGAAATAAATTTACTTTTTTTGCGAATTCATGGCGAAAAAGCACCTATTACTTAAGTTTTACAAAACTAGTGCAATTTATTTGTATTAAATATTGCATTTAATGAAAAGATACTTATCAATGCTAAACATAATATAATAATTATTTTAAATCATGATTTATGGCATATTTAGCTATCATTTTCATTTATTATGAAAAATGATCTGCCATAGAAACAGTGCCATACATGGATTATTTTCATACAGCTGAGTTAAAAAGAAATGTTATTAAAGATAGAAATTCACAAACTCAATGATATTTATACTGTAAATTGTACCTATTATATTTTATAAACTAATTGCTTATAAAATAATGAAAGTAGACTGATTTCTTAAAGAGATTAATACTTTGCTCCGAGAAATAAAATACCATTGATTAAAAATGTTCATTTTTTACGCAAAAATGAGTGAAATAATTTATTTATATGTTATTGAAAATTTATTTATAAACTCAGTATAAATGTCTAAACTTTTAAGGAATGTTTAAATTAATTTTATATTATATATAGAGTATTATTATTATTTCATGTCATTTTATACCTAATCATTCACAATTTTGTATCTATTCATTTCGCTAAAATTTAGAAAAAAAATCATTTATATTACTTTTAATTATAATTAAAGATAAGATGATATAATGTAGTAATGTAGTTCAAGTTGCAAACGCTGTTTATAACATCATTTATTTTCAGAAACAATATTATATTTCTGTCTTTAATATTAATAAAATACACTTCAATTGAAATCGAATGTTTTTGCGTTGCAAATATATATAATATCTGCATACCTAACGTCACTGATTTGTTTGCCAATTACAAATTTTGAACACCACGTCAGATACCTATTCTTATGAAAATCCTCTTATTTGAAGATTGGAAATATCGTACACACAGTCGAAGTTTTATCGAAGAAGAGAGAATACAAATGTTACCCACACATTTAGGTTCCAATTTTATCTACACAGAAATCCTCTTTAATCTTAATCAAAAAAAAATGGAATATGAATATTTTCTATAAAGTTTTTGGAATGCAGCAGATTGGTTTTTGCAACTTTTTCATATAATCCTAAAATATATGAGATAAGAAAGTCTAAGTTTCCTTACTTCTTGTTGGAATAACACATTAGAAGACATTTGAGAAAAAGAACTTTCTGATTTCGGGTAAATTCATTACAAAAGCTTAATCTTTCTGTGCAATTAAATTATAACTGCTGAACTATTGAATGAAAGTATTGTTGATATAAAAACAATAATAAGTTCATTAATACTAAGATAAAGGGATGAAACAATGATTCAAGAATCTAATAGCAGAATCTATGCTTATCATTGCTCGCATAAACATAAATTTTTAATGTAATGGCAACTATTGTAAAGTTTGCAGAACTATAATGTCTCATATTAATTTCTACAGCCACTGCAATCTGTTTAAAATCTATTCTATAGAAAAAGCTTGATGTTATGAGAACAATATATGCACAGTTAAAATGGGTATAATTTAAAAATTTAAAATTCCAGTATATTCTTTCGCCAATTTTTTTCTCGAAAAAATGTTTTTCGTGAGCATTAATTATTTTGCTTCCCATTTCATTCATTCAATATAGCGTCAAATTCTTCTTTTTAAATTGTATAGAAAAAACTTAATTTACTGTTTTTAATCAGAAAAAATTAAAATAAAAACAATCCAAGCACTTTGTTTATTAGCGCGATTACCATACTTTAAAAACAAAAGATGCCATTTAAAGTAATGTTTCTCAGTTTAGTGGAAATTATAAAACTGTATTTTAAATGGAAAATAAAATGAACTTCATTTGCAAAATTTTAAGTAACATTATTTGAATGGTTTTAAAGGCTTTCTTTTTGGCTGAGGAATTTTTATCTAATATAATTAATTTTTATCTTATAATAAACTGAGTTTTTAATTTTTTACATTTTAATAATTAAGAAAGCAAATTAATTCATGACAACTTTTTGTAGTTAAGCAAAAGATTGTATTTCTTGTAATAATATTTTAAATTAAAAATTTTGAATAACTGTAAAATATTTTCACCGAAAAACAAACACTCTCTTGAAATAATAATTTTAAATATTTTTTCACATTGTTAATAAAAGTAATTAATATTATAAGTATATTTTAATTTGCAGTTTAATTTTTTTCACAATATTGCAATTTATTAAAATGTATTCAAATGAAAATGTATTTAAAAATAAGTAAGAAAAGCAGTTATGTATTAATATCATATTGATACCCCTTTGTATTTTATTTTTAAGTATCAATAAATAGTTGATTTCATTTAGAAAATATCTAATTATTATAAAGGTTAATTGTTCCAAAACAAATTTATTCATTTTCAGTATAATATTATTTGTAATTTTTAAATTGCCCATTCCATAAAAAATAACATAAATAAAATAAAATAGAAAAAATAGCGGTTTATATTCAAATTAATTTGATTGCAATGCAACCACATATTCAGGGAAGTTTAGTCGTTGAAGTAAAATTTTTTCTCCATATAATATAATAATTTTTATTTTTAAGAATGTAATATTGATAAAAAAATAAATATTACACATACTCGTTGTTGTATATTAAAATGATGTATATAAAATGAGACATATCTTTGTAAAATATCATTTTTTGCATACAAAAAAGTTGTAAATCTGCTTAAATTTAATCTGTTAATCTGATAATTTCACTTTAATGTAGTAAAAATATAACTAAAATTTTCAAGAGCATTTCTTTAAATTTTTTGAAACTGACCTCCTTGTTTTTCCTCATTTGGCAAATACATTTTTAATTTACATGGATATGGAGGTTTTCCTATTTTCTTCTTTGAGTTCTTATAAATCTACTGACTGGAATTAAAATTTCTGTATTTGTTATGGGAAATATTATTTGATTTTTTTTTATATTTCAATTAGCTCGTTAAAAAAGATTCAAATATGTTAAAAATCTAACTTCGTTAAAAAAACACACGATTTTATGTAATATAATGACATTCTAATTTAGATTAAAATTACATCAAATATTTTTCATTTAATTGATTTACTAATTTTGCTTTTATAGGATATTGTATTTAAAGGTTGTTGATTTTATGGGTCCCATGCTAAATGCAGATTTTAATTTTAATAAAGCATAATGTAATTATAAGAAGAGAGCGATTGCTGAAATTATATACAAGCTAAATATTAGTTTTTCTTTACTTAAATATTTTGTACTGTTATTGAAAATAAATTTTCTATGTATTTGTATTCATTTACCATATATAGCAAAAGTACAATCAGTATTTGTGAAACAGCAATGTTTCTTCATAAGAAATACCTCCTACTGATTGGAAAATATTGATTCAATTATTTTATATGAAATCGAAAAGAAATGAAAATATTTTATTCATGAATAGTTGGTGATAGTTTGTTAAACTATTATTAGTCAATTCATTATATTTTACATTCATTTCTAAGATTTAGAAAACATTAAGTTTCTTCTTGTGACTAAGCTTTCATGATATTTCTGAAAATAGTATGAATAATAATAGTGTCCTTTTCTTTGCAATAATACCTTTAAAGTGTACACTAATGATTCTAAAATATATGCAATCAATATATCTTCTACTCTTACTTTTCGCTGTAATTTCTTTTTTTTTTAATAAACATTATAAAAACACAATGTTTTGAATAATTTAAAAAAATAATTATAGTTTTTTAATCTCAAACGATGCCTAAAACTTCAGAGACTTTTACGAGATTTTTACTTGTTGATATTTATAAAATAAATAAAGTATTCAGTGAATTGAGCTGAAAAAAATAAAATTTACAGTTGATTTGTTTGGCAAAACAAATTAATTTACAATCATATAAGTTGAAAATAGTTGACATGTATAAGTAAGAAAACAAAATTAAGAAAACTAAAAATTATTCTTTGTATTTTTCAAAATAATATGTAAAACATTCCTGTGAATTGTAAGAAAAATTTTACAAAATGATATTTTTATTCTATAAGATTGAAGTATAAATCATTAATATAAAAAATTCTTGATAAACTAGCAGAGTTACGTTCATTATCCTTAAGATTTTAGGAACCTATCCATCTCCATTTGAATGATGTTTGTGTCAACAAAGGTCATTAGTTAGGTGATTATGGATACAACTGTAGTGAATTCTATATCAGAAATAATAACAAATATATTTCTATGAAGTGATCAATAATGATGTAGGAATGTCATGACATCGTATTTTCAGACTAATCTTAGTTTTGTTTACATTAATTTGACGGATATATCCATATTTCGTGGTATTATGGAGAATGTCCATTGCTAACTTGATAAAGACAGTAGCGATATCCACATCTAAGTTAATATGTAAAGCTGATCTTTGAATATATTATTATATTTCGCTTTTTTGCGAGCGCGTGCGCATATATGCCAATTTCAACAGTTGCTCTTATATATTTGAATTTTTAATACCGGTGCTTGTACCCCATATTCGAAACCTACAAAGAAGTATATTTCTCCAAAGATAAAGCACGCACACAATCATAAAATGCCGATATTTTATGGATTTCCTATCATTTAGAAAATATTCAAAGTCATATTCAGCTTCTATCCTGCACAACACGTTTATTTCTTAACAGTAGTAAATATTTGAGCAATGACTGCTGAGTCATTGCTCAAATATTTTTATTCTTTAAGTAGAAAATGGTGAATGGTTTGTCCCCATACACCATTCATTACATACAGTCAATGAAATGTAGAATCGTATTAAATCTACTTCTGTAACTTTACATGTAAATGCTCTCCAATCTGAGTTAGACTTAATAACGAGGAATATAAACATTACTACTGAAAAATTTTACTTTAAATTTGTATTTATTTCTCAGGATTCACTTTTCCAAATCCCAAGAAAATATAGTTATTTGTTATTTCCATTATAATGTATTTGTTACAAAATATCATTTTGTATTTCGCATTTCTTCCTGGTGTAGAACTCTTAATGTTATTTAAAGAGTAAAGATAAAATTTCTAAAAAACCAGCAAGCAAATTTGGTCAAAAATATAGCTTTAAAAATATATAACAGATTATTCAAGTGTAATTTTTATTAATCTGTTATATGGCACCTAAAAATGGAGAAACAGTTCCTTTTAAATAGGAAAACTAAAACAAACTTTTATGTCATGGAAATATATAAATTGGATTAAGTTAAGAACTACTTAATAATGAATATGAAATGGTAGATAAACTTACTTTAGTTCAAAGTATAAAATTTTTCAAAAATACTTGATCATAGAAAAACGTACCTTTGTTTTGAAACGTAATAAATTATTTGGGAAAAAATACAAAATATAACATTTTTTATTCAATAGGAATTTATTCACAATATTTACTTAGCATTTGTTGTGTAATAATAAATTAAGAATGGATTAGGGATGTAAAAGGAGATTTTTTATCAAGATAAAAGATTAATTTTAAGCAGCTTATGTTTTGGTTTGAAAAGGAATTATGGTAGAAAGAAATAAGAGCTAAAAGGAAGACATCATATTACAGAATTAAATAAAATATTTTTTAAGAAAACTTTGTTCATGTAATTATATGAGACAAATTTAACGCAATTTATTAATTTTTAGTTACTAAAATGGCAATATTCTTCACTTTATTAAGTTTTTATTAGTCAATGCCCTTGCATTCTAAAAGGTGACATAAGAGAAATATTCTTCCAAAAATGTAATCAGTGTATAAAAATTAATTTTCAGTAAAGCAAAAAATTTTTAAAAACTATATGAGAAGGAAAAAAAACTTCTTTGTATTTATTTCAAACAGTTAATCAAAGTACAAAAAAATAGGAAAATCTTTTTTAATAATATTTTTTACAAATTGAACAGTAAAATTATTCAATATGCAAATAAATAACTATAAATTTTCCTTTACATTAAGTTTAAAAATAGTTCTTGTACAGAATCCTTAATTTTTATTTCAGTTCATTTTTTATAAAAAGATAAATTAACATTCTAAGAAAATTTCCTGAACAAGATATTAAAAGCTTACAGTTTCATTTTCAAGAATTTACCCAGGAATCTACAAATATATTTCCATTACATATAGCCCTGTGAAATGATATAATTTTAATCACCGTTCAATATGTGTATTATTCTTTTACTTAACCGAATTAAATTATTAGTACTTAAATGAATAGAAACTTAAAATGCTAGTCACAGCAAATATGACTTTGTAATGTTTTGAAGTAAATAATATTAAGCAACAATTTTGGTTTCTACTTATTTTACTTTTATTTAAGTATAAGCGATTTCTTTCCTAATAGTAAGAGCATTGCTAATCTTATTTCCTATGTTGTCTAAACGACTCGTAATGCACAATCATTAGATTACTGGTAGTTAAAATTGTAAATAATTGTTATCATAATTAGTTCAGAACAAATGATTTCCGTAAAATCTTGACATACTCAAAAGTAAAATCATAGTAATTTTTTCTAGTGAATTAATATTGGACTAACCATGGTCTTGTGCTAAAGCAGATTTTTTTTTTCGCAGCGAAAGGTTCCGAATTCCATCCTGCCCACTGCAAAATAACTGAAAGGGAATGTATTTTGCTTTCGCTTTGCATGTTTATAGAATTGCGTTTCCAGTTTTCTGCCTTGCCTTCAGACACGTGAATACGACGCGCTTTCTACGAAAAATCTTTCCACAAGGCAATTACACAATATTTATTAAAGAAATTTTTGCTACTTTTAAGTTTTTAAGATTCGCATAAAGATCATTTCCATTTATTCTTAAATGCACATACTCATATTTTCAAATACTTTTTCAAACATTTACTTAAAATGGTGTAAGGAGTTAGTTAATTAAAATAATTAAAGTATTTTACATGTACACACGAATAATAAAAATACTGTTTAGTGTATTACATGATAAAAACAAAGATGTATTTTAATTGTTTTCTTCAATGTGGAATTAAGAACAACCCAAATACTGAATGCTGGTTTTTAAAAAATAAAATATGATTGAAAATGTAATTCATCAATAAATGTACTAAAAAATATAACTATATTTCACGATACACTAATTGGTACATTTTTTATCATTTTAGTACCATAAATTTTTATCATTTAGGATTCTGAAAGCAATTTTGTTCTAATATTAGAGCTACAGATTTACACGCACACACAATTACACGTAGGAATCAATAACAAAATATTTACAAAGGTTGTTTAATGAGGACCATCGAATTATTAGCAATAGAAATATTAGCAATATATATTGAAATACGATGCATCTTGTAACATACTTTGTCCTATTTTTCTTTTTTATTTCTTCACATTATTCCCTTTATTGCTCTGTTTAAAAATATATGTCACTTGTGACTCTGATGCATTTCATGAGACTATTAACTAACAATAGTTCTCTTTCTGCAGTATTCATAAATATTGCGTATCAAGTATGATAAATCTTCCTAGGGTATTCCATAAGAGCTTTTGAAGTTGAAATCTTGAGCAATCGTTGGGAAGTAAATATGATGAATAATTCTTCTACAAAATAACAGTCGATAAATGTATTTCTTTCTGATTTATCTATATATCCCTAAGTTAAAATTAGACTCTTACACTTCTACAAACTTTTCCTACATTGGATTTGAGAATTTTATTTCTGGAATAGGAAAATCTCGCAGCTGTCCTTTCACATATTATCGGCATTTACATCATTCCTCCAGATACAGCAAGGAAATCTTGAAACAGTTACTTAACAGTGATATCTCAATAGTTAACTCTTAAGTTATACGATGGCTCCCCAAAAGTTTTGACTATTGGGTGACCATGTACAGACAATCGCATTCGTAACAATATTTGAAACTGTTATTATCATCTGGAACTAGCAGTTTGTAGCGAAGGAATTATTCTTGTCTATGACTCTTAGGTTATTCTAGTTGATGTCATGTCCCTCCAGTGGAATTTACTGCTGAATTTACGTAAATCCTCACCTTAGAGACAGTTTCAAAAGCTGGTGCTTTTTTTTAATTTTATGCAAATTTGTTTAATACCCAAAGAAATGTTTAATTTTTTCTAGCTGCAAGTTGGATTGTTTCTTTACTTTTAAGAGACATTTTGTATTACTAAGTAGACACTGGATGTCGATATTAAAATATATATATATTTATATATATATATATATATATATATAAATAAATATATATATATATATATATATATATATATATATATATATATATATATATATATATATATATATATATATATATATATATATATATATATATATATATATATATATATATATATATATATATATATATATATATATATATATATATATATATATATATATATATATATATATATATATATATATATATATATATATATATATATATATATATATATATATATAAGGTTAAAAATATTAAGTTAGAAAGTCATAGAAACTTATTTAATGACAATAAAATTTATTTAGGATTTTTTTTTAAATATCTATTTGTACGAATCCTATTAAATATATTATGTACACTGCTACATCTAAATGTACAGTAATAAGAATAAATCTTAGCTAAAACTTATTTTAAAATATGTTTTAAAAATTTTAAAAATGTTGTAGAAATGTATGTTTAAAAATAATAATTCATTGATTCACATTTTATTCATTGGTCATAAAATATATAATGTTCAGAAATTATAAGAACACTTATCATTAATTTAGTCTATCCGATAATAAATCTATAAAAGTTTAGGAAAACATGAAAGTCCTCTGAACTCATGAGGTCATTGCCACGTTAAGTGCCTTTCTCAGAATAAACCAACGCTGAGAAATTATTGGGTGGTTAAATTGATCTTTGATTACTCTAGCAGAATGGCGAGTAGGTAAAAGTAAAGTTTCCCTTTGTTCCCTCTAGAGGGACTTCTAATGTCAAGGAGCAAAACATTCTTCGTCTCTTTTAGACCCATTTATGAGACGTGCCTCTCCCTCTTCCCATAATCGGGTGGAAAAATGGAGATTGCTCATCTGGGTGTCGTTTGCCTTGAAATATGGACGACAAAGGTATTCAGGACGACAAGCATGACGTCTTGGCTTAAGACTTCTTCCAGGAACAAAAGGAATTCTTTCTTCACACTCTCTGTTACGTGACCGGTTTGTGAAGATGTTCAGACGATATCTTGTTTCACAGAACACTTTTGTAAAGTGCTTTATTTTGTTGAACATCTGGTATATGGTCTTTGAGAAGCAAACATCAATAAAAATCAAACAGAAAATATATATTATATTAATTGTATTACATATAAATAATAGATTTTCATACATGGAAAACGTCATTGAATGTGCTTTTAAACTTCATAAATAATTGTATATGAAATATTATATTAAATGTTATTGTATACTTAAATTGCTTTATAAAAATAACCGTATTAATGTTTAGACATCCTATTGCAAAATTTTTATTTGTGAATTGTTAAGTATTTCTAAAAGACAAATCAGTCTCGTATAAATTTTACTATACGTTTTTTCAATGAATAAAATATTTAATCATATTTTAATTTAGACTATAGTAAATGCGCTGATTTTTAAAAAGGCTCCAACTCAAAAGGAAAAAATAAAGATTCAATTTAAAAGAATAATCCGATTCAAAAGATAAAATAAATTTTATTAATTTTCAGATTTTATCAAGATTTTAAAATTGATGTAATTGAATTATAGAAATCATGTTGTGGTTAATTTTAATTTTCAAAAAGAAAAAATAAAGATATAATTCAAAAGAATAATCCAATTCAAAAGATAAAATAAATTTTATTAATTTTGAGATTTTATCAAGATTTTAAAATTGATGTAAGTGAATTCCAGAAATCATGTTGTGGTTAATATTAATTTTTCCTGGGACTAAAATGTTTCTCAACTATAATTTTAAAACAAACCATTAATATCAATATTAATAATAAAATAATAAAATGTTTTCAATCATTCTGTTTTTTAGACATAAGTTTGCTTTTTATTGAATTTTTTTAATTAAATAAGATGTGATACCACGAATTTTCATTTTACACAGTGAGAAAAAGTCGTTTCCTTCTTTTTTTCAATTAGTAAAATGTATATTTTTCGTTGCATAAAACATAGTTTTTAATATTACAAGACATAAAAATAATTTCTTTGTTTTTAATCCCAGCAAATATCAAACATGTGAGAAGTTTAAAAAAAAATCATTGTTTGTAACTTAAAAAATATAATTAAAAACATTAACACGAAAGAAAATATTTTATAATTTAAGAAATTTATATTCAATATAAATTATAAAAATTAATTAATTTTATTAAAGAGTTTGTATTGGTAAAAAAAAAAGGAAAAAAGTAGATTATAAATAAAAGTATCATCGTTCATTAAAAATAATCTTTTTGAAATATGATGTTTCAATTCTTTTTTTAATTGATATAAATACTAATCATTCTTAAAAATCTTAAAGAATTTTTATTTAGGAAGTGTTTATAAGGTGTGAAAAATATTTTATTATGTGTAAATATGTAATAATAAGTTTTTAACTTATGACACTAATTTTTAGATATTTTACACGTTTATATATAACGGCTAACAATTATTATTTTAATGCTAACCACTGACTCATTTTCCTTCATAATTTCTAAATATTGCTATCCACATCAAACATCAGACACTAAGTTTTATATTTACTATTTTTATAATTTTCAATCTCATATAAAATGAAGTGCTAATGAAATTTAAAATAATATCAATATAGTTTAATATATAAATACCGATTAACATTTTTAACCCTTTATAATTTATGATTAAATAATTCCATAAATATTGTAGACTTTTATTAAATATAATTAAATATTCTGTATGAAACATTTTACGTGGTGTTTAATTTTAGCTAACAAATAGAAAAGTTTAAAAAATTTTCTCACAAACACAGTATTTTTTTATCATACATATTAGTAAATTTCATTATAAAAAGGACATCAACTATAAAATTTGCCTAGAAATTAACATTATGAATGCCTACATTAGCCATCTTAAATTGCACAAAAAATAAATAAATAAAATAAGAAAACAATTTTTACAACGGGATATTTAAATATAAATCTGATAAATGTGTATAAATCTTTGGAAATATTTTAAACTAAAATAAAAATATATTTTATAAACTAAGTATATTATGTTTTTTGCATTCATAAGTATGGAAATACTTCATTGCAATCTTATATATATATATATATATCAACTATAGCAGTTGAGTTGAAACATTAATTTGTAACGAAATTAATTTCTACTTTAACAAAAAACTTGGTTTAACAAAAGACTAGTTTTGAATGTGAATTTAAAAATAAATTTGGATTTCAAAAGTATTTATTATTCTGTCTTTCATGTGGTATAATATTTCTTTCACACCATGCCAAAATAAAAATATACCAAATCTATCATTTCACAGACTGTTTCTCATCGATATGTTTAAGGATTTTTTTCATTCATTTTCATTTTTATCTTGTTTCTTGCTTTTTATTTCTAAATCTATCAGAGAATCTTCACATTGCTTCCTTCGTTTGATTTTTTCTTATTGATTAGTAAAACATTATGAAATATTGTGTTATTGTTTAACTAAGCCATATTTATTTTTCAAATTAAACTTTTTAACTCACCTCATTTTGTTGTAACCTAATTTTTGATGTTTCGTGTTTTATATCAGTTTTGAGTTAGCTAAAATTTTATAATGTTTAATTAACTTACACACATTAAAATTGCTTTTAAAATGTATTTTATGAAGAGATTTAAGAAATGGTATATTCTTAACTTGAAAAATAAGACTTTCATAAGACTGAGAAATATATTAAAGAATGATATCTTACCTTTATATAAAATTAATTTTTCCCCTTAAGTTTTACTAATAGTTTAAGGGTAAAATCAATAGTTTTACCCAGAAAACGAAATTTTTGTAAAGCATATCGCTTCGTTGACTATATTTATCGTCTACTTAACGATGTGATAATATAAATCTTAAGTAAACTAAGCAATAATTTAACACTTAAATTTGTCGTTTCAATTTTTTGCTCTAACATTAAATTTGATACTTAAAAAGTGCTTTAATCAGATTAAAAAAGTGCCAAGATATTAAATAAATTTAAATTTCACTTTATCACATTTTAACAGCTTGTTCTTTATACTTTTAAAAAATATCTAAGGCAAAAATAAATTTATATTTTTACTAAAGGCATAGGTTTTAAAATATCAAAAATAAATTGAAACTATTAATTTTATGCATTTCAAAATAATTTTACATTTATTTTGCCCTAGTATTCGTACTATTAAATTGAATTAGATATATCAACTATAGCAATTGAGTTGAAACAATTGCTATAGTTGATATATCTAATTCAATTCAAATTGTTAATTTTATGTATTTCAAAATAATTTTACATCTATGTTGCCCTAGTATTCGTACTATTCAATTGAAATTGCCTCTGTGTAAGTTTTATTTAATCAAAAAAATATGTCCTTCGTATGATATCACTTTATAAGTTTAAATTTAACAAAAAATATGCATTTCAGTTTATATTTAGATTTTAACAAAATAGAATTCGTTAAAATTTTCAATTTTAAATACTAAAATATGGGTACAGTTTTCTTAATACAATTATATAAGTACATGTCATAACTTGTTGCGGAATATTACGCATATTTTGTATGACACTAATGTTATAATTTATCTATTATCTATAATTATGAAGATGTTTCTTAAGACATGGTATAATATATGAAGCTAGCGTCTATCATTAACACTACTATAATGCAATAATTCCGTCTATGGGACATTTGATATTATTAGCGGCTAATGGGTGGATTCAGAAAGCATTGCATTACGGGATTAAAGTCGCCCTGGTGGCACTGTAGCCCCTTGCTATTATTTGCTGTCCTGGTGGTATTGTACAAACAGATAGATGTTAGAGAGAAAAAATTAATTAAGAATAGAAAAGTATTTGGTAAAAAGCATAAAACTACGCAAATGAATGCAAGACTGCAGAATTTTCATATTAATGCTAAAGTAAGAAATTTATAGAATACTAATTTATAACAACGTTCCACGTGTTACCACGATAGATAATTATTTCCAGTTCTATAAGTAATCAACAGAAGGTTATATGTTGGGAAAAAGTGTTGCTATATAGTAACCAGGGGATTAAGTTTCAGTGTCTAACTCAAACGAATACAGTAATGTGGAGAAGTTCTATGCACATAAAAAATTTTACGAAATTTTATGCTCTTCATCAGGTGGGCCATAGAAAAGTTGTATATCACTAGTTCAAGTTGGCTTTTTAAAGGAACACGATTGAACGTTAAGCCCCAAAGGCATAGTAGAATGATCACAAATGCCAATTTTTTTATGAATCAGATACCTAAAAGTATGTTTAACCTTTTAATCTTCCTTGATGGTGATAGTGCGACAAATAAAAAGTTAAAGTAGGCCGCGACTAAGAAATGCTTGCTGACCATTGCACAAATTGGCTTAAAACCATAAATTTCCTTACTTATAGGAGCGTAATTTTATTGCGAAATCATGGGAAGCAGTTTGAACTGCAAAATCATTTGTGTATAGATGTGTATTGGAATTTTTCTGTTCATGAACTCTAATCTTTCTACTCAAACTTTAAATCTAGGTTTAATTTGCAACTAGATCAAAACTCACAATTTGATTTAAGTAAATAGCATCTTTTAACTATTGGTGAGGTAGGTTCGTTGGTTGGTTTGTTTGTCGCTCAACTGCCATTTGAGGCTATTCCCACATGAAGGCTATTCAGACCGGGACATACGGTTTAAATTTTATTCTGAACCACTACAAACATCCAAACCCAAGGTGGGTTTCGAACCCACTACCTGTTGAACCGAAGGCAAGAGCACTAACCACTCGGCTGCCAAGCTCAGCAACTATTGGTGAGAGAGCAAGGTAAATATTTATTAATGGAAAATATTAAAGTAAAAATAGACAAATTTTGAAATATAAATTTTGAATACGTTTTCCAGAGATACGAAGAGTTTTGTATCTTATAAAAAAGATTTTCTAACATGATCATTTTTGAAGAAATGTTGACACTAATTTCCTTCTTAAAAGTGGATAAGTTCTTACAAACTTTTTAGATTGAAACTTACAATCAAATTGACTTGCTTAAAAAATTTTAATTTTAATCCCATTTATTATATATAAATTAGAAAAAATAGACATTCTTTCATATATAAATATTTGCAAATAGTCTTAGATATGAATAGAAATGTTCAAATAGAAATGTTGAGCAGTATAAATTAAATAATACTCAGAAATATTTCTAGTTTCTGTTACACTTAAACTGTGTATATATAAACAAATACAATACTTATTGTATTTGTGATTCAAATATTTTTTTGTTGTAGTTAAAGTGCCAGATACATCACAAAAATTACTTGAAAAGTTAACATGCAATTAAATTATTTTAAAAGAAACGTTTCACCAACCTTATGCAACTTGTTTCTATTTTAACATATGAAGCAAAGCACATTTACTAAAACAATTAAATCACACACACACAATAAACTTTTAAAATTAATTTTTAAACTTGATTTTAAAATATTGAAATTTATGAACACTAGTTTGTCATATCAAAGTATATAAGTAATATATGTTTAATTTGAGAATATATCGATAAAAAATATTATAAATAACAAAAATTGTAATTCGATCAGTTTGCTACCATTGTCATTGAAACCCATCATCAAAATATAAATAGTTATTTGAAAAACTCTTTGCAGCTTTATTTCCTTCCAGTGGTAAGTGTGCAGTTAAAAAGAAACTAAATAAATTAAAATACTTAAAATTTTTAATCCTTTATTTCAAAAGTATTTTCCACACACAAATAAGTGAATGTGAATGCAAAGAAATCCATATATTTTCAAACTTTTACCCTCAGAGAAATGATTTGGTTGTTTCTATGCTCCAGAACAGGATCTACAAATCCATATAAATTATCTGGCTGTATAAATCTAATTGAATCATCTAATGGAAATCTTAAATCATAAGAAAAGTGTTTTTGAAAAATGTTGGACATGCATGGAACTTTTGGCTCTGTGGAATAAAATGCATTTACTTATTTGTATTTGAATTACAGTTTTGTTTGTTTCTTAATTTTTTTGCTTGTTTGTTTGTTTTCTTCTTAATTGTGTTTTTCTTCTCAATTTTTTCTTAATTGTGTTTTTTTTAACTATGTATTCCATCACAAGGATTGTATTTTCTTAAGGAGTATCAAAGAAAATTAATTAATACTTCTTTGATACTCGTTAAGTAAATACAACGATGGAACGCATTTGTTGAAAAATTGTTTGTTAAAAGCATTTACTCACCTATATACTCCATTAACATATATGTTATTGAATAATGCTTATGATGATATGCGTTTACATACTTATTATTGAAAAATATTTCTTTTTTTCTTATCTAATCCGTGCTTAAATTTTAAGACTCAGATTTGAAACAAAAAACTTTATTTTATTATGTTTTATTTAAAGCTAAAACGCACATTTAATTAAATTAAAAATTATGAAAAGTTATGTTAAAACAATCTTTCTTGGATAATTACTTAATATTGCAAGTAGATTTTATTATTTTTTTCATTATTTGCATACAAGTGATATTTAATAATAGATATATAATAAAATATGCAAATAATTTTTACTTCATAACTGCAAGTGTCTTTAAATTTTAATTATGTTTTCAGATTTTTTAAGAATGTAACATTCTTCTATTACATAAATATGGTCAAAAATTCTACAAAATAATGCGTGAAATTTTATGGATGAAAATGTAACATTTTTCATCTAATATACAATGTAACTTTTTCTTCGGTTCTAAAGTAAACAAAGCAATTAACATTTGGAATTGCTCAAAACAACACTTCAGTTTTATCCACATTTATATTTGTATACTTATCAATATTCAACTATATCAAGCTATCTAACCTTTTTCCCATTTGAAATTAATGTGAAAATATTTAATTGGAATTAATCTGTTTATATTAATAAGAAAATGACAATTCTTTTAATTTTAATAAATTTTGTAATTCCTGGTTGTTCATAATTTTTATATGCCTGCAATAGACAAAATTTATTTTATTACCGTACAAAGTCGTTTGTAGTCCAGACATTATATCCAATATAAAATGCCATTCTTAGCCATATTTTCTGAAATTAAAAAAAATAATTATAATGTATAATATTTAAAATTAGCTATCATAAATTTTCAACCTATTCTTTGTATTTCACTTCCCATTCACATCTGTAATTGCATTTTACTGAATTTATTTTTGTGTTTTTATTATAAGAAAATATTACAATCATTCACTGTTAAATCATTAAAACTTTTTTCAAGTCTAGGGAAACAAAATTATGATATTAAGATATTTATTTTTGCAGAATAATATGCTGAAATGGTTAAAATCTAGCTTATTATTTTTGTTTTTAAATTTATATTTTAAAATATGAAACTTTATATTACTTGTGATTCAATTTTTCTCCTTGTTAAAACTCAGCTCGGTAATCTTATATATTTTAATAATTTAAGCAACTTGATATAAGAAACGTAAGCTCGTAATCGTTGTATTTTCGTTATTTGAAACAGTTAAAGTAAAATTAAGTAATGTTTTATATCATGCTTTGATTTCTTAATTTAAAAAAAAAATTGCTAACTTCAAACGTTGTGATAAACCACTTATTCAGTCAGATAAACGACTTATTT
Source organism: Latrodectus elegans (assembly GCA_030067965.1). Taxonomy (NCBI): domain Eukaryota; kingdom Metazoa; phylum Arthropoda; class Arachnida; order Araneae; family Theridiidae; genus Latrodectus; species Latrodectus elegans. Next base: position 99,003,918 of record CM057813.1, read on the forward strand.
ATTAAGTCACAATATTTAAGGATTTTATTTTACTCAATTAGTTCACCAATGAGATAAGATTTATTAGGTTTACTTTAATTCTTTTTATAGAGAATTCCAGCAAAAAATTGTATTTTAATTACTTTACATAAAATATATTAAAATTTAAAAAAAAAACTTCATATGACATGTCAAAATCATGTCTTGTTAGGATGATGCATGATTAATTAATTTAATAATATAGTATATGCAAATGAGTTGATACAGAAACAAAAAGGGTTTCAATCTGATTTGTAAACTTTTTTAAACAAAAAAAATTATTTTTGAATGTGTATGGAGAAAGACATTCACCTTTTGAAAAGTGTAATCAAAATCTAAAAATCTAAGGCTATTTATAAAAAATGTTTTGTAATTTTTCAATATTTTACTTAAAATTCGCAATAATAAACTAATTAATAAGTTTTCAAACTTTTAATCTTTTATTTTGAGATAATATATAGGAGTATGTAATAAAAGCTGTTTGATATTTACATTTTAATTAGAAACGAAATAATTTAAAAATGAACTTAAATATGTCGAAATGATGATAATATTTAATAGGTTGAAATAAATATTTTATCTGTTAAGCCTTTTCATTGAATGTTATATAGAATCAGTATTCATTTTTATCAGCTCCATTAAAGATGACGAATCACTGTAATTGTCAGGAAAAACGTTTCATCAAAATAACATTTTAAAAAGTGTTTTTATATATTGACGAAACATTGAATTACCAAATACGTTCATATAAACACCATTAAATTTGTTATTTAAAAATCTGTATGTTGGCAGAAAGTTACTACTGAAATGTTTTTTTGCATTTTGCTATTTAAAATTTCATCATTTACGTTAGTTTTTTTTATTTTTCGAATTATCCCTACCTATATAATAATACATATAACTGGTGTCAGTTTTTTGTTAAAAAATCATCTGGCAGGTTTTAAGAAAAACTTTAATAATTATCATTGCCACATAATGATTTATTCATTTTTGATTATAAGAGTTTTTCCACTTAGAAGATTCATCATTTTCAATTATTTTTTATTCGAGATTTAAATTAAAATTACTTATATTTCAAACATATTTAAGAATATTTAAAAACCAAATTAATACAATTTATGTGATACTATGGAAACAAAATGAAATAAATTATCTTTAATAATTTAAAAATTAATATTCTGGAATCCACTACTTATAATCATTAATGCCGCCCACTCTGTATAGTAGTCAGAGTCCCTCGCCGCGGATAGGGAGGTCTTGGGTTTGAATCCCAGTTTGAGCGTGGATGTGCTTTCTCTCTTTGTCTATCCTGTATTTGTCCTTTCCTTGCATGAATGAGTTGTGAATGGTTGCCTACCCTATAAAAGAATAACTATGGCATGCGCTGAAAATGTCGGACTCCACGCCAAAATATGGTTCAGTTGAAAAAAGTGGAGCAGCGCACCCCATAATGCCAGCTAACACAAGACAACAACATTATTATTAAGGATTTTTAAAATATAGTACAATATGAGCAAAAAAAGACACAATCATATTAGTTTTTTTTTCTTTTGCATTTGAAAGTATATTTTGTAGATAATTATGATATTCTTTTTTCGGGATGTTAGTAATTTTTGCAGATATGCGTTCGCCTAGTGTAAACATTAATATTAATAAAATAATTTTTTTTATTTTCAGAATCAAAATTTTTATTTTTATTTTAAATGAAAGTAATTGAATCAAATGTTAAATCTACATTAAAGGGTTTTTGTCTGAAATAAATAAAATTCACTCTGTTAATTAATTCCTCATCATATATGTCATTTAAAATTTAGTATCAAACTTAATTAACTTCAGAGTATGTATTTATCTGTTATCCAATTATTATTATTATTCACAAATTCAGGTAATCATGACAGGACATTTTTAGAGTATTCAATCTCAAACCCTAAGAAAGCTTTTCTCCAATCCTTTAGCTCCATTAATTAGGTAATATTTTTTTCCGTGTGTGGATCAGAGAAAACAATAGCAACATTTAGTATTATGCAAAATTTTTAAACTATTTACTATTATGATAAAGCTTTAAAACAATTCATAATTTCTATATTCTACTATTTAGAACATTTATATTTATTTAGATGAGAGAAATTTACATTAATTTTGATAAGATAAACATTAGTTTATCGGTAAACATAATATATTTTTTTCTGTCTCATTTCCTTTACAGAATTTACTTTTCAGTAACTATTATTTTTGCTTTATATCTATAAGAAATGTTAGTATACATTTATAAATTTTTAACTTAATTTTAAATATTTAATCCTTAAAACCCAATTAATTTTTTCTTATTATAATTAAAAACTTAGTTTGGTAAATACTTTAAAAATGGTTAGTTTTAAATCATAAAGTAACTTTTCAACTCCCGAATAATAATAAAATATTTATCGAATATATAAATAATTTATTATTGTTTTATATAAATCAACTTTTAATATTAATAATTCTTTATTGAGAAAAAATTAATTAAGAGGCTGTTGTTGAAAAAAGATTAATTATGAAGTTAAATCTAATATTTAGAAATAATGTTATTTTCACGTTATTTTATGTATAAAAATGAAAGTTATATTTTTACTAGCCAATCTAGTGTTTATGAATATGTCCAAATACTTGAAGGAATTTACTACTTACTATTTATATATAAACCTTTTACCGAATTTATTCAACTGTATATTGAAATTTCTTTTGAAATATAAAAAGAAACTTTCATGTTTTTGAGCAAAAACAAATTTATTTTTTGAAAATGATAATTGAAATTAATAGGAGTATTAAAGTAAAATATTTTCAGGATTTATTGTTTTTTGCTAAGACAGATTTTTCGTATAAAAGTCAAAAATCTAAGAATCTTAAAAATATAATGAGATTTTCCTGAAAGGAATCATTCAAATGTGAAATATTATTTAAAAAAAGGTCATATTCTTTAATTATAAGACGATTTTATTTCCTGAGGTGTCAAACGCTTTTATTTGGAGGAGAAAATAAAAGAAATATGGGGACAATAACAAAGTTAGAACAAGGTAATTTCATTTTCAGTAACGTTGGGAATTTTGCTAGCAAATAAATGATAAGATGAAAAGAAATACTGTATGAAAAAAGCAATTGGACTAGGACTTTTGTTAAATACAAAATTCGAGCAAGGAAATGTTTTTCAGAAAATAATTATTTAATGCATTTACCTTATATTTGCACTGAAAATTAGATTAATGGAAAAGATTTTTAATATTGTATTGAACATTGCTGCGACGATAATTATTAATATACATAAGACAAGATTTATTTTATATTTTATTACTTCATCCTAAGTAAATGAATATGAATTTTTTACTTATAGCTTCATATAACTATAAAGAATAACTTCCCAATAACAAAGGAAATTAAGATGTATGTACATATATATATATATATAAACCTGAAATATATGCATTCAAATTCGTAAAACAATAATATAAATTATTTTAATCTCTTGCAGATAATCTGTAGGTATCTATATATGAAATAGCTCTTTAAAATGCTATAAAAATATATGATAAATAAAAAATTATATATTATATATTAATGAAACTTAGTTGGTTTTTGATATTATGCAGAGTGAAAAACTTATTATACAATCAAGCGTTAGTGTAAGAAGGTTTATCCTGCAAGTCACACATAATTTTAGCACATATTAAAATTTTACGTGATCATATAGGATAAATTTTGTATCACTCACTGTAATAAGATGTACCAATTTTATAATTTTTGAATAATATTTCAACCATTCACTAGGTATTTGGTATTAGAAATGACTGTTACCTCTTCGTTCCAAACTCCGAATTGTTTAGTGAATAACCACATTAGTTCAATAATCATTAATTGGCTGGATAGAAACCTTAATTATTGCATCAGTGCTTAGATCAGAATCATACGAGTTAATTAATTTTAGGGCAGTCACTTTAAATCAATATGGTTAGATGAGTTGATTTTCATGTATCAGTGTTGTTTCACCAGCTTACTTCTCTGTACATAGCCTGGAGTTGGGTTCCATCATTTAGGTGAAAGTATCCTGTTGGATACTCTTCATAATTTATAGAAGCACTTATCAAAAATAACTCCTAATACTTGATATGCCACCACAGAAATATTATTTGCCTTAGAGAATATTGAGACCAACCAATTTAACGTGGCTCCAACCAATGTTAATGAACACGACGCATATTCAAGATTGGAACCTACTAACTTCCGATAGGGAGAATGACGCCCAAATCAATCAAGCATACTCAATCTCTGATCTATATATTTTAAAAATCTAGGTGATAAATAAATAGTTTTTAATAATTTAAACTAAATTTAACTGTTAAATGAAGCCTTTTTATATAACAAGTTTTATAAGGGTTTTATTGGACTTATAAAATAATTTTCAAATCAACATTCTTACAGAAAATTCAGATACTTTTTGTATTATTTATTATATAATATAATAAGTTTTATAAGGGTTTTATTGGACTGATAAATTTATTTTCCATGAATCAAATGATGTCACATTTACTATTATGAATATTTTATAAATATTATCAAAGTAGTAAATATACCCAATATATACCCAAATATTATATACCCATAATATTTATAGATATTACCATTATTTATAAATATACCCAAATATTTAAATAATTTACGTTTAGATATGTTTTTATAAATTAATATATGCAAATTAATTACGTATTATTAACATATAACTGTGTGTCTAACATATAGACATTTAAAAGCTTTATTTTTGTATAGAAGAAAATTAAGTACATTGTCAAAATTTTTTAACACTTTAAAAAGCGAAAGATAACAAACAAATTACTAAAAATATTTTTTTCTTATCTTTACCATAAATTACAGAATTTTTTTTAATATTATTCTTATGCCATTTTTTTAGGCAGCAATCCCAAAATATGTAAAATAATAATATCCTTAAACTAAACTCGGTAGCACGACGGACCTTATAGGGGTTAAAACCTACAATGCGCTCATTTGTCCTAGATTGCGAAGTATGTGTCCTGGTTAGGTGGTCAGGCTAATACAGTAATACTATTCTAAAAGACAATAATATCTTTAAAGTATTTGTAAAGATTTGATAAACAGCACTTTTTTCTTCGAGATGTAATTCAGTGATGCTTATTGTACCAATGAGGTCCACATTTCGTTTATGCAAGACATAGCTAATTAAGATATGTTGGATTATTTCTTTTGTAAGCAATTTATAAACATATCTAGTTTAGAAAAAGTATAAAAAATTATCTTAAATTTAAGTTTATTGTTTTAAAAATATAGTTATTCTTAAGAACTCAAAACAAAATTCGCAGAACTTTTTATTAAGAAAGATTAAATGCAATATTTTGATGAAATTTATAAAAAATATTGATTTTTTTAAAACACGTTTACTCAAAAATTACTAAATAAATTTAAATTAATTTAACTTACATAATAATTAAATTTACATTATTATCTGATAACATATTAGGGGTGCATTTTACGTATTTTCTAAAATCTATATCAAACAAAAAACAAAATCGAAAAGACGTTTTATTGTCTTTAGATTTCTCGTACTCTTATTGTTGATTATATTATTCATTAAGATGATTATTGTTGATTTTAAAGCATTTCCTCTCCATTTAAAAGTCAGTAAATGATGAAACTAACTGATAAGAATTATTTAACGGCGACAAATTGATCGCCGATTATCCCTGTAGAGTTGGAAGAGATAAAAAGCATTCTCCTGAGAATCATCTTTTGTCAGGAAGTACACCATTTTCAGTCTCGTTTAGACCCATTAGAAAGACGTGTCTTTCCTCTTTTCCGTACTGCAGCTGTTAAAGATAGAGATTGCTCATTGGGGCATCGTTTCCCTTAAAATACGGCTCCGAAAGGCATTCCAGAAGACAAGCAGGGTGTTTTGTCTCAATGTCTTAACAAAGGGAGAAAATACTCTTATTTTGCACTTTCTTCTACGTGACTTGGGTTGAGAAACTATCGAGCATACTAATAGTTAAGAAAATGATAAAGTAAACTGTATTTCACATACTCGGCAAATTATACAATGGAGTGAATTTCTTATCAGTTTTTAATATTTCTTTTAGAAAAATCAAATAACATAATATATTTTTAGTTTTCCTCGTCATTTTGCTTATAAAATGCTAGATCACTATTAAAATAAAATGTCACAATTGACTTATAAATGTATTATAGAATATATGCGATGGTATTTATTAAGTCTTGTATTTTCTTAAACAATTATTCAAAATACAGAAACAAAGAATTTTCAAAAATTCAAATTTGTAATATATCATCAGAAATTTTAACTGGAATGATACTATAACAGTTGAAAAGTTCAATTTTTTCTATAATATAAATGTATGTATAAACAGAGAACAAATTATTTATATTATATTTCACATATTTTAATATTTTCACATTTAATTAATTTTTACTTTTGTTATTTCTTAAACTAATAGAAGTTTAGTTGCATTAAAATTTATTGATTCATAGTTCAACAAAATGCATTGAATTATGACTATAAATGTGCAACACAAAGCATAATAGTTTATTTTTAAATCATTTAGCAACCTTCGGGAAAGATATAAATATTATTATTCATAAAATCACTGTTGGTTAAATTTTCCATCATTATATATATTTATGTTTATGATTATGGTGTGTGCGTGTGTGTGTGTGTGTGTGTGTGTGTGTGTGTGTGTGTGTGTGTGTGTGTGTGTGTGTGTGTGTGTGTGTGTGTGTGTGTGTGTGTGTGTGTGTGTGTGTGTGTGTGTGTGTGTGTGTGTGTGTGTGTGTGTGTGTGTGTGTGTGTGTGTGTGTGTGCGTGTACGTGTGTGTGTGTGTGTGTGTGTGTGTTAAATATTATTTTAACAATTGTTATAACTAGATTGTTGCCATAAATTTGCATATTGACTTCTTAAATTATCTAACTAAACTCTCATTATATGAAGATAGAGAGAGAGAGAGTAGATTACACAAAGTTCATGTTACTCTGGCATTTTTGTTTTAAATGTTATGAAAAGAAATGGGAATCTTTACCTTTGCTTCTTCGTATTAGATTCATTTCTTTTCGTTTTCTCATAATATTTTCTCGAAAATTTTTATATAATAACTATATATATGCTATCCAGTACAATTTAAAAATCACACTTGACTCTTAATTAATAATATTTTAGAATGATTAACTGACAAATGTAACTTCTAAATATACTAGATTGTTAAATCATATTTTAAAATTACAAAATAATAAAATATTTATCACAACTAAGCAATAAGGTTTTTAATTGTCAATTATCAAAAAAAGATGAGCTAAAAATTGATTTTATGTATTTAATAACAAATATACATCTATGTCAAAAAATGGAGTGTAAATATTTAATTTTTGTTTGTTAATTAAAATTTACAATTGTTCAATATAATAAATTATTTCAAAACATAAGTCCATTTGAAATTTCACTATTTATCACACACTCAATAAAAAGTTTGGTCGTAGGAAACTAAAACAACTAAATGTTAAATATATTCTTCGGAAAACATTAGGTGGAAAATCAAGCCATGTTCCTAAATTTGGATTTGAAATGCATGCGTATTCAAACAATTGTTTAAATGACCAGTATAAAAATTTGTATGAACTTTCAATTATTGATCTACGTAAGAACTAAAACTTAAACGATCAGGTTTGCTCAAATCTTATTTGCATACAAAAACGAAAAACACTATATTGAAATTTGAAAAATGATTGCAGAATATCTTATCATGTAATGAATTGATCAATCATTTTCTAAACATTCACCATTTCATTTCTAAAATAATTTTTGTTATTTCATTTAATTGGTTCATTAATCACTTCATAAGCTTAACATGTACAAATTAAATTAGTTAAAAAGTTTTTTGAATAAAATTGCGACGTCATTCAAACGGCAATAAAAGTTTTCAATTATATTTAACACATTTGGAAATTTTTAGAAAAAAAATTATTGCATTTTTATCACAATGATCATTTAATGATTTAATAACTCTCTAAAATGTTATACCAATATCAATAGTTTGAAGACGGTAATTATTTTTTCATTTATACTTAGCAATTTAAATGTTTTTAATCAAATGTTTGTTTGGGATTTCTGCATTTTAAAAATTATAAAATTTTAAAATTAAAAAAGCATTATTAGAATAAGGCATTTATAACAATTACTTTCCCAAAACAAAACTGAAATTTATTTAGTTTTTGAAAGGAACATACTTGATCGTGAAAACAAAATTATTTTGTTACAGAAAGCAAAATAATTTTTTTCGGTAATAAAATTGCATGAAAATATAAATGAGAACCATCAAACAATCAAAAATATACTGATATAAGAAGGACATTACTTTTAATTCATACATGATTTTTATACAACGATTAGTATAATGTGTGTGTGTGTGTGTGTGTGTGTGTGTGTGTGTGTGTGTGTGTGTGTGTGTGTGTGTGTGTGTGTGTGTGTGTGTGTGTGTGTGTGTGTGTGTGTGTGTGTGTGTGTGTGTGTGTGTGTGTGTGTGTGTGTGTGTGTGTGTGTATGTGTGTGTTTAATTATTTTTCATACATTATAAAATTAATAATTTTATTTATATTTTTCATTTAAATTTGCGACAAAGGAAGGAATTTATAAATCCTATTAGCATTTAAAATATGATTAATGAAAAGTACTTATTTAAAATATTTTAAACAATGGGTGTTTTAACCACATGGCTATTGGAAAAAAATAAGAAAATTCATAAAACTTTCTATTAAGAAAATAAAACATCTTGGAAAATAATCGATGTATTGAAAGATTATTTTATATATAAATTAATTTTCAATACAGCAAAAGTTTTGTCTTAGAAAATAAAATATTTTGATCAGAAAAAATTTCACATATAAATGCTCAACAGCTTAGGCATAAAAAATGAATATTTAGTTAGTAATTTGAAACATAAATTAAGCAAGATAATCCCTTTAAACACCCTTGATGATTTAATCTATCTTTTCTGTGTAATATCATGCTAGTTTTGACTCAAATACCAAATAATGAAGATGAATTTGGAAAAGTGAACTGCTGTTACACGAAGGCAAAAAGTGAAAAGATTATTTTGATAAAATAATAGCTTGACATGTAATATTTATATTTTCATTTAAAACATTTCTAAAAAAATGTAATTACGATTTGGTAACACAGAAGTATTTTCTACTATTAACAACAGCTTGAAGTTATGGCAACGATTACAGATACAAAAAATATTCACTTTCTGAATAATATAATAATGGAAAGGCATTCACTTGAGCATTCTATTCTATCTTGTTCTAAATTTTAAAAATCAATTGATTTTAAAGGTATTATTGCTATTCAAAATGTGTCATTATTAGCTTTTTCTTTAGCCTTAAATAAGTATCACAATGAACTTCTGATTTCATCTATTTCTTTATTTTTCTCTTTATTTATTATGTTGTTTTGTACGAATTTTGCAAATATTTATTTTATTTAACAAATGTTTTCTATATTCAAAAAAAATTGAGGAAGTAAAAATATAAAAAATCAATTTTATATTCCATCAGGTTAAATAGTTTATGAAAACAATTACGTTATTCTAAATTAATTTAATTTTGGTGCATTCTCCGTTAATACTTTCTACAAAAAAAAAAATAAAACAATGAAAGTAAATTGTGTAGCAGAACTGTGTTTCAAGCCTTGATAAAACAATATACTTTACTTATATTTTTACGTTATCTGTACTGATTATTCTTATTCACAAAATTATTTACGTTTCATCAATACTTATGAAAACTATGATATATTAATCATCCTCAATGCCCAACTAAACCGAACTGGCAGTCAAAAGGCTTTGGTTAAGCAGTTTAAGAGATGGCGTCTTTTATGCTGTTTGAAATCAACTTTAAACTATTGGTCCAAGCCTCTTGTGGAAAAAATGACAGTTGAGTGATCAAAAACTAGCAAATCAAAGTTACTGAAGTGCAAGTTAATAAACTGTTTTGATTTTTTTAAATACAATTTAGTAACAAGACAGCTAAATATTTGAACAAATTTAAAGCATAAAATTCAACAGTCTTTTAATTTAATAATTAATTGCTTAGTAATATTAGTAATGAATTGATATGTATAATTGATGTTAAATATTTTTTGTAACAAATTACATTTTTCGAAACAAATTCAATTAAAATATTTTATTTAATACATTTTATTTCTATCAAATAATAATTTGTGGGTCTCTTTATAAAAATATGAAATTTACTGAAAATAAAACAAAATCTAATTGTAAAGCCAAAACTAAATTCTTCGAACAACTACTTAAAAATTAAAGCAAAAATAATTCAAAATGAAGTCTTAAAAAATTCTCTTAAAAGTATATATATAGTATTATTTTTTAAAAAATAATTTATATCTTAAGTTACATTATTAAGCGAATTTTATCAAATGTTTCTCAAATAAAAATTTTTTTATTTAAAATCTTAAGTTAGTTAGCATAAGTTGCTTATAGAACTTGCCAATATCATTAAAGTCTTTTAAGTCTAATTTGGTATAAGAAATCAAAATTTCAAGACAATTAATTCCATTTTCTGTGGGAGTAAAGGAATTTAAAATATAATTAGGAAAAATTCTTTACTAACTTTAATTGAATATTCTTGAAAAATTAAGTTTATATTTTATGACATATATGTTCATAGGAAAATTATTATTGTATAACAAAGTAACAAAAATTAAATTTGAAAATTTTTCTATAAAATAACTCATTATGCTTATAGATGAATGAATTCCAACACAGAAATCGAAACAATCCAAGTCATCCAAATAACAGAAAACTTATATAGTATTTAATAATTAAGACACATTATATTTGGGATAATTTAGAAATATTGTCAAGTTTAAGTAAATAAAAAAGGAGAATTTTATTTACAGTTTTTATGTATTTAATTAGACTCAAGCTCCTAAAAATAATTGCTTTTTTTAATGTTTAAATAATTTATAATAAAACATACATCTTACAATAAATTTAAATTAATTTTTCTGATGAAGAAATGTTGTTTAATTCTTTATTCCTCTTACATTTAAATTTGAAAGCAATGGAAATAAAAAAAAATATCAATAATCATTGCGCTTTTTCCTCGAATGAAATTAATTCCATAGATTAAATTTTTTTTTAGATTATTTTTTGCCAACTAGATATTTGACCTTTAATTTAATAAGTATTTTTACACAACATTTTCTTTTTGAATGGAGAAATAACGAATCTGGTATTTTAAGAAAATGTTATTTATTCTTAGAGCACGTAAAATATTACTGGTTCAACTAGAAGTGCTACTGCTCTTCTATATATATATATATATATATTGCTATATATATATATATATATATATCTGCTATATATATATATATATATATATATATATATATATATATATATATATATATACTTTATCAACACCAGTAGTTAAATGATTTACTCAAAAAAACTAAAGTGAGCGAAAATACTTTCTGTCTTTTTAATATATGTATATATAGATAGATAGATATAATTCTGTGTAAGTAAGAACACGTGTGAAAAACATTGAAAGTTTAACTGATGCTAAAGTTATCTCTATTAGTAGTGATATACTAAAGTATCAATAATAATAAGGATAGCTTTAACATCAATGAATATTAATATATCAATCAGGGTACGTACATTTCCAAGAATCAAATTCTAGGAGTATTAAGGAGTTTTCCAAAAGTCAAATCAAAAATTTCCAGAAAATTGTACAATTTTTGTAGCCCATGCACAAATTTATGATACGTATATTTATTGCTACTCCAAAATTTCTTATAAAATCATATAGAATCTTGTCTGAAACAACGATGAATTAAAGCTGAATTCTAATCAAAAATACTTAGAAAGTTTAAATTATTATTAAGGATTATCGATGTAGATTTAAATAATGAGTGTAATATATCTCACTCGAAAAACTATAGCCAAGTGTCTTCAACAATAGCTTGAATTTGGCAGCAAGAGAATCTATTATGCATTTGCTGTTTCGACCATAAATAAGTTTGCATTTCCATTAAGGCTGAAATTGTATGTTTGACATTGCGATGTACACTGCTGGAAACCGTAAATGTTACACTCTGAAGGAAGTATGTAAATAACATGAAATTTAAAACATACATCAGTGGGGGTGAAGTATGCAAATGATTATAATTTCAGAGCAGATGCACACCAAGCGCACTTGTGGCGTCACTTCAAAACGCTAGTAAGGGATAGGATATTTCGAAGATTTCTAGTTCTGTAATTGTGTTTCTCTTGTGTAGTATTTTTTTCCTTCAAAATAACAATCTATTATGCCTTGTAGAAAACAAAGATCATTTTTGATCGAGTGTCCAAGTTTGACAGATAATGGAAGGTAACAGGTGAGGAAGGATAGTGGCCTAAAGAGATTATGGATTATCTTTCAGGGAAATCGATAGTCGTGTCGGATGAAACCAAACAACTGTAATGCGCATATGTGATTTTTAATGCAGGAGGGTACGATAAACCGACGTGTACTATCGCATATACCTTAGGGCACCACTTCACTTGATGAGAGGCAAATTGTGCAAATGGCAGTGACGTATCTCTCAGCCACTTCAAGAACCATAGCACAACATATTCTATCTGTTACGCATCATCCAGTATCTACGGCATACTATTCGACGTAATTTACGACAGCGTGGTCTGTCCGCAAAACGCCTATTGCTACGTCTATCCTTCACGAAGAACCACAGACGTCTCCACCGCTAATTGTGCGATGAAAGAAGGATGTGGATGGCAGAATGGAAAAAAAATTTTCTTTCTGATGAGTCTCGCTTCTGTTTTCAACACCAGGATGGTCGCATTGAGTCTGAGTCTGGAGACACCGTGAAGAGAGGATCCTGAACAGCAGCGTGATACACCGCCACACTGATCCTGGAGTGCGTATTATGGTATGGAGTGGTATTGGATATCACTTTCACACTCCTCTATTGTCAGTACTTTAAACAGACATCTCCATGCTGGAAACATTTGTTCTCCCTTGCGTTCAAGGCTTGTCCACATCCATATTTCAAAAAGTATTACCCGACCACAAGGGGCACATATTTTCCAAGGATTCTTCCTCAATCGCTATATTGAATTGCTTCCGCAGCTGGATGGCTAGCTCACCGGATCTTTCACTGATAAAAAAGATGTGGTAGATGGTTGCTTAACATCTGACCTTGAACACATCCTCAGCTACCACACTAAATCAACTTTGGCAACGTGTGGAAGCTGCATGGACTGCTTTGCCCCAAGAACACATCCAAAATCTGTTTGAATAAATGACAAGGTGTGTGGCATTGGGGATTTCCTGCAACGGTGATTACTCTGGTTACTGATTTTGGCAGGAACCACACCTCACAAAATTCTACACACTTAATCATTTGATACTTGGTCAACATGTTATCTACTATATAAATTTTGTTGTGATATCTCTTGTCTTTTTTGGTGTTACAATTTAGGTGACTAGCAGTGTAAATCTTGTTAGAGATTAAAATAAAATTATGCTTTATATTAATAATGAAGATTTTACGTTTTTTATTACTTATACTGTTCCTATTAGATTTGCAAATAAATATTTTCTACCTTAAATACGAGTATACTTTATTTAATATCTGACAGAAAAAGTTTAATTGGCAATAAAATGCGACTTTTTTCAAGAAGTATTAATAAATTTGCCTTTTCTCTCATAGAAAAACTAATAAAATTAAACTATTTAACATATATATGTGTGTGTGTGTATATATATAAATATATACATATATATATAAATATATATATAAATAAATATATATATATATATATATATATATATATATATATATATATATATATATATATATATATATATATATATATATATATATATATATATATATATATATACAATCAGTATATATATATCAGTAATCCAGATTTTAATGTTAATGTTATGCAGATTATATATATGTATATATATATATATATATATATATATATATATATATATATATATATATATATATAATCTGCATAACATTAACATTAAAATCTGATTATTAAACTAGTATACTCTTAAAATTAAAACTATATATATATATAGTTTTAATTTTAAGGTATACTGCTCAGTAATCCAGATTTTAATGTTTTTTCACAGTTAGAGAAACTGTCAAAATTAATTTCTTAGCATAAATGTGTCCATAACAACTGCGGATTTATAATTAAAAAGCATCACAAAACACTGCAAAAATTGTACGAAATTCTTCGTTACACATTATATTATTTCAAAAGTAATTATGAAGTTATGAGTACTTCGTTTGACTGTTTTAATTATAACATAATTTAATTTCCTTTATGTCAAATTTTAATTCCAAAATATAAAGAAATCTAAATAATCAAGTGAATAAAATTAAATCACATTTACTGTTTCCAATTGAAAAAGTTAATTCTCAATAAAAACTTGAAACCATGTCAAATTAAATTTATTTTAAAATGTTTTGAAGAGAAGTGCGTACACTAAAAGAAGATGATGAAAATATCGAATTAAAGTAAACTTTTTGAAAGAGCAAGGCTTAGATTCTGGCACATTTTTCCTAGTTTAATTTAAACGTAAATAGATTTGTGGGAGAAATATCTCTTCCAGAAATGTCAGCTTTTATTAAATTGTATTTATTTGATTTGTAACTATAAAAAGTAACAAGAAGTCTTGTGATATTTATTAATATTAAAATGAATAAAATATAATAAAATATACACAAAAATAATCTACTTCTCTCTTTCTCTTTGATAATTTTATCAAACTTCATTTTTATTTAATCTTGCAGAGGTACCAAATTTCTTTAAACTTGAGTAATTGTAATGTATTTATAATTACGATTTAAGGAAAGAGAAATATTCTCTATCATGTGTATAGTGAATAAAGAGATCTTTTAAAATGTAAAAAAAAACTTCTTTAGAAACATAATACCTGAGCTTAATTTTTTATTTATTGGAAATATTAAATGGATTTAAATGAGTTGTATAATAGGATTAGAGGAATACATATTTAAACTGCAGTAAAATTTATTTTTAATAAGTATATACAATTATAAATATAAGTATTTATTTATTATTATGTAGAAGTGTGTCATGGCATTTATAATTCCCTACATATATTTAAAAACGCTTGCATACTATTCTTAATTACATATACATACATTATTCATTTTTAGGATTAATATCTTGTTTTGTTATATCTTTAATACCTATGGTATAAGGAGATTTTTGTCATTCTGAGATATATTTTTTACAAGGAAGTCAACTCAAATAACAATTTAAATACATCAACTAATTTGTTTGAAAACACACATGAAATTTTAAATTTTTTAAAAACTGAAACACATTAATAAAACTTTAAAAATATTAATTTATGATAACCAGTTGGCAGAGAATTATTTCTCTATAATACTAGTTTTAACAAAAATTCAACATAAAATCTGATTTCTTTTATATAAAATCTATCTTCTATAAAAAAAAACTATAGGATTTACAACATCAATAAATATTTTACTTATTTAATTTATGATATTTTAAAAAAGGTATATCTTAATCTCCCATTTTAATGAGAATATGTAAGCACTCTAAATAATAAAGTAAATAAAAAAAGATAATGTAGATTTCCTGTAAAGAAACAGAAATAAAAGATTATGTTTTGAGACATTTTTTTGATTATTTTGAGATTTAAGAATAACGTTTTTTGCTTAAAGTGACTACGTCAACAACTGAATAGTTGCTTATTCCAATAAAGTTTACCAATTCTGTAACTTTAAAATGCGGATTTTTCAATAAAAATACGCAACGCTTTAGAAAAAAATGAAAAGATATATTTTATTCAAAGTATCGGCTCTCGTTTTCTACACATTTTTGCCATCTAGTATGTAAATTGTAGATGCCATTCCAAAAGAATTGAACGTCGTGTGAGCCATTTTTGGACGTTTTCATAAGAATGGAAGTGTTGCTCGGAAAATGTGTGTACAGGTGATAGCCAGAAGGAGCAAGGTCCGGTAAGTCCGACGGGTGGGTTATATTTCCCTTCAAGTGCTCCCAAAGTGTCCTCTACCGGTTTTGTTGTGTGACTGGGTGTATTTTCATGCAGAAAAATCACTTTCCCATGCCTTCGAGACCATTTTATTTGTTTTTCGATTAACTCATAATTCAGCATTTCATTCAGCATTCCGAAGAAACACTTCACATGCTACTTTGCGGTTTTCCATTTGACGCTCGCTCAGCTTTTGTGGCTCCCATTTTCCAACTTTCGGAATCTTTTGCATGCCTTTCAAGCACTTGGAAATGGATACACAAGAAATATTTAATTGCTCTGCCAATGTTTCTTGAGTTTGCATGGCGTTCTCATCCAATTAAGCTTGTAGCTCGGTGTCTTCAGACTTTTTCGGTCGATTTTTAAGTTCATTGTCCTTGACATTGAAGTCGCCACTTCTGAATCGCTTAAACCACCGTTCGAAAGTTTCGGCAGATAGAGTACACCATAGTTTTCCACAAGAATTCAATGTGCCTCCGCTGCTTCTTTTCTTCTGATTGAATAAAAAAATCTGCAAGTGCCGCAAATGCTCTTTGTTTGGTTCCAAATTCGACATGTTTACCACCGAAAAAAAATATGCTACTAACTCCTAAGTGTTTAAACAAATATGATGTGTTGAAGTTTGCTGTCACAGCTACAAAACGATATATTGGCTATGACGCTAGCATCTATAGGCTTAGTGCGCGATCTTCTGGAAAAAAATCCGCATTTTTAAGTTACAGACCCGGTATATCTCACTTGAGAAATAAGACTTATTGACTCATAATAATTTCAAATGATTCTGTAGATATTAATTTTTTTTTCTATTTTGAGAAATTATTTACCTAATCAAAGCAACATTTTTAAAAACGTATAAATGTTCTTTGCTTTTACTTTACTTATAATAAATGAACGAGCACATTCATTTAAGGAAAAATCAAAAGTTTTCTAGTAAACACAAGAAAGGAAAATTAATTCAAGATATTCATGTAAAACAAATTTCAAGTAAGGACATTAAAATATGAATAGAGTATTAACACGAACTAACAAAAATACTTATAGTTAAGTGTTAATGCAAAACAATGCTTGAATGTAGTTGCTTAGTACGAATACTTAGTTAATTTTAAAGGAATATACCAATCTAAATGAAAATATAACATAATTGCTAAAGTTGTGGATCATCCTTGCCAAATAAAAAAAGCCTTTTTATGGAACCAATGAAACCTCCCAACTACACGCGTTTCTTTTTACAACTGAAAAAGCTTAGAAATGAAAAATTGTAGGAAAAATAGTTAGGCTATTAAAGTAGATATTCCAATATTTATTTTTAAAAAATATTTAGTACTGTGTATGCGAAAAAGGGCTTCAACTCGATTACTTTTATCAATAAAAATTGGTAAATTGCAAGCTATGAATAAAAATAAATCCATTTTTGTTGACCCAGTATATAAACCACTACTTTTTATATATATTTTTTCATATTATATAAAATAACAAAATTTTTTACAATACAACACGATTACAAAATCATCAGATTTCATTTGACTGTGGAATTACATACATTAATTAAACTTGAAATTAAATTAATTAGTTAAAATTAAATTTCCTACAATGATACTGAAATGCCTTTTTTGTATTTTACATTCAAAAAAAATTTCACTTTCCATATTACTTAAATCTACTCGACATGAATTTAATATATTAAACAATTTATACATAAATAAAACACTAAGTTTTATGTATCAATAAGAAATTTTATGTTTACATAATGCATGAATTCTTCTGTGATTAACATCCTAAATGTGGAAATGCTGTCTAAAATGTTCTCAGAAAAACTTAATTTAATTTTAAACTATCATAAAATTAAAAATTGAACTTGAGAATCAAGAATTTTTAAATATCAAAAGAAATCTTAAAGTAATATCGATCTATTATAATATCTAAAAGTTTAATTTCGGAATTAACATTCAACCTCATTTTTAATTGCCTTGAAAAAATGAATATCATCACTAATGTTTTTGTTTGATGAGTTCTATTAGGGAAAAACAACTATCACACTTACATCACCGGGAATATCAAACTCTGTGAGATCCATTACAGTGAAAAGAATAATTATCATGCGTAAAATTATTTTCAAAACTTCTCACATAACCATTAGGCAATATTATCGTTTTATCAAATGAATCTGAAGCCTTCCTTTACCCTAATAAATGACTGATTATCTCTCATCTCATTATGTTCACCCCTCACTTAGAATTGAGTGAATACAACATAGAAGCATCCAAGAATAAACAGTTCCATAGAATTCGCTGTCATAAATTCAAAAAATATGTCATTAATAATGATTAAATTAAGTGCATTCGCAAATAAATTTTCTTTCAATGCCACAATATTCTGTTTGCCGATTTGCGAAACTCACTCACTTAAGCGGTGTGTGAAAAATATAATTTAATTATCATTATGGTCCAAATAAAGAAAGATTAATCGTTTATTATCGCAAAGCATTACAACACGAAACTGGGGAATCTGCAATCAAAATATTTCTCCTCAACAAAGAAGCAATCGACAGCTCAACTCAACCGATATGCATTCAACATGAAATCCTTCCGGAGAAATTAATGATTTCTTCTTTTTTGGCATGCGTAAGATGAGATTATTATATTTTTCCTCTTCACTAGGTTATTTCTTATTTGAAAGGAAAAGAAATAAATGGAAATACATATATTTTACCTATTAATATTGCTTCAAATAACTGGAAGATAACTCTTTTCATTTGAAAGAAATTAACAAAAATTATTATTCAGGCTTGGAAGATAAATAATGAGTAAATGGTATAAACTGGGAGAAAGTATTATCGCAAATGTTATTGCAAGAATTTTCTATTGTGCAATTTCTTTTGAATTAAAAATTTAATTGCTAGGAAAATTAATCCATCTTTGAGGATTAGAAATGAATAATACGATTGAATATTTGAAACTTTATTAAGTAATGAATGTGAATTGTAACTAAATGTGTCTTATTCATTTGTTATAAAAATAACGATTCCGATGCTAGATTTCATGTTTCTGTACTTTACAAGACATAACTGAATCATAAGGTTTCTAAAGAGTTTTTTAATAAAATATGATTTTGGTATTTAAGTTTCACAATTTTTTCACATTTGTTGGTATATGTCTTAATTACGAATTATTAACTACTTGAGATTTATTTATTTAGAAGTAGGAATTGCGTTTAGCAAAAAATATATATGTAAATGCTTTTATTAAAAGTAGTTAACGTACCGAAATTAAATTAATCATCTTTATGTACTCGAACATTATTCTCAGATATTAAAAATGTTATATAAATAAATATTCCAAAATTTTTGGAAGAGAATTAAAATACTAATTTTCATTTGGCTAATATAAGCTTACATTCACTTACAGTTTGTTTCATTATTTATAATTTTTGTTTAATTTTAAAAATTTATAATACTTATTTTGTTTTAAATATTTATAAACTGACACGCATTATTCTATACGTTAAATTAACAATACAGAAATGAATTACCTTTATAATTACAATTTGTAGAAAAGTTATGGAATTTAAAAAACATAGAAATTTGAAATACATTTCATTTTTCAACAAATATAAATGTGCTTTCATGTAAAGTGTGGTTCCGTTTTCTTTATTTTCTTACAATAAATAGGTACTAAAAGTGTTCTCATTGCACAAAATTTATTTATAATGAGTTACATCTGGTATCTTCTCAACAGCTACGATTCAAGGTTAAATTAGTGTCGAAATGAAGTGACTAGAAAAAAATCAGAAGTAGTGAGTGAGTTTTAAAACAAGTTTTAGATTTCACTTCGATATCGTTAACATTTAACGAACATATCTTCATTCCTTTTGTTTCAATGTGTATAAAGATATGATGTAAGAATGGGTGCTAAAAACGTAGATATTTCCAGTAGATATCAATTTTTTTATTGCTATGAAATTCAGAGAAAATTGCACTTGAAAGGTAATGTTCTGTATAACATTAATTTATACGGTTTGCAATAAAAAAGTACAGAAAAGTAACTTTTAAAATTTTTTTAAACTGTGCTATTGGAGGTAAAATAATACATTTCATTAGATGGCGCAATCAGCATCTGTCACTGAAACCCATCTAGTAAACTTTTGGAAGAATGAATGACCCTGGATTTGCAGTTTAGGAGTCAATAAATGCCAGAAGACATCAGAACTGATTTGAAACCGACCGCATGATTGTTATGCTATTTTCTTCAAAACTTAGACATATGCAAATGCCAGTCAAACTTTCGTGTACATAATGGAATAAATTTAATAACAATCAACGAAAGGGTATGAATCACATGTGTAGAATCAAACATCAATGTGCATAATCTTTGAAAATTAATTCCTTTTAATCATCGCAATTAAATACAATTAACTTTCTTGTCTATTTTAGTTAGTAAGATATTGATATTTGTAAAGATTTCCAGATGTCTTTGGTTTAACAAAATGATAAGTTCAATTCAAGAATATCAATAATACTGTTAGATATTTTATAATGAAAAATAAATCACACATGAAATTAAGGTTTAATTCTTCAATTCAATGAATATCAATAATTTGTCAATTGTCTCAGAAAAAAATTATAAAATAAAATTTTCCTTGCTAAATATTGCTTTAGTAAAAATTTTAACTTTTCAAATGAAAGTTTTATTCCAAAAATAATTCCTTAAATTAAGTTTTCAATAAAAGGCAAATCAATGCTAGAGTCCAAAAATATTATTTTACTCAGATTACTTTCAATAATGTTTGACTGCATTTAACAAATCATTTTCCTTTTAAATTTTTTGTATCTCTCAAAATATCAATATGTACAAGATATTCCTAGTCTGTTTATATTACTAAGTAGGTACTAAGTAAGTATATTACTAAAAGTAGTATTATATTAAAGTATAACTATCAATATTTTTATTCAATCAAAAAATCTTATCTATTAATTTTCAAGAAAGCCTTAACTAGCACATGATTGCAAAAATACTAGATTTCGATTAAAATAGGTAATATAACTCTGCTCCAAAAATTGAAAAATTAATGAAGGAATTTATTTTAAAAAATATTCATTTGAATAACGAGATTGTTTTTAAACCAAATTACTTAGAATTTGGATTACAAATATTCGCTTTTATGCCACTTTTTGTCAAAAATTTATTTCAGAAATCTTGAGGAACCTAATCAACATGCTTACCTTTTATTTAATAAATATTTTTATTTACTAATAAGAAATTTTACCTTCCCATCAAGCATGTGTTATACAGTGATCAAATTTTTAGCTTTTCATTTTTTGGTGGATTAGTTTCTTTTTTGCGCATTTAAAAGACCTTTATAAAAGTATCCCTGTATATCATGCTAAAAATATAGCCATAAATAATTTCCTTCATGATCTTTATTAGAGAAAAAATTCTATTATGTTTCCATTAATGGTGAAACTGCGAAATTATTTTCAAGACATTACACGTTATTTTAAAGAAACACTTTTTTCACCTGAAGAAACTTTGCGCTTCCTTTAAATTTAAGCAGGAAATATTATCCGTTCTTTTTTTGTTACTTTAACCATCACAAGAATTCGTAAGAATACAATAGAAATGAAGAGTTATATAAACGAAAACATATAATCTCTCTGCCTTATAATCAAGTTGTGAGTCCCACTCCTTGAAATCTTGCCTGAATCCCTCAGAGGGACTACCCAGAGTCCATTTCCGCTTCTGTTTTACTGCTCCGATCAACAAGAAGGATTTGGTTCCTGCTCATCTTAGACAGCAGGCCTTAGAGATCATTAACAGGATTCCTGACAATGCCTTAAAAATGTATACAGACGGAAGTAAACTGGATGACCATGCTGGTAGAGGCATCTACAATGAGAAACCGGGAGAAAAACTGTCTACCAGCCTTCGCATCCCTGATTCATCCTCGGTCTTCAAAAGTGAATTAATTGCAATTGAACAAGGTCTTGAAGCTGTTCTTAATGAAAGTGATTTTGGGGACCTATGAATCCTTTCGGGCAGTAGAAGCTGTCTTCAGCATCTCCACAACTGGATTAAAATTGGAAATCAAACTAGAAGTTCTGTCCTTCTCAAGCGCATTTCGAAGTCCCATGAATTTTATTTTCAATGGATTTCTTCTCGTGTAAACATATACGGCAATGAGCAGGCGGATAGAATGGCCAATGAGGGCTGCTACCAGGATAATCCTTCCTCTTCAAAACTTACCTTTTTAGAACATCTCAGTCTGTAGTTAATTCTGAAATTTCGAAAGGGTGGAGGATTCTTCCTTACCATCAGCGGTACGCGGGCAAAGAGCCTGGCTCGTCATTCGCCCTCAGTTGTGACAGAGCCTCCAGAGCCGCAATTTCCAGACTAGCAAGCGGCCACACTAGAGATCTCACGTATTTCGAAGGCAGGAAAATCTTTGAGGTCTGTTCTAAATGCAAAACTGAGCAGGCTTCTCCTAATCACATCGTAGACTGTTTGGAATTTTTCACAGAGGATATATACTATCCCCCTTCGGTTCCTCGGTTTCCTTAGGGCCAACAGTCTAATGAACCTTGTCTAACTTCGTCAGACATTTGGAGGATAAGCCACAACAACACATATAGTCTATTGTCATAATTTAAAAATTGCACCATTTATAATAATTTAACAGCATTTGCAAATAATTTCTCTCTGACTGGCACTATATATATTATATAGATTTGTAAAACTTACTCATTTAAACAATGGTTGAAAAATTTAACATAATTATCACTATACTCTAAATAAAGAAAAATTTATTCACATAGCAAAGTTATGCAACATGAAATTGAAATCTATAACCATAATGTTTCACCTCAACAAAGAAACAATCGACAATAAAACTTAATCAATACTTTCAGGAAATCCTATTGGAGAAATTAATTATTTCTTTTTTTTTCTTTTTGCCGTGAGTAAGATGAGACCATTATATTTTTCCTCCTCAATAAACTATTTTTTCAAACATTTCCAAAGAGAAAAATATAAATTGCGAATATGTCTATTTCACATATTAATATTGCTTCAAATAACTGGAAGATAACTCTTTTCATTTGAAAGAAATTAACAAGAATTACAATAGAGATTTGGAAGATAAATAATGATTAAATGAAACAAACTCAGTGAAAGTATGTATTATCGCAAATGTAATTACACGCATTTTCCATTGTGCAGTCTCATTTTATTTAAAAATTTTAATTGCTAAGAAAATTAATCCTTCCCTGAGGATTGGAAGTGAGTAGTTCGGATGAGTATCTGAAACTGCTTGTTAAAGGATGTAATTGTAACCAAATATTTATTCTTCATTAGGAAAAAAACAAATAACCCAACTCTTGATTTTAAGTTCATTTATGCACCATGTAAATATTATTAAAACAGAGACATAATTTCTGGAAAAAACTTTTTTTAAGCTAACATTACAGTGGTGTGGCTCATTTGTATGTATGTGTTATATAATCATTAATCTCTAAAATTTAGTGCACTTAAATAAATTATATTAGTACCTATTTAAATTTGAGTAAAAATTATTTCACAAACATGGTTATTAGAATGATTAAAAATAGTTATTGTAATGGTTATAAACTAACTTTGTTTGCTTATTCAAATATTGCACTTAGATGCTTATATAATTAAATAAGTACATATTTCAATGTTATCAGCTCAGAAAATTAAAAACTTCTTTCATATAACAGGCATAAATCTATATTCATTTTGATATTATTTCAAAATTTTTAACATTCCTTTCTTTTTAAAAATTACTTAAAACAAATAGGCATTATATTTTATAGTTAAGTTAAGTATATATTGAAATATATTAATTTTAAAATCAGATTTCTTTTAAGAAGCATCTTTTAAATATTAAAAATCTAAATTTTTTCGTTATTTTTCACAAATTTAAATGCTAAATATGCGGCAATACCCTTAGTCGTTACGAATAACAAATATAATATATATATATATATATATATATATATATATATATATATATATATATATATATATATATATATTACACATATATCAGGTTTTGTATACCTAGATATGCTGCTATTGTACTGAAAATGATTCTGAATTTTGAATGAGCTCATACAAATTAACTAAAAATTGGAACATATCATTTTCATTACAATGCAATGTCAGTATCAGAATGTACTTGTTCTTTCTAAAAAGGAAAAAGACTTATTCTTCTAAGGAAACTAAAAGCACAAGTTGAAACTTTGAAATTAGTTTCGAATTTTTACGGTTAATTATGATGCAAATATTAAAGATTTGACATTTATTTTTTGTTCTTATTTTGAAATTACAAACCTTTATTTTTGATTATTTATTAAGTGGAAATAAATTTAAAGTTATTTTGACGTTTATAAAAATCCTTAAGACTCATTAAAATTAACTAATATTAAGTTAATGAATTTCAACAGTTTATTTGACGGCCTGAAGTTAAATTTAAAAATTAAAAAAAATTTAAAACTTTGGATATAATACTCGATTTTCTAAAATAACTGTATATTATTATCAATTTCAGGCCAATATAATGGTTTTCCCTTGAAAATATTACAATGTTTTAATATTAATTGGTATTTCAATAATACTTTGATTAATCTTGTCTAAATTTCTTGCATACTTTTTTAAAAAATAAAAATTTGAAAAACATACAATTTAAACTAAATTTATAGCTTTTCAAATATATATATATATGTATATATTATTTTAATTTTCATGCCATATATTCAATAAGACAAATCTACATGGTAATGAATAATTATAACATTTGTATACTTTATTATATTACCTGATTTTAGTTGATTTAGTTTTTTTCCTTAAAAGTATTTATACAGTATAATAAAAGGAATATTTGATCTATTAGATCTAATTCATACACAGAAAGTTAAATATGATTCAATCAAACACCAAGAACTTCATACTTCTTTGAAATAATTATATTCCATAAATAAATTGAATATATTTACAAAAACATTAAATTTAAGAATACGTTTTGAAGTTCTAGTTTACTGATTGATTAATTTTATTTGCATATTATGAAAAAGTTATTATAAAGGAAGAAATGTTTCATTATAAAAATGTCATTCAATTATTTTATTAAATTAGAAATCTAAATAAGACTTAAGAAAAATAAAATTCTCAGATTATAATTAACATTTAAATTCTATTATATAAAATAAATAAATATTTGCATAACAAGCAAAAGTCACGTGTTAAAATACATTTTTAAGATGAATTAAATCAATATTTAAGTTAATAAAAGCAAGTATCATTGTTTTATGTTAGAGAATAAATCATATACACAAAGAATTTTTTGTTCTTTTTACTCCCTTGGAACAATCAAAAGAGAAACGTAATTTATATTGTAAACTAAAATAACTATTTACATTGCAAAGTTTGTAATTAAATATTGTTTCAAGAATATACTTCTGCTTTGAGGAATAACATCACACGTTTCATAAATTTAATTTCAATATTATTATTTAATATAAAGCATACAGTACGCTTCACTTAATTTATTTTCAAATATTTCTTTACTCTCTCTGACTTAAGTGGTATTGATATTTGTATTGCCCCAGATAATTAGAAAGTACCGTAGCTGCTCTGAGAACATTAATGCGCGTATAATCAAATTTAATTATACTAATTGTTATTTGTATTAATGTTTTATTCGCGTTCAAGGTAAAAATCAATTTTCAATACATCTTTCTAAAAAAATAATTTTTAATATTAGCTTACATAATTGAAAATCTACGTACAGATTCATGTATATATAATTTAGATAAAGAAAAATAATTTAATTGAAATTGTAATTTCATAAATTACTAAATGTACACTTTACGACGAAAAGTATTTTAAAAAATAAAGAAATAAAATGGAGAGTATATTAATATTATTATAAATATGTATATAAGAAAGAAATTCAGTTTATAAGAATGAAATTTCAGGAAAAAATTAAATGTATGAAATAAAATGCGTTTTGTTATGTAAATTATTAAAATTAAAATTTTCAGTCAATTGTATTCAAGAGCGCTTTTAATGGGGCATTTTGTAGATCATACAAAAATAGGCTGTTTAAAGCTAATACCAAAAATGCATAAAAATTTTAAGTATTAAGAAAACTGTACTAATGTTGGATCTACAACTTTAAAAATTTTCCTTCATACGTTTTTTGTGATCCAGAAAAATAGTTGAAAATTAATGTTTAATTCTATGAATTTAAAGCTAGCTTATTTTACATTCTTTTGTGCTAATAACTATTTTATAATTAAAATGTCAAAAAGCCAAATTAAATTAATTATTCATACAGAAAGTGCATTTCAAAATTTATCCTTCCTCACATAACGTAATTCATATTTCCAGTACACATTAAAGTCATCTTGAAATCATATTTTTTTCTTTTATTGTGGTTATCTTCATCAAATTCATTTAATGTAAGATTATACCGGAGTCTTACATTCTAAGCATTCTCAATTTAAAATAACTGTAATTCGAGATTTTACAATTATTTAAATTTATTGCAATCGGAGCAATCATAAATTATCTTTCCAGATTAGTTCGCTTATTCATTTGGAAGGCATAACTTTTTTCTCCGGTTATTTCTCTGTGAACATTAGAGGTTCATTCTCTGCACGCAGTTTCTGTTTAGTGTGTTACCCACGCGGAAATCGATGTTTAATTAAAGTTTTTCCTAGTCATCAACAAACAATGTCTTCATTACACGTACGTACCTCTTCCTATCTTCATTTTCTATTGAAAATAAAAAATGTTAAATAACATTAAAGCAGCATAATTGAGCTGTGATGGCAAATTTTTGTGGCGGATTTAATTTTAAGACTTCCTGTTAAATTTTGGAAATATAATAAACCGGCTGTTAGTACAATGAGTTGATTCAGGAAAACTCAACTAAAGCTGAGTTTATTTCTTAAATTAAAAAGAGATTCTTTGATAAAAGCATTAAAATTCGTTAATGAGTTTTCCTTTTCATCTATATACTATCTTTATAATTTATTTCCTAACTAACTTTTCCATTGTAATTGGATTTTGGAAGCATAGTTTTTTTCAGTAAGTGGTGATATATAAGTATTAATTATTTCGGTATTATTTAAAGTTTCATTGTGACTAAGAATAAGATTTATCGTAATATTTAAAGGATGAATAGAAGTTTCTCAATATTAAATCACATTTATGCTTCATTTTCAGATAGAATTACATTCTATTTTATTATTCGCTGTAATAGAAATCAAATTAAAGGTCAGTGTTACGTGTCAAGTGATTTAATTATGTACTCATTGTATCCTATTTGTTAACCTATTTAATTATTATGTTTTGTATCCTATTTTATTATCCACTGCAATAGAAATTAAATTAGATGTTAGTATTATGTGTCAAGTGCTTTAATTATGTACATATTGCATCATTTCAGATATTTATTATCATTTAACAATCTTATCACAGACGCTGTAATTATTTTATTGAAACTATGCTAAGAGTTAGAATATCATATAAATAATTTAAAACTGTACTACTAAAACAAACAACTAACGTTTTTATTACGTTGCTCAAATCATTATTTTATGAGCAACGTAATAATCTAATATAGATAATCTTCTAAATAAATCATTATTTAGGAGATTATCTATATTAGATTGTTCATACATGCGCAGATTTTTCCCCAAATACAAGTAATTGTGTTTTTTAGATGTAAGTTAGCTTTTGCACACATCTCAATACAAGACATATTAATTTAATTTATTTAAGTTTTTATTAATTGGAAATAATATATATTAATAATACTTTGTATAAATATGCATTTAAAAAACATTAAAAAAATTTGAAGATTTGATTTTCAAATTCCATTTTTCTATGTATCTATTAAAATTTTTTCAAGAACAATAATTATTAAAGAAGTGACATTCTAAATGACCAAATCAAATATTCACGAGATAATCAAATAAAAGTATATGTAATAAATCTACTGTGAATTAAATCTAGCTTTATTATTGTCAGTGAAACTAGTTAATATTATCTGGTTCAGCTCATATTAGACTATCCTTATTCTCAGATCCTAATAGACTTCGTTTATTTCCTTTATTAAAAATGGAAAAAATAAAAAATATTATTTAATTATAAAAAATCTTATGAAATAAGATGTCAATTATTTGAATTTATCAGAATTCTATTGTAGTTTAAGTGCAAGTTGGTGCCTTCCAATGGCTGAAGGATTAGAGATCCTAACTCCTGATCTGTTGGGCTACAAGTTGCATCCCGAATCAGGCATGGACGCTTCCTTCTCCCTGTGTTTTCTGTCTTTTCGTGATGAATGAGTGAGGACCACCTATAAACGGACATGTGATGGAGTAATGTAACGTACGTAATATTACTCGCCTTCGTGGCCTGGTTTACAGGTACCCACTGGATAACAATAAATACGTAGCAGTTTCTAGCCATGTTTTGATGAAGGCCCTGCCATTAAGACAAAAAAATTTTAAGTTGGTGGGGAGAAATCTTGAACTGTACAACTTCATATGTTAACTAAGCTGCAAATTTAAATCTGTTAGAGAATATAAAAAAGAAGAAATGAAAACCAAGAAATGGGAAGTAAAGAATGCATGTTTATTGCCAATAAAATGAGATTCATATTTTAAGAATTTTGTATCACATATCCAAGGATGTATAGAATTCCTAATTCGGATATTGAAATTTTAATTTCAGGAAGGAAATCTTTCTTTTTCAGGAACTTTTCTTTGATGATTCAGTCACATAAATAGGATTTTTTTGGACACTTGATACTTAAGAAATTGAATAATGCATGACTGGGTCACATATTATATAGCATTCTTACATCGAAATTATAATAAAACGTTAGTTACAACAACAAAGTTCTCTGACAACAGAATCATTAGGCACATGTGTCCATTGCATAGTCATTTGGTCTATATAATCAAATATTTTTTGTGACTTTTTCGATGAGAATTTTCTTAAAAAGTTGCATATAAACGGCATGATCCAAAAAACTAAATATTAAATAAATGAATAATATATATGATTCTGAATTCAATTTTGACATACTTAAATTATCTATAGAAGTGTCGCATTATATCAACTGTAAACTTCAGTAGATCACTTAAGTTACATTTAATTCCCTATATATTTAACAGTAACATTGTTAAGCTTTGTTAATAAAATTCATGTGTATTGTTTCATTTAGCATTTGTTCACTCATCCTTTATTATATTACTCCTGAACATAGCATAACAAAACTATTTCCTAAAGTAAAAGTTTGAGTGAATAGTTTGGAAATGAAATCTTTAAGTTTTTCTAATATACTATATATATATATATATATATATATATATATATATATATATATATATATATATATATATATATATATATATATAATATATATATATATATATATATATATATATATATATATATATATATATATATATATATATATATATATATATATATATATATATATATATATATATATATATATATATATATATATATATATATATATATATATATATATATATATATATATATATATATATATATATTAGTATTTCTTCCATCACTATGAAAGGAATTCCTAACTACTGAATTACTTCTGGGAATAATAAACGACAAACAACGCTCCTTCCTATATAGTTACAATGGATTGTGTTTCTCCCGCCACCAGCCATTCAGATTATAGAATTATCCTGTAGTATTATATTTATTTTTAGAAACTATTCTATCATGCATCACTTATTTTAATACATTTTTACAAAAGGAATGCTATAAAACTTTTGCTATAATAAATCTCAAACGTTTAATTGCTTAGACTATTTTACAAAAATTTAAGAACTCAAGATTTCCGTATAATTTTTTTTCTAACTTTCAAAGTTTCATTTTTATTTAAAAAAAAGTTATCAATTACGTTATTATTCCATACCAAACTCACAATACTCTCGAATCATTAGGTCATGAATTTAAAGATTCATTTTAACATTCTCTTTTTATTTAAAGACCTATTTCGAGTGTTTATCCATTTCCAACTACAGATTTTGTGATGAAATTCACTCTTGTACGAAAAATGTGTTCAATCAACTCATCCAATCAAGTACCTCATGGTAGTTAATTGATAAAAATTCGAAATTATTAAATAAGTTATTTTCGAATGCAAAGTGTGAGCTCTACATTACATAATTCTTAATTTTTTACTCTTGTTACGCTCTTAGTGCCATCAAATTTATTAGTCAGGAATGAGTTATAATATAATATTACAAAAGTTTGAAAACTCGTTAAATCTGTACAATTTATTTTCTATATATATTAAAATCAGAAACATTATTCGTCAGTTAAAATATTTCAGTGCTAAAAATTCAAGGTAATATAATAGATTATGTCAGAGTGATAATCTATTATATTACCTTGAAACTTACCTCATTTTTGTACAACAGTGTAAAAAATTTATTAAAGATTGGAAAAGATGATAAAAGGAAATTACAAATTATTCAAATCTGATGTTTGATTTGTTGGCTTCATTAAAATGGATTTCAGCCGTGCTATATAATTGTATTTTATTGTTTACGTTATATCACTGCATAAATAGCTCAAATAAAATTGCTAATTAACTGAAAGAAAGCTTATTTTATCGATTAGCAAAAAAGCAGATAAATCATCAATAAATCATATTTTTTCTTACTTTTTATTTAATTCCACCTTTTTAATATGGTAGTGAGAAACTTTTTTTAACTTCAAAGCAACAGTCTTTCAAAAAATAGGCAATTTCATGAAAAGATTGATCAAAGTAATCTTAAAAGAGTTTCACATAAAACTTAATCATCCAAAAAATGCATTTAATGAAATATGAAATGAAATGTATTTCTAGAATAAAATCTCTTTCCTGAATTAATTCATTTATTTCAATTTCAAATATAATATTTTTCAAGAGTTCATTTTTATTAAAGTTATTTTTCTTCTTACATTTTCTATAAAGTATTTCTTATTCTGAAATAATTGCAGATATTTTATTCCTTTTATAAATTGTTATCATGCAATATTTTAAGTATCATGATTTTCAATAAGTATAAAACTGTTGATTTCTTTTTCATTTAAAATACGGCAGTCACATATCTTCTGTTGCCCAATTAGACTTAATTTATTGGGTAAGATATTTTATGAAACTTCTTATAATAATGATCTTTATTATTAAAATGAAAAATTTAACTAAAAATTACACCCTAGTGAAAGTTTTTGAGCAATGAAGATACAGTAAGTATATCAAAAAAAATGTTTGAAATTCAGCTGTAAAATAGTTTATAAATTATATAACATTTTTATATTTTTCAAAATTTTAATAAAAAATAAAATTCATTTATTTTATTTATACAAAACTAATGATTTTTAATATATATATATATATATATATAATATATATATATATATATAATAATATTAGATTTCAAAACAAATAATTGTGTAAGAAAAAAAATTGATTCTTATTAGTAGACTGAGAATAGTTATAGTATAATTTTATCACAACTTAAACTGATATTTGGCTGCTTAACATATTTAACGTCTATTTTTTTAATATATAATGATATATAATATATAACCACTTTTTTAATATATCATATAATACCGTCCATTTTTTTCTCCATTCATTAAATATGAAAGTGTGAATAGAGAAGGAAAATTTATCACACTTTTTGAATCATTGCCCAAAAATTTAATATTCCCTAGTAAATAAGAAATTTAAACACATGACCAAGGAAAACTTATTTTCTGTTATATTTCAAATTATAAAATTTGACTGCTTAAAAATTGAATTTTCACATTTTATTAAATCAAGATAACTAGAACATAAATTAAACTTATGTTACATGTTTATTGATATGAAATTTTTTTAAATGACAACGTGAATTTCATAAAATAATTTTCGTAGCATTAATTTTGATTTAAATATATATTATTTTAAACTAGGAAGTGGTTTTCAATAATTAAAGTAATTCTTCACCTTCAGCAGTATTTACAAAAGTAAAATTATTATATTTTTGTGATTTGGTCTTTTTCATTTATAAACATTTTTAGAAATATAAAATATTCAAATATGTTGTATCTGGTATACTACTAACATTAATTAAAACTTACGAATACTTTACAGTTCTATATGAATATGAACTCTTGACATTGCATAAAATTTTAGAAATATTTTTTCCATTAATCTTTGAGGTCTAGCACAAACTTATTAAGAAATTTATTTAAAAATAATACCGAAATATGTTTTTCTTAGTAATTGATAACCATTTTAAAAAAAATCAAAAGGATCAAAAAAACAAGCATGGAATTGAAATATATATAAAAGTTTTAATGTTTGATATATTCACTTTTTGCTTATAAAATATCCAGAAGTTTATTATTATGAATTCAAACAACTTTAAAAGCTAAAATAGATTACATTAAATATTAAGTTTTGAAAGGTTTTATTTGTTTCCTCCTTAATTGTAGACCATTCCTATTAAAATAGTTTTGATTTATCTGTACCTATAATGATAAAACTTGCAAGTGTAATCTATGTCTGCTTTATAA
Organism: Latrodectus elegans; assembly: GCA_030067965.1. NCBI lineage: Eukaryota > Metazoa > Arthropoda > Arachnida > Araneae > Theridiidae > Latrodectus > Latrodectus elegans. Next base: position 99,036,732 of record CM057813.1, read on the forward strand.
TACTATTCAATGATGCATAGTTATTGAATTTCATTACAAAGGAAGGTTATTATAATTAATGGTTCCAATAGCTTAAATTTCAGAAATTTTTGCTGACTGCCGTAGCATTAATATCTACATCATGTCATCGACAACAAAGTTATTTTGGTTTTAGGAAAAGGAGGATTCAGGAAAAGAAAAAAATTTCGGTTTCAATAAAAGGAGGATTCTTTTATTCCTAAAATGTGTTTTATTTAAAATTCATCAGGTTAATTAGTTTTGTGTAAAAGTCTAACTTTGTATGAAAAAATTAAGTGAAGATTCTCAAATTCAAAGTGACTTTAACTACTTCTGTAAGTAAAGAACATATTTTATATTATAAATTTGATTAACGGTTTATATTTTATATGTTAATCTGATAGGATTTTTTTAAAGTTAATTTATATTTTTAAAAAATTTTAGCTTAACTATTTTATCTCTTAATTTCTTAGTCAAGTTGTAGTTTTTTAAAGAATAATTTTTTTCCAAAATAGAGCATTTAGCGTTTCTCCAAGCACTGCTGCTCAAACTTAAGAAAGTTTCTAAAATTCTCAGGAAAGTAAAAATAAATGAAATATTTAGAAATTTATAAAGCGTTAAATATTAATTAAAATATTATAAAAGTAGTTTTTATGAAAAAAAAATGTTTTTACATGTAGAACTGAGGTATTCGGTACTATTTTTAAGACATTATTTAATATTTTACAATCTTCGAAGTTTAATAAAGATTTTTCGATTATACTTAATTAACTTTTTTGATAGCTCTTTCCGTAACCTTATTTTTCAAATAAAAATTCTAATTTCTTCATAGAATTTTTAAATTTTGAAAATTTGAAGTTGCTCTTATTTATATATAGCATTACAATAAAGAGAAAATATAGTCATTATTTTATATTCCTAAAATTTTAAGCTTTAATTAATTTCAGGATACAATATTTTATGCATTTATGTAAAATTTGTTTAAATTATATTTTATTTTTGAAATGTTACTATCCCAAAAAAGGAAAATGTGTCTTTTCAAATTCAATTTTAATTTTTAACATCTTAAAATTATTTAAAATTTAAATATATAAAACTATGAATAAAAATCTTTATCTTAATTCGTTTAATAATAAATTTATAGAAATGCATACTATATGAATTTAAAAAGTCGCAATTCCAACTACAAACCAACTATAAATTAAATAAATGTTTCGTTCAGTGTTAGAATAGTATCTTGTTTTTCCATCAGGTTAAGCAAATTTTTAATGTTGTTTATATATATGATTTTTTCTAAATGAATCATTTCACTGTAGTCAACATCTTTTGAAAATCATTAATTTCTTTCCGTCAGAGCATATTATTTACATTACCCCACATAAATACCCTTAAATTCTTATCAACTAATTATTATGTAATACAAATGCTCCCTAAATTTATAGAAAACTCCTTTTCTTAGAGCAAATTTCATTTAACAAATTCAAAGTATTTAAATTGTTATGTAAACTATTTTTTAATATATTTAAATACCATTAAAGATAACAATGAAATAAAAGCTAGAAATTATATAATGCATGATGACTCACAATAATATATATTTAATTATTGATAATTATTACATTCATAATTTTAAAAAAATATTATATTAAATAAAAAATATATATTAGAATGCACTCAACTAATATTATTGAATCTTCAGTATGGCACTTAATTTAATTTCAGTTGTATGTACTCAATTTATTCTTTATCGAAAAATACTATATTAACAATCAAGCGAAAGATGTAAGCTTTGACTCCCCAAATATATTTATATCCTGAAGGCCCTAAATTTAATACAGCTGTAATCACCAAGAAGGTTCTGAAGCTGTCAACAGTGCAAACAGAGCAAAAATAAGATAAATGCCTTTGTTAAGCACGAGGAACAGAAGCAAATGCAGCGAAGGAAGTAATGGAAGAGAGGGAGAAGGAAAATCTTTCCATCTGATAAGACAGAAATCCAAGAAAATAAAGTGAATGCCTTCTTTTATCATCATCCTACCTGTCCCATTTTTGGGAAGAGCTACCGTGTCCTAGAGTAGTTTATCTTATTCCGGGAGGCCAGACAACCACAGGAAGACTCGCCGGACAACACATAAACAACGTGTCTTCCGGAAGATAAGATCCCAAGATTGATTTGGATCCTCTCTTAAGGATCAAGAAGGTGTCACTTATCTCTCATGTAGACGCGATTTACGAAGGTGGATCTGGATCTCAAAAGAAAATAAATTTAAAAGTTCAAAAAAAAATATGAAGTTTGAAAAAGGAAACAAAAGATGGTAAATTCTACACAATCAACATTATTCGATATATTTTCACTGCCATCTGATTGAAGTAAACTAGAGGAGTTTAAAAAATCTGACCTTAGAGAAATTTAAGTCGCAGTTAAAAATTTATAACTTTCAAATTAGCCTATAAAATACTGAACATAATATTCACTTTAAATTATGTATTAAATTATTTGGAATGAATTAAAACAATTTATTTATATTCTTGATATATAAATGTGTTATAGTTTTTAAGAATGATCATCAAAATTACAGGAGATTTTGAAAGATAAACACCAAAAAAAACTAATAATTTAGGCTAATTTAAGAAATATGTTGTTTGCTTTAAGACTTCAAATCTATGCTATTTGTGTGTTTCGTATGCATATATTTAGTATGTCTAGTATCTATGATATTTAGTATGTACATAATAATAATATTTTTTTATCCATTATAGCTCGAAAACACGAGAAAATATTGTATATACACATGTACATTAGATATGTGTCATTATGAAAAACTTAAAATTTTGAATAAGTATGTTAAATGCAAAAATATTTCCTATTTATGAATGGATCACTTAAAATAAAATTACGTTAAGTCACAAAGTATTCTGTGTCATTGATTAAAATGTTTTTAGGCTAGAATGCCCCTGGCTTCTCCGCTGCAGTTTAATTATAGTATTAACAAATTGCATAAGAAGCAAAGACCATTATAGCATAAAAAATATGTTAGTCAATATAACATGAGGAGAGAAGTATTAAATTGACCTTAAGAAAATTCTTTGTATGAGTTCTAGCATATCTCAGCAATGCTCCACTAACTTTTTGTGAGATTTTAGACAAGTAAACTTTCTTGACATGTCTCTTAGATACAACTTTCTTAATTAAAGTATAAATTCTATAACAGAGAATCTGAAACCATTTTTTTCAGATTTTTGTTCTAAGAGGTTGTTTACAATAACTTAACAGTGTAGTTAACCAAATTAAACCAGAAATATTATGGTTCGTTTCCAGAATGTGTGCATGCATGCCTTCCTATTTCTCATTTAATGCAGTTGTTACGCATTTGGTTCGGGAAGAAAGGAAAATGTGGATAGCTTTTCGAGTAATTCAAAACAGACTTAAAAATAAAAGCATTATTTTCGTTTTCCAATTTTTAAAAGATAGTTAAAGTTTCTATGTGACATACCATTTTCCTTTGATAAGGGATTTTCCAGTAGGAAATGTTAAAGGATAGTTAAAGTTTCGATGTGAGTTTCCATTTTCTTTTGTTAATGGGTTTTCCGGAAGGGATAGTTAAAGTTTCTATGTGGCGTTCCATTTTCATTTGTTAATGGATTTTCAAGAAGGAATCGTTAAGGATAGTTAAAGTTTCTATGTGGAGTTACATTTCCTTTTGTAAATGGGCTTTTCAGAAGGAAATGTAAAAAAAAATGTGCAAACAGAATTGACGGTTATTGGATGATAATGTAAGTAATTGGATGATATACATGAACTGTGATAACAACTATAATATTCTTCAACTAAAGCACATTAACATTTCTTGTATATAATTTTCAATTTCTAATATCACAAATATATATATATATATATATATATATATATATATATATATATATATATATATATATATATATATATATATATATATATATATATATATATATATATATATATATATATATATATATATATATATATATATATGTGTGTGTGTGTGTGTGTGTGTGTGTGTGTGTGTGTGTGTGTGTGTGTGTGTGTGTGTGTGTGTGTAGAGTTATGAATGATGAATGATATTTAAGCTTATGTGGCATATACTAAGTAATAGTTTAAACTAAAAAACGTAAACTACCAAGTTATAAAAAACGTAAACTACCAAGCTTTGGGAATTCACTTTGGCTTAGATACCAGTTTAAACTATATTTAAAAAAAAAAAAAAAAAAAAAAAACGAGATACGCGTGTCATAACATATATTCTAATCCACCGCTCTTGTTCATACATAATTCAATGGGATGTAGATATGTATACAATGTATGTATTAAGAACTTTTAATGCCTACCAAGAAATGTAACACCAACCACCTGTTGTGCACTGACAAAAGTGATTACGATGTTCTCCTCACAACCCACTTTATGAATATGTATTTATTTAAGTAAATATCAGTTTAAAGAAATACTTTCAAGTGATTTTCACCTTTCAACTTTCTGAAAACAGCTTATTCTTTTAAGAAGTAGTAGAATCAGTATAATATAATTTTTAGTTTTTTATTCTCACCTCTTATCAAAATAATGTACAATAATACAAGCTTCAAATCAACCTAGTAATTTCTTAAAGTTTAAGGCTCGTAGAATAAGTAATTAATTTAAAAATATTTCTCGCAGTTTAAGAATAATACTTCACTGTGTAATATTTCCAAGGTTAAAAGTAAAACTCAGCAAATCAAACAAAAAAATAAATAAATAAGAAAGCAATAAAATTAATTAATTAATTAAAAATATTATGGTGACATCTTAATTAAAGTATAGATAATTCTATTAAAAAATCAGCTGTATTTTTCTTTCAAATTAAAAAAAGAAAATGCTAATAGCTTATACATTGCTAAATTTAAAGAAAAGCAAAACAATGATTATTTGAATGAACTACTTGTTGATTAATATATTAAACTATACAAAATATAAATAAATAATATCAATTATTATGCGAAACAAAATTCAATTAAAATGTCATACATTGTTATGAAAATAGAAATTCATTCAAATAAAAATATGCTTTTAAACACTAATATTCATATTTTTTTACTGTTTGCCATACAAAATATTAATTGTTCTTCTTTTATGATATCCCAATTAATGGTATCATTTGAAGATAAAATTCAAAGAAATCTCAATCAGAATACTTTACGGAAATGAAGGAGGAACACGAATACACAACGCAAAATAACTGGCATTCAGACTCCCCAGTTCGTGATGTCTTCTAATTACGAGCAATGTGCAGACGACACGTAACCTCCGAATTTCCGCTTCAGATAAAACAAACGATCTAAGTTCTGTTGCCAGATGCGTTTCTATCTTATTTTGCTAAGATCCTATTACGAAACGGCACATATACTTCGTATTTTCTGTCGCTTCAGAAGTTCTGGTTTATCTGATGCAACCAGATATTTTTTTTGTTCGTAGGTCTTCCAATTAGCCATGGATGTAATTGTGCTTTCGCCAAGACCTGGAATTGTAATAAAAAGAACACGATAGAACAATTAATTTGGTTGAATAAGAAAGAACTCAAACTCATTACATTTACGTTCTTTGTAGATTAAAGAGACTTCAAAAGCATCTGGTATTTATATTACACATGAACGATCAAATAATGGAAACGATTTCTTCGTTATCTTGAAATTATTTTCTAAATTTCTGAATTGCATTTGTCTTTTTTTAATAGTGGTTAATTTTTCTTATTCTATTGTAGTTTTCTTTAATTTAAGCATTTTATTAAAATTTTTAAATACATATACAGATGTTCAAAATATCAGCTGTTCATTTTTTTAAGATTTAATTAATTTTTACTTTAAAATATTTAATATCTTATTTTCCTAAAAAGAGAAATTTATGAAATTATATTTTTACTCCTTTAACTTTGAAAGAATATATTATTATAAAATTATTTCAAGAATAGTTATAAAAAGCACCGACAGAAAATAATAATATATTATATTCACTCATTTAATTATTTATTTGTATTGTCATTCAGTGAAGCAACTATAATCATATTTTTGTTATCAAAATACAAGTTATAACGTAAATATATTGAAAATAAAATTATAATAAAATGCATAATTCAATAAAATTGTAGTTTATATTAAATTAATTTGTATACTTTACATATTTATTTTTTCAGTTTTTACTGTTACTTCTTTTTAATGGTTGTTTATTGAAATTTCCTTTGTTTTCTTAGTTCAACTCAAAATATTCTATAGCATAATTTTTTATCCCATGTACACAGTACATTTATAAAAATTATTTTGAAAATCCTATTTGCAGAAAACTGTATTAGTTAAGATTTTATACATTCATTTCACTATATATAGCTTGTCATTTTTCTGTTACAAATAACAATTAAAATTTTGTAATAGAAACAATAAATGAATTTTCTAATTTAATTTTTTAATAAATGTAGCATTCCTATTTCTCAAAAACATGGGAAAATATTTTCATATACATAGTTTTTGAAAATGTTGAATGCAAAATATGGAGTATGACACCTAATTTAAGTAACTTTTATGTGCATTTTATGAAAAAACATGGAATAATTCAAATGATGGACTCAGATTTTCTGCAACTATTATCGCCATCTGGTGAACTTCCATGTAACTACTCTTTAATTGAGTGAATCTTTCAAGAAAGAAATGTTTATTGTTAGCAAATAAATAAAATTATTTTTTTATATCTATTTTAAAAGTCGATACATCGTTTTACCAATATATGTTATTCTTTTTCTTATGCAACCAAATATTTTCATAAGTTTAGTACATATAAGCGAATCTTTCCTTCTTAATAAATTGTGTATGTTTTCATCCAAAGCATGAATTTCTTGAATTTGTAAAGTTTCTTACAGATGATGATATAATGATACAGATGAGATAAAATATTGAAAAATAATTTCATTTGATGCTGTATTTTTAATACTAGCATTTTCTTTCAACCGACAAATAATACAACTAAATTGTGCAAATTCTAATTTCATTTTAATTTTCTTAATTGTGGATTAGATTTTGAAACTGGATAGAGTTGTTAAATGGTAAATAATTATTGAATTTAATTTCACTTTTTTAAATTTTATATTAAACGATTTTTTTATCCTTATGGAGTGCACGCAATTATCTTTTAATTTGGTCAATGTCTGTTATACTTAGGTTTTTAATTTTTATTAACATTAATTGGAAGAAATATTTATAAAAAATGTAAAACTTAAAAAAAATTTCTTATTAATTTTCGTTTTATATCACTACTTTACAAGCGCTCAAGATAACCGGAATAGTTATTTATGAATAATACTTTTTTCAGAACTTTATAATAAATTTAGTAGAATGATCGAACAAATATTACTTGTAAAACGTAATTTCTATACCAACGAAGCCTTTTAATTTATAAAACAGATATTAGAAATTCCAGATTAATCATATCTAATTTAAAATCAAAATTAATTTAAAGAAGAAAAATAATTGACAAATTGTCTTATGACTTATTAAAATATACCAATAGGCTTCGTAAAATTTTACATTTTTATATTATTTAAATATTACTGAATGTCTTAAACATTAACTTGTGTCATTTTACACAGTGAAATAAATATTAAAAACAGCGCAAAGAATGTTCATGATTGCATGATTTCCCAATATCCATCCATGTTAAATATATATTGCTGAAAAAAAGAAAACAAAATAAACTGACTTCGAAAGTCTACAAATTTTCCAGTTCATTGTAAATGTAAGCAAAATTTATTAAAAATTAAATTATTATTATATTTAGTAAACCATTTACATGTTTAATAATGATACGTAATATATCACATATTCCCGCATAATTTTTTATCCCTGATAATATTTCAACACAAATGAGTGTTATAAATTATTTTTAATTAATTCTTTTGAGGTTTGTAATACCAAAAATTGAGCCTCTATTTTTCAAAGAAATTGCGTTAGCATATCAACATTAATTTAAATGCAAAGAAAATCAAATATAATATTAACAATGTTTTAGGAATTATGCTTTAGGTAAAAATGGATTTTTAGAAAATGCATATTGACAAACATCGAATTAAAAATATTTAGCTAGATTAAAGTCTATCAAACTTGCTAAAAAAAGTACTCGGTATTAAATTGTGTGCATGAGAAGCGAAGAGAAAACTGCATGCCTTCTCACTCAGCAAAACTATATGAAAGTCGCGATTCAAAAATGGAAAAGTAATTTGAAGTCATGCTGATACACCCGCTTTATATTTATGTTACTTGCTACAAAAGAAATCATTTCGGCAGAGGCAATATTTGATGCTCTCCTTTAAAAGAGAAAGTTTTCATTTTACATTCAACCTGATCGGATGCTCAGGGATTGTGGAAAGATAAATCTTTTCCCACTTCTTCTTCTCTCCTCCCTCAGTCCATGGAATGCTAGCCAACGAACCTTGATTTTTTTTCCCCCTTTGGTTCGTTGAGATTGAAAGAAAATTCAACAGGACCAACTCTTTTTTTTCCCTCAAAGCAACCAAAGTGGATTTCTTTTTATCCAAGTCTCTTTTTATTCCTATACTCCTATTCTTTCTCTTAAAAGCAAAGCAAAATAAATTCTTCAAGCGGAAATGTCTCCTTAGGAATAATTTAAAATTCTAAATTATATTTTAACTTTAAACTCCCAGTCCTGTGCTTCTAAAGTAAACTGATAAAGTACCCATAATATTTTTTCTTCTTATTCCACATCTTGTTATTATTTCTTCTCCCATCTTTTTGAATCATGCCTAACAAGGGAAGGTCCCCGCTTGAGCTCGAAAATCGTTCATGTGGTTAAGGTCCTTTCATAACTTCCCAAGTGAATGGGGGCTTTGAAATATAATGTACCACTAGTAACTGCAATTTTCCCGAATTTTTTTAAATTATGGAAAAATGTTCTGGAACGTTTTCCGGGCGTTCGTGGAAATTTTGGTACATTTATTGTTTAAATTATTCCCTTAAGGAAGAACGTGTTAAATTTAAAGATATATTTTTTCAAAATATTTTATGTTTGTTACTTCAATTCATGATATCTTCTTCAAAACATTTTATAATTTAGGCAAACTTTTAAAAATTTTAATTCTAAATTTTCTAATATTTAGTTTTGGTCATCTAAATTCCATAAGGTTGAACATAAAATTTATTAAATTTATCGAACAATATTTACAGTTTAATGTACGATAGATAATAGAATGAATGATAATCTCAAAAAATAAATATGGGTAGTATTAATGGTAATGTACACTATATACAGATATTCTATCATTAATTAGCAATTTTTGCGATTTAGTAATTTAAAGCAGCGATCAGTAAACTGTTTGACCTCACAGACAGGTGACCACTAACAAAATTTTTAAATGTATTAAATATATTTATAAAAAAATAGTGATAAAATAACATTTACCTACATTGTACCTGATTAATAAAAATAAACTACTGATTGTAATCAAATTATAAAAGCTTTATTAATAAATCATGATAAAATAAAAAACTGTAAAATAAACAATTAAAACGTGGTCTAAGTATATCAAACTTTTATCATTATACATTCTCAGTGTTATGGATGTTCCTGCTTACTAAAGATCCCAATAATTATCATAAAATCCCAATAAAATTATAAATATTCTCCCAATAAATATGAAAAAGAAAACATATATATGGTTAAGATCATACTTGTCTTAAAAAAAGAACACCAATTTACAAAAAAGAGCTTTTATAAGAATCCAACTAATATATTATATATATTTTATATTGAACTCAATACGTCCGTTAGCACACCTTTAAATGATATGCATATGCGATATGGAGGCGAGTGAAACTTTTGAAGAGTGAGAAACGAGACGAGACAAAACATGTAACGATTACGTAATGCATTACGATTTATTTACCGTAGCGTTATTCTATGAAGTATATATAGTGTTCTATAATAATCTTTCCCCCATATTATTAAGAATTTAATTGTGTGTCAATGTATCTCAAAACATGAAAAAGTATATTTCATACTTTTTATGTAACAGAAAAATATTTTATAAACGATATGTGTCTCGCAGACCACAACTTTGCTGATCACAGATTTAAAGAACTTTAATGAAAAACAGCAAGGGCGATCATAATTTCTTGCATCATATGGTGATTCATTTCGGTAACTATTGCTGAAGTATACACCTTAAAATCTTTGTCTTTGGACAAAATCATATTTTTTTAGAAATATCTGTACTTAAAATTAATTTACGTACATGCGATCTATTGTAGATTAACATTTATGCTAAGTTTATAAATCACAGTAAAAAACCATTTGCTGATTTTCCGACATTTATGCCACATATTTTATTCTTATTCCTTTAATTTTTATTTGCGAGAGTGTTTTTTAACATAAAGTTATTTTGGACCCATCTACTAAAGGCTAAATTCTTAAATTTATGAATAAATGCTTAAACTTACAGTTTTACTTAAAATTAATATTATTGTCACAGAACTTATTTTAGCATTTCATTATCAAGTCAAACTCGTCTTTTACAAATCTGAAAGTGGACGGCCTACTTTGTTTCCTTCACTCAAATCTGTCTTGTGAATACTTGGAGAAATATTTTACGAACTTTAAAGTAGGAAATAATGAAAAAGATTCTAGAGAAATATTTTATATTAAATGATCAAAAATTCTTCAGACAATTTTCAAATGTTGAAATTTTACTGCAAATTTTCACAATAGTTTATTAAAAGCAATAAATCTCTGATAAGTTTTCGAAAATTCAAACAGATTGTATAAATCAGATTTCAGTAATTGAATCAATTTCATTACCAACAGAGTTGCATTATTTTTCATGAATTAAAGCTGCCTATCTTAAAAAAAAACAGGTTGTATTGTGATATTTTTTCAAACTTAAATGATAACATCTTTTTGTATAGTGTTTACGACTTTCTTAATTAGTAACACTCGAAAAGTTTTACTTAATAAGTTGTGTTGTAGTTTAAAATTGTAAAAAAATAAAAACACTTTAGCTGAGAATTCATTATTCACCGATATTTTAAAGTAATGGAAATATAATAAGCTCCTAAGAGTTTACTATTGTTATAGCTTAAGTAAATTATATGTTTATTATGCTTAGGGAATTTGTAATTGAGAAAAATAAATTTTAAAGGCAAAGAATTTTTCATTTCTTTGAAAATAAATATATTCTTTTATGAAGGTGTATTTGTCATAAATTTCTTTCTTTCTTATTAAAATTAATAAATTGAATAATAAAATACATAGTTTTAAATAAAGTAATTACTAACCAATGTATGTGGAAAGCTCATAAACAATATAAATATAATATTAACTAGTAAGAAAAAGCCTACTATTTAGTACTATTAAAAATAAGGAAAGGTATGGTGTTAAAATTTAACAACATTCTCTTACTGAGTTTTCGCACGAAAATGTATATTAGTATGAAAATTCAATCATGTAGTGTAAAGGTATTTAAAGGGTTAAAGGAAAAATACAAAGTATCTATTCAAAATATTTCACATAATAGATTGAAATAAGCAATGGCATAGTTATCATAAATACAATTATTTATTAATGATAAAATTTTAACTTTGATCCAAAACTTTATCATTGTGAAACTTTTAGCATTTTTACACATAAAATTTATTAATATATTTTTTTGATAAGACTATGGATAATACTTTTAATATTTTACAAATGCTAAAGCAGCATCAACGGTTATTAACACATTATGTTTGTGAAAGCGACAGTTAGTCATTATTAAAAACTTATCACAAATATCTCAATTTCAATATATAAAAATAAAATTTAATTTGCTTATGGACAATTTCTCATGCATTTACAAAATGCAAAAGAAATAGTTTATAAGAGAATAATATTAAACACTTTAATAATAACCTTTTATAATACAATTTAATATAAGAAAATAATATTACACTATATTATAAAAGGCCGTTAACAATATACTTTGTAATTATATATGAAGAAACTATTTTAAAAACATCTTTCTTAAACAAAGAATAAACATTTATTTGCTTACCACATACTCGTTTGTAATATTTTATCTTTCCAAATTAAAAAATTGTTTATTTATTAAAATTAAAAAATACTATAAAATCGACATGAAAATAATAATTAATGCAGTTTTTCAAACATATACATAACGTTAGAAACTACATAAATCACACCTACACAAAATCATAATACTTTATGTTTCATATGTCAAATGATATATACTTATATTTAAACAATTCCACGTATTTCAATAACATAAATCTGAAGAAAATATTATTAATATTTTCTCTACAAGCATAAAAATTTAAAACGTTAAAATAAAATTAATATTAAATAATAAATACAGTGCATATTCACACATACGTACACATTTTTATATTGTACACTATAACTTGAATAGATATTGTACGCTAAGACATTCTTTTCAACAATACAAGTGATAAATAAACATGCGTGGTATGTACTTTCTCCCAAAACAACCAAATCTTTCTTTCAGTCTTACGTGACCGGGTTTGGTAGGTGCTGTTCCGGTTATAAATTAAGAAGTTGAATCTGATGCATGTCGCCTGCAGTGATTCCCGTAAACATTTATTTGGGCAACTGTCCACGAACCTCTTACGATGATTGATTCGTTCGGAGTGGATGAAAGGGGAATCTTGTGAAGTTTTATCTGATTTCCGAATTTTAAGGCATTGGGTTAGACATGTTTTCATTTGAAATACCTGTTTCTTTTACGTATGAAAGTTATACGTTATCATAGAATAATCTTACAGAAAACAAACCTTCAAATTTTAGAGTTATTATTTTATTTTACTAATTAAAATTGGTATTAATCAATTCTAAATTTTTGAAAATAAATTTTGTGTACATGTTGAACCACAGTAATCCAACTTGCTTATGATAGTATTCTTTAAAAGATTATTATAAATAATAATGCGAGTTGAATATTTTTGCACTTTGCCTTAAAATATATCATACTGTTATGCTTTACTTTCAGTTATCTAATCAATGTGATTACTTTGAATATTAAATATTAAATTCTCTCTTACTCCTTTGCATATTAATCGCAATAAGATAAAATATTATTTACATTACCACTGAATACATTATTATGTATGCATGGATGTATGTAAATGAATATATACACACATTTGTTTCAACATTTCCTGCATATATATATATATATATATATATATATATATATATATATATATATATATATATATATATATATATATATATATATGGATAATAATATATAAATATATATATATTATATATTTATGTGATGTAAATAATAAGAGTTGTTAGCCATTTGTGCATCATTAACAACAATTACCGCTGCTCACATTGGAAAAATAATGTAGACCACACGTATTGAAATAATGTTCCTTATTTACTAATGTAAATAATGAGAGGCGTGACTCTATATAATATCCAATGATACTGACATGGAAAAATGATATTAAGAATCATGATTTGTAGCGCAAGAATTATTATTATTGTTTATTTAGAACTGTAAATAATGAGACATCTTATATCCGTGTTGAAAAAAGGAAGCATAAATAAGTAAACGCGTATTAGAAAATTTGTAAGCTAATTAGCAATTTCTAACCAACGAACTATGGCTTCCCATTTAAAATCTCATATACTTTGTTTTTAAGATAAAAATAACATAAATGTTGTCATATTTTCATCTTTATTGTACAAATCGCATATTGTTTTCATCAATCATTTTCTCCTAACATTCTTCAAAGTTTACACTACATCACAGTTTAAGTGCATACGTATGTCATTAAAATACTTCCAGAGAAAAATAATATGATGAATAATTTAATTTCAGAAAGTTTTCTGACAAATCCCTTACTTATTTTTAATTATTTGAATAAAATACTGAACAAATGTTAATAAAATCCTATTTTATATACAAAATGAGAACAAAGTTTGAAAAACCATTGTTTATTTAAATTTTTAAAAATATAATGCTCTTAAAAATAGTAGTAATAAATAAACCAAATTTTAAACATTTTTCTCAAAACATGCATGCCGCCTAACTATAACACAAACTAAACTATTAAAAATAATTCTCTTCGTAACAAAGTATTTCCTTATTTAAACAATGCTGTATCCACAAAGCAAACTGTACTTCACTGTAAACTTTTATATTTTAACATCCCACATTTGTTGGACTCCATGAATAATTAAGATATCATTTTAGTAAAATATTCAAAAATGGTTTCAGTACTTTGGGAGCGTGATATTAAAATACTTCTAAAATAAAATAAAATGTAACATCTCCCTCAAAGGGAAACCCGAAATTATGTAGTAAAAAAGATATGTGAAGCTTCACATTATTTCGAGATAAGATTGATATGCAAACGAGGAACTTATGAAGGCCATTTCAGAATATACAATACTGAATGCTACAGTTGTTTTAAACTCACGTTTTTATAGTCAGTTGAACTGCTGAATATTTTATTTTGTTATAAAATAAATATTGTATGATATACATGAAGTTTAATATATGGAAAACAACTATTTACTTCAAAACTAAACTACTTTGAAATTGTGTAAGAATGTTTCGTAAAAATTAGCATACATAAAGGAATTAAAAATAAATGTCTCAAGCATAAATTGTAAAGTATTTTGGTTTTGAATAATATAATAAAAAATTTATAAAACGAAATTAAGAATGGGATTCAGCAAACTTTAATTAAAAAGAAAGTTTTATTACATTCGTATTTTTATTTTTAACAATTGATTTGATTGAAGTGTTCTCAGCTAATACAGGAAATAAAAATAAAAAAGACTGAGACTAAATATGTATATTTATATATATATATATATATATATATATATATATATATATATATATATATTTATATATATATATATATATATATATATATATATATATATATATATATATGTATATAGATATATATATAAAATATATATGTATATATATATATATATATATATATATATATATATATATATATATATATATATATATATATATATATATATATTATGACATTACAATATTAAATTTACCAGTATTTTTACAATGGAATTCTTGCATTTATATTTACCAGTTCGGAAAAAGAAAATTTAAATATTATTTCACAGAAAATTCAAATGTATAACTCTTTGAAATTGATCAGTAGGTATTCTTTTCTTTTTTTATAAACTTTATGCTTACTGAATAAAAAATAAAGAAAATGTTGGTTTTCCGAATCAATACTTTCTACGTGTATTTTTGATACAAGCAAAAATGCATTTTTGTGTATTTCAATTCACTTAGGGAAAAAATTTAACATTTTTTTATTTAGGAAAACAAAAATATCTCCCTGTGCACCAAGAAGTACTACACAGAGCTCGAAGGTACAACAAATGTTCTACATAGCAAATCAAAAATAAATTATGAGATAAAAAATAATAAAAGAAAGCAGAGAGAAAAAGTGCGATATAAAATAAAAAAAAGTGTTAGATTACAACATGCATAATTTTTTTAAGAAATACAAAAGTCTCTTTCTTCACTAGGTCCACAAAAATCGGGGGTCATTTGTTATCCAAGTCTTTATTATGAAACAGATGTGAATTCAAGAGGAATGTATGAAGGATTGTCAATATCGGAATTGCACATGCACACGTAAGTGTTTTTAATATGGAACGGTGTAGGTAGCTGTTGAATTTTTTACGTACAGTGAGGAATTAAGTAATTTTGAAGTCAGTGTAGAACCAGTGGTTCTTAATTCTGCAGGGAATTGAAAGTGAAAAATATTTAATCCACTTACAATTGGAATAGGGAATAAAACCTGAATTCCTTTCTATGATGATGTTCTTTTTGGTAATGGTTTTAAAAAAAGACTTGAGTAGACTGGTATCGAGTTTATTTGTAAGTGAAAGAGAAGATTTGGCCAGGAAATCTGCTTTTTCATTTCCATACACTCCACTGTGACCCTTGAATTGTGGAAAACTGAAGGAAATTATTTTGATATTCCACATTTGAATCGTAGTCTGGACTTTTACAATAAGTTTTTCAAATCTTGTTACAACTTGCAGAGCCAGTAGGAATGACATTGAATCAATGCAAATTAAAAAAAATTTTAAAAGGTTAATTTATTTCATTATTTTATAAGGCTACGTCGAGTTATCTCTATTTATTGATGAATTTCTCAATCGATTTTTATATTGAAGAAACGTAATACACTTTATCTAAACATTTACGGCGTTATTTTATCTTTAAAATTTAAATTAAATTCATAAAGAAGCGTACACAAAATCATTGAGAAGTTGTACAAAATTTCTATGAATTTATTTCATATATAATGCATTCTGAATAAAAGAGTGTGAGGGATTTTAGCTCTTTTTATAAAAACGATTTATCATTTTTCTAATAAATATACAAATAATAACATAGAAATAGATTTCAAACTATTACTTTTGAAAAGAAAAAAATTAGATGTTATTGAGGTAATTCAAGACTTCCATCCCAATAAATTAGAATATTTTTATTAAAATCAATTTTATTTTATTTTGCATTAACATTTAGAGAACCATTTCATAAAGTAAATAATTTTTAGATTATGTATGAATTCATTTTGTAAAAATCAATCTAAAATCAATTCTTAAGTGTTTGTAATATAACATTTAGAGAATGAAGTGGCTCTCTAAAAGCATTATTATAAATTAACTAATACTCTGTGTATATACTTTAAACTATAATTTCAAAACATCTCAAAATACTAATTCATATTTTAAGCGTATGTATCTAGTAAAACTAAGAAGGAACCATCAGTTAATGTTTGGAAAAGCGCAACAGATTCCATGTAAATTGCGTAAAAGTAATTTTTATTTAATGAGTAAATATTCCTCAAAAGAGAATGATAGAGAGTTCAGATTCTAAATAAGGAAGTTTGTGATAAGTCTTTTAATTTCCTTAGAAAAGAATTTATTTTTAGCGACTAAATTAAGATTTAATACGGGAAACAAATCCCGCCAAGTCAGAATAAGCGCAACTCCTTTTCGTAACAGCTGGTAGGATTTCGGAATAACTGAGGCTTGAATCTTTTAGAATTCTGATTTGGCGAATAATTCTTTTGTGCGCACTCATGTGAGAATTTCGCATTTGTATCACATTTCTCGCTTCTTTGTTTCATGAGATATGAAAGACGGTCTTCGCTGCCATTCATATACCAAGATAATGATTTCCGAACAAATAGATCGGCTCTCCTGCTTTGTTTAACAAAGTGATATTCCATTTGAATGAAATATTTGATTGTTAATTTTAAAGAAAAAGTGGAAGAGCAAGAAATTTGTGTGGTTTACCGATGAGTTGAAATATACTTAGGTGTGCATTATGCTGAGAAATATTTTTTAAAATGTTTTTTGCATTGATTATGAGAAAATATATTTATTGATAGCAATATGAAAGCTTAGCTCACGGAAAGTTTCATCTGAAAAATAATGATGATGTTGTATTAAATGATATTGCTTATCACCATTTGCAAAGATAGATGAAGCTCAATTTTGTTTTTCTATATTAGTACATAAATAAATTATAAATATTTACCTTACATAGAATTTAAATAATATTAATGAATTGGTTCTTATAAAGTAACTGGTGAATCATAAAAACAACAAATAATATTTAAAACATGTATAAAATAAAAAAGAGCCTTACCTATGAAACTATTTAAAAGAAAAAAATCAATGATATTTAAAAAAAATAAAAATAAGCTAATTTATGCTTTTTTGTATTTACTAATTATTAAATTGAACTTTAGTTGTAAATATGATTAGGTTTTAATTAGTTTAAGTAATTTTACTTATTTGTGTCACCCAAATCTAAAAAATGAAGGCATCATATTTCAAATAAAAACTCTTCTGCATTAAAATATTTACTTATTTTCACTTATAATAATTACTCTCATTATCACTTCATTTTCATTTTGATGCTAAAATTTTTGTATAAAGTGATATTTCGGTATAATTGGTATTACAGTTCTCTTTCTAATGATGTTTCATAACAATATCATCTGAAATACTTGAATGTTCTTAAAAGTGAACTTTGCTTATTTTTTATCATCTAACACATCTATAATTCTATTCAACGCACTGCAGTTAACAGAATAGCAAGTTAAATCTTTTGTTAGATTTTTAGAGTATGCAGCATAATATCTCTTGAAAGATGATGGCCTATATTTGAATATGAAGGTACTGAGCTTCACATTGCTGAATACAATAAAGTGCATCCAAGGAGCCTCACTATAGTATTTATTCCTTCTCGTCGAGCTTAATTACTGTCGATCTTCAATTTTGGATTTGCCAAATTTGGATTCACCATATCTGAAGTTCCATGATTAGTATCAATGTTCAAAAACAATGATTTAACATTATGATATTCTTGCGCTTATAATTTTATATTTCTTATATTTTATTTATTTATAGAGAAAAAATTGAAATGAAATAATATTGTGTGAGAAATACAACTTATATTTTGATGTTAATTTATCTTTTACTCAAAATTTTTCTTAATTCAATATTGCCAGCTTGATTTTTGACAAATAATTTCCCACATTAAAATATTAAGGCTTATAAAACCCAACTAATAACCTTTTATTATCTAAAACATGTATTTATATTATTTTAGAAGAAAGTAAATGTAGAGCTATAAATTGTGATTAAAATATTATAATTCAGTACAAATAAACTATAAGTTAAAGATTTAATAAAGTGAAACAGTTTATCACAAAAGAGAATACTTATTTTAAGCCGATTTCAGTTATTTGATTTTTAAACTATGTCTATTTAAATTAAAAGATGCTTAGAAAGTCGAATCCTTGTACGAATAGAAGGCATTTTAAAAAGTAGTAAATTAGAATTGCAAATAAAATAATTAAGTATTCTTTATCAAAAAGCAATTACTTTATTAATTTCAGTTTAAAAAATTTAATTTTGAAGCAAATCCTATTATAAGATAATTAAATATAAACTCCGCGTTTTAATAACATATTAATTTCTTTTGCTATAGATGTTCACATAAACAAATTTTAAAGTTTTCTTTTTTCCCATTAATTATACATTAAAGTAAATAAGTGTTTTGGACTAAAAAATGTCCAAACTTCTGCCATTCATTCTATAGTTCTCTGAATTAAAAAAAAAGAAATCTAATTTGTCAAATTAAAAACAGTTCTGTTAATTTTCCTACATCCATGTTAAACAGTATTCAACATGTCCCTTTTTCCTATAAGTGTGTGTTTTCTTACAACACTAATGTGTTTCAACTTACCTATACTAACTAAAAGTTTATTAAATTTAATAATAGTGACTAAATTAATAAAAAATATTCTAATTTAAAATCTGAACTAAGAAAATCGTGTTTAATTATATTAATCAAGCATTGATCATTATAATAAGGAAAAAAAACTTTTATCTTTCCATGAAAATAAATTTTGTCTAGATCAGAAGTAAAAACATTTTTCAGTAACTAACTATACTTTATTGAATTTAAATTATCTTTATCTAATTAAGCAGAAAAATTAAAATAAACTCATGATAGGGATGAACGATTTCTATAATTAGTTTCAAATTTGAACATTAAATGTATAATTATGTTTTAATTTCACAATAAAATTAAAGCATTGAATCCCATACGAATTAAAATAAGCATTAATTTTATCATTAATCCATGAAATTAATTAGGGCTTGATTTATAGTTCACATAAGAAAAATAAAAAATTAAGAAAAATTTAATGATATATTTAGTCATTAAATAAAACGGATTAATAAGTTCCTTTATTCAGAAAATAATTACACTCCCTTATTGACCAATTAAAATTAATTAAAGTGAACTATACTTTTTTCAATAATGTTCATTGAGTGCATGTAATTATGCTAAATGGAATCCTTCCAATTTTCATGAAAAAAATAATTAGAAAAGTTGAGTATATTTTCAAAAAATGTGAATTAAAATATTTTTATTTGATAACCATACTGAATACCTGAATACTTTGATCAAATATTATTTATTTTAATGCAAAATTTAATAGTATTTATAAAATTTCTAAGTTTTATTGAATAAATTTTGATATATATATATATATATATATATATATATATATATATATATATATATATATATATATATATATATATATATATATATAACAATTGTTTTATTTATTCATGGCATCAACCAATTTAATGGTTTAATGGAAGTTTGGCAAACTTTAATAAAAAATTAAGGTTAATTTTTCAATTTTTCATTTCTAATGTTTAATTGTAAGACACAAAAAATCGATTTATTTTTCTAAGTAGAACAGTAGCCTGTTAAACTACGAATTAAAATTACCACTTTTATAAGTTTTGTTTCATGAGTTTAATCAAATTGATGCAATTCTCCAAAACCTTACGAAGCTTAAATCACAAATCTAATTTCCTTTCTCAGCAGCTGCGCGCGAAGCATTTCTTCATATTTCTCATTTCTTCTCTCATATTTATTGCCATCCAAATGAGACCACTTTGCACTTCCTTCTTCACTGAACAAAACGAAAAATAAGTAATATATCTTTACCAACAAAAAATATTATCATAAGAAAAAATTAGGCATATTTAGAATTTAAACTACTGCATGAATATGTTGAAATTATCTTCGAAAACTGCAATACTGGTACTTAGAAGTTCGGAGAGGGTAATTTATAAGAGCACCCCTTTCTTTGAGCAAAGGACATAATTTTATGTCTGGCATTCAAATGACTTCTATTTTTTTTTCTTCTTTTACACATTCTTTGAATTAACTTCATTTAAGGAAATCGTTATATTTATAAAAACAAAAGAATTGTATTAAATTTTTACTATTTCAAATATTATGGATTTTTTATTCGAGAATTTTCTATTATTGGTATGTTGTTTTATGTGTGAGCTTTTATAGCAGTAATGTAATATTTTGAATAAACTATTCAAAGTTTTAATTTCTGAGGATAAATTTAAGCAAAGTTGTAATATGTCTAACAGCAGTGTGTTTCAGTATCGATTGAGTATGAATGAAAATGCCAAGAATTAGGCACAGATACTGAAATATTCGTTGAAGGTGTATATAATTTTGTACGCGTGCTCAATAACGCGCCATTTACGCAAGAAATTCCTCAAGTCATAAATGCTGTATAAAATGTTTCTTTATAAATATTAATGTAAATTTTAAAAAAGAAGAATTAAACAGGCATTAAATTTGAAATGATTTCCAGAAATGTTATATCAACTACACAGCAGCACAAATATAACGTTTTTAAAATTGTACTATACATTATTGATACATTTAAATAGTAACATATTACTGATTGTTTTCATGTATTATAAAGATTACTGAATCAAATAACATGTTTATAAAATGTTTCTGGGATTTGATTAAGCATAAATATTTTCTTTAAACGTTTAATTTTGATTAAATACTATTTTATGTAAGAAATCTGCATTTAGTAAATGAATACTTAGAGCTCTTAAGCAATTTCTCATTTTTTCACTGTGGTGTCTTTCTTGTTATCAACTAAAATTAATTTTTTTGCATATTTTTCTTGGTTTTGTATTTCATCATTAAATTTCATTATCATAACAATAGCCTTAAATAGTTATGAATCAATATTATGAACAAATGAAAGGGTTAAATTGAGGATGTTAATGTACATTTAGTAAGAAACATTTCTATGCAAAACATTAAAGTAATATAAATAAAGGCAGTTATATTTAATTTTGTAAATAATTATATTTGGTTTGACTTCTTATTTATTCAAACACTTTTACAATATGACTTTAACTTATTAATGTATTAAATTTATATGTTCGACTCCCAACGCCACCAAAGATCCCCCTAATACATGCGATATACGTTCTCCTTAAATCTGTAGAATCAAAAGTCCTGTGGTCGGTCTTGAACAGTTACCATGGATGCAATTTTCTGGAGAAAATTTCCTCCCCCTACAAATCAATGCCAATACTGAGTGAGAGCATCCTCTGGTAGCATATCTATCGGAGGAGTTTAAAGCAAAGAGGTACTTACACCTTCATGGTGCTCTGATTAAAACGAAAGACGCATCCTGCTGACTTAAATTCTCATAGCCAACGATAGAGTGAGCAAATGGAAAAAGTAACAACAATTATGTCTGTATTTATACATATGATATATTGTATATTTTGTAATTTGATAGTACATATATTAGACAGTAATTCAGGGAAAAATGTGTATTGAAATATTTTGTTTTTACTTAACAAATTTTTATTTGTATTTTTTAAAGGCAATGAAATGTGATAGAGATTATTGAATAAGGGTGACATTTTATTATTTATTTTAAAGGGAAATTATGTTCATTTTATTATTATTGAGAAGATAATGTATAGGAAATTATTTTTCAGTTACATTTTATAAAATATCTAACTATATTATAATTAAAATTATTCATGAGTTATTCCCCTTTCTAATATAGTTTAGAGATTACTATTTCTTTTTTTTGATACAATTCAATTTTTCAATATTAATTAATTTTATGAAACAGTGTTATGAAACATTTATATTAAATATTGCAATATGAATGAAATTCAAGTCATTTAATAAATCGTGTTAATATTTTAAAAAATTAATGAAAGAAGAAAATGTAGTTTAAATTATTCATGAACTTATATATACATGTACTATACATGGACATGTATTATACACGTGCATGTAATTTAGGGCAGAAATTATGTGAATAAATATTTTAGAATAAATATGTTTTCTTCATCAACCAGTTATAATATGAAATATTCGTTATATCTAAACTTAATTTTGTTTATTTAAAATCAAGTGCATCATTTTCCTTTGAATTCCTTGTAAAATAATTCTTTTCGTCTTACTAATATATGTATATGTATTCAAAATTTTTAAATTTCTTATCATGCATTTATTAAGGTATTATTAATTACATAAAAAAGTTTCATAAAAATATAAAAAGAATAAACAAAATGCATCTTTTTAAATTTTGCCTTAAGTGATATTTCAAATAACGCACCAAAATTTTAATAATGTTATAATGAATTAAATACTCTTTACAGCATAAAAATAATACATACTTTCTTATATAAATCATGAGAAAGTTCTTATGGATTGTTTAAATTTAAAAAGTAAAAAATAATTATTCAAACCACAAAATTGAGTGTCTGTTAAACAATTCCAATTAATAAAATTTCTATTAAAAATACTTAATTTTTTGAATTAGATGTTTATTTAAATTAGTTAATTTATCTAGAAAAGTTTAATTCTTAAAAAATGTTTAAAGTTACTGATTCGAAAACTTTTAGCAAATCAATTGAACTAGCTTAATATTTGAGCTCTAACAAAGTTTTAACATTATAGTGTAACCGTTTTTTGAATAACGTCTGATGTTAATATACATTTTTAACTTTTCATTTATACATTTAAAGAAACATTCAGTTTCCTTTAGTTAATTACTCATTCAAAAAATGAAAAAAAATATTTTTGAACAAATACTGCTTTTAAGAGTATTAAGGAAATAATGGTTGTTATTTAAAATAGGACAAAGATCACATTAAAACAATAAGCCCTTAATAGAAAACAATACTCTGTTCTCTTGCTTACGATATCATGTGGAAAATATAAATACCTATAGATAAAAACAAGACAGCATTTAAGTGAATTACTTTTCAGCAACAATAAAATTTGATCTTAAGTTATTGCGATTGATGTAAATAGAATAAGTCTTCTATCATTTATTACCTATTACTTGGGAATTTTTTTATAATTCAACTACCAAACATACCATAG
Organism: Latrodectus elegans; assembly: GCA_030067965.1. Lineage (NCBI taxonomy): Eukaryota > Metazoa > Arthropoda > Arachnida > Araneae > Theridiidae > Latrodectus > Latrodectus elegans. The sequence continues at coordinate 99,060,611 of CM057813.1, forward strand.
ATTAAGAAATTAATGGAAAATATTTGTCAACAAATAGAAAATCATTTAATTTTTAACCATCTCTAATGTCATTGAAGTTCAAACCGCTTAAACATCTGTATCATTCAAAACCACCTACACATCAATTTTCAATTGAAATCTTCAGAGATCATTTCGATAGACAAATAAAAAAGAATTATTAGGAATTAGGACAAAATATTATTGTATTAAGTATGAGAATTCTCTTATGAGTTAAAAAAAAAAAAAGTTCAGTTTAAAACAATGACAAAAATTTTAATGTTGATTAAATGAATTAAGTTATTCCTTTTGCAGAAATCACGAACTAAAACAAGCAAAACAAATTTAATTCTCATACAACGGTGCAATTTCAATAAAACTCTAAGGGGAAATTTCATATAAATTTAGCAAAGGACCCCTGAAAATGCATATACACATAAATTAATTTATACAATTTATAGTAACTATTACTTCTATAATGTTTAATTCCATATGAAAAGGTTTTTAACAGGGTTTTTTTTTTTTCATAAGCTATTACAGGTAGTTCATGATTTGGGAGAATTTATTTCTTTATACATTTATAAAATTTGTGTTTCTAATTTTGTTTATAGTTTAAATGTTTCACTGGTTTTAAAAGGTTTTGCTTGTTTTAACTTCTAATTATATAATTGATTAGTGTTTATTTGTTAATTTCCCTTTATAGTGCTTTACCTCAGCTGAAAATATTTTTAATGAATATCATTAAAGATCCTGATTTAAGCGCTTCTATGAAAATATTACATAAATTTTTTTATTATTATTTAGGAAATTGTTATTTGTGTAAAAACAACGCTATATCACAATTATAACTATCAAAACCTATTTATATAAAAACTACAAGATATCATCAGCAATAAAATAATACTATGTTGTCAAAACAAATTAGCAGTTTTAACTTTCTTATAAATGGTTTGCAGATAATAGGTTCTAATATATTATATACCAATTATAAAATCTATCCTGTAAATTTTTAATTCTTTTTTCAAATTCCCTAAAGCAGCTTTAAGTATATTTAAATGATTCAATTAAACGCTGTGATGAAGCTAAGCGTACTTATTTGGTGATTAATGCTATTGCAAAATATAATCATTTAAAGATTATTAAATTAAATTTAAAAGTTTTTTTCAAACAGCAACCCATGAATGATATCTATGAGATCTATGTCAAACAACATTTGAAACTGCTATCTAGATTAAATTGTGTATAATAAATTAGAGCATATGATAAAATTTATAGAATACAAATTTATATACAATTATTTTTCTTGAGCATGAAGAACTGTTTATCATAAATAATATTAAGATTTTATTTTTAGAGGAGACACTTACAAAATTGCTCATCAAATGCGAAACTGTAAGAATATTAATATTCAAAAATAAAGGATAAAAATAGCAGTGAATTTGCATTGTTTCAAATTTAATATATTTTAATTTAATTTAAATATTTGGAATCTGCAATGATTTCTTTTAAAATTTTACATCAGCGATTCATATCGCAGTGACAGATCATGATTTCTTCCAATAGGCAACTTTTAAACCACATCGTAAAATGTTTTGTTCAACGTAACCACTTAAAGTCAGGCCTAGGATTTGGAATGTAGTAAGATATTGTACTTCAATATATTTCCCGTTATCAGTATTTTCCTACTTTTTAAGAAGAGTTAAAGAAATAGGATAGTTTTTATCAATTTTTTGTCTTCATCTGGTACTAAGCATATTTATGCTGAAATGTAAAGTGATTGATTTTAAATATTTCTTTATTCATTTGAGATGATAATTTTTGCATTGACTTAAGAATACTAAATCAACTTAACAAGAATTTAAACAGTAACTTCAGGGTCTGATAATAGTATCAATAAGTAAAATAATGAAAAGAATTGCAAAGTAGACTAAAGGTGTACTGTACATTGAGTAAGTGATTTCTGAATCACCGTATATCTGAAAAGGTTTATTTTGATACATTCAAATACTATAAACAGACTAGAGGTCACATGAAAAATAAAACAATGTGTTAAAATTTCTCAAAACAATTCAATTTTAAAATTAATGTATCTTAAAACAATTTTAATTACCCACTCATCATCGTCTAACACTCTATATGTCGCGTAGAAGTATTCGAATCATTGTAAATTAAAATATGTCACAGAATTTGATGCATAGGAATGAATTATTCCATTTGAGAAACTAGCTTCTTGTGAACCTCATATTAAATATAGAATTATTCCTAATTTACACAACTTGGTGCGCAAGAATGAACTTCCCAATCAAGGAAACGAGTTATGTTGTTAATCTTAATGTATTAAATAGCATTATTTTTAATTAATCAAGTTAAAGTAGATTAATGAAATAAATAATCCATCGAGAAAACTAGGTTTTTTAAGAATTTCAGTACACAAGAAACGTAGAATTTAATATTCTTCATATATTTAGAGACTTTTTTCACCCAAGGAGGAGAGTATGAGAGAGACATTTAATAAAGTTTGCTTCTAATTCAACTTCCTCTGAGATATTTTAATAATATACTTGTAAATAAATTGTAAAGTTATTATTTTTACTAAAGCAACTAGTTCTACGATAATTGCTTGTGTTTTTTGTTCAATTGTTCGGTATTGCTTTTTGTAACTTAAAATGTTTTAAAAGAATGGCATTTTTTTGAAAATTAAATTTTTTTATGATAACTAAAATTATATTATAAAAATGTTAAATTAATTTTACTTTAAATAAGTGCTTCTTGATGTTAAAAGTTTTTTGTTAAATATAAAATCCACCAGTTTTAAAATATTTCATTACGGTTAAACGTCAGAGTAACAATTTTTCTGAGAGAGTTGAAAGACATAAATATCTAAATAAATCAATAGAAATAGATATTAATATTTGATAATATTTTAGGAGAAATATCTGTATTCGGTTAATTAATTTTCTTAATTATATTTTAATTGATTTATATAATCAAGTTTTAACTCAAACATGAATAACTATGTCAATTAACAAACATGATTAAAGTTACAGCTCAATCGCACACAATTCCAATCAAATATTAATAACTACTCCCTATACACAGATTTAGGATATTTCACAACATATAAAATCAAATTCAATGTATACACAAATGAATTGGTATTTTAAAACTACAGATTAATGTCTTGCATTAATCAATTTAATAAATACAGAAACATTTAACAAAATACGCTCTAATATATAATAAAAATATAAGAAGAAGTATAGGTTTATAATGTATAATGATTTTATCATTTACGAATAAATTTACCAGACTATAAGTGTTTTATTTTTGATTCAACTATTATAAAATATATCTTCTATAGCATTTTCATTAAAGAAAACTAATTTTAAAAAAATATTTATGGGTAAAGTTCTTTGAAAAGCAAGTTCAAAAGGTGACATTTTTACAAGGAAAAATATATAACGTTATAAAAGATTTTAGACATTCTAGAAGTTTTCGGCAATTAATAAAATTGTAATGACTGTAAATTCAGAATATTATTTTACAAATTACTGTAAAATAATTCAAAATGATGGTGTAAAGTATCATTGAGTAAATTAGCGAAAACAAAATCATAAATTTTATTTAATTTTTAAAAATTCAGAAAAGATATTGAAATATACTAAACATTAGAAGATTTTTCTTAAATCCAAATTTGTTTTAAAAGACTATAACTTTAAAATTATTATAAATAATTTAATTAACGATTAATAAATTTATGCAATTATTATGCTCGACACTTATCAATTCAACATTTCGAATTCAATTGCTGCATAATTTTATAGATTTTGAAATTTGAAATTCATAACTGCTTGACTTTAAAGTAACGTTTATAGATTTCAAATTGCGAATCTATTTTTGTCTATTTTTATACAAATTTTGTTTTTAATGAATATTCATAATTTTGTTTTAAAAGAAAATTTACATTAAAATTTTAGCTTTTACGAAATTTAACCTTTTCATTCAGGGGAAATTGAAATTTCAATCAACTGCAATTTTAAATTGATCACATATTTCCATTATAGATAAGTAAGACATGTTTATATTTTTCTCTTTTTTATTTTCATTGCCATAAAAAAGTTTTTAGACTTTTGTAAAATATTGTAAAATATAATTTTAGAAAATTCAAATTTAAAATCTTTCTTGAATCCAGAAAGTACAACAAATTTTTTCTTTCAGTTATAAAAATCCATCTTTAGTGTGATTAAAATAAAACAACAAATTAAATCCTGTTTATTTGGATAATTTTTTCTAATAAAATTTATTACAATTAATTTACTTCCTTAAGTAATACATTTTTACATATACTGTTTAAACTAACTTTAATTTATGAAAATATTTAAATAATCCATTAGAAAAATTATTCATAAAATAAGAAATTAAAGTTTGTCTTTGTGAATAATAATGTCTAAAATAATAAAATCTAAACTATTACCATAGTTACATAGTATGTAAGCAATGCCAAACTAATCTAAATAGAGAGTTTCAATTCTCTGAGTTTAAGGTAATTTATCTTTACTAATTTATTTTACAAGTTACTATTTATCTTTTAATAAATAAGCCTTTCTGCGGTACAGCGAATTTGCAATGTAAACTGCGAACCACTTTCCATGTAGTTTACTTACTGCTTAACGTCTCCGCAATGTTTCTCGCAACCACAACAATGGCCGTATTATTTCCCTCCTAATAAAGCTACATTCGCTGTCTTAAGCGACTCTATTTAAAGTACATTCTAAGCTCATTAATACCAACGCAAAGAGGCAAAAATGCTTATCTTAGATTTGGCCCATTAGCTATGCACCTTGCAAATGAGCTCAGCGTGTTTTCAGAGGCGAATTTCCAATATTTGCCCAATAATCCAGACATGGCGGTACTTTATAACGGAATTTAAGTAACAAACTTTATTTCGCCTGTGTAACAACGTATAAAAGTGTTCTTGAATTTTAATAGAATAGTTTCACTTTATGTGTTCATTATAATAATAGAGTTATCAAGTCTGCAAAATTTTAGGAAGATTTCGGTATCCATAAGCATGAATTAATTTTGATTAATAAAATTAGCTCTAAGTTTTATTAATTATTCTAACCATCCTCTTAACCATTTCCTGTGTTCCTATTATTCATAATTCATGAAGTACATTTTCTTAACTAGGCTATGATAATATAAGTGGAAAACTCATGAAATGGAAAATAGTATTCGGCCTATTCAGAATTAATGCACGTTGAATCTTATTTATTATGCAACTTCATTTTATATTCATTAAAAAATTATAAATATATTTAAATAATAACTATAGTAAATCCAATCATATATTTATTTAAAAAAGTTCTTTATGTCCTGTTTACGTAATGCTAGAAATATTTAAAAGCAAATGATTTTTTTTTAATATTTCAAAAGATGCATAGATTTTTAAAATATTAAACAATAATTTAAAATAATAAAAATAATTAAAAATATTCAATATTTATTAGATTTACAACTATTATAACATATTTTACTATAATATATAAAAACACGATACATTTTAATCTCAATTTTAAGTTTCAAAATTTATTGTGTTATAATTTAAATTTTGTATGATACGTATTGCATAAGGAGTAAAATTAATTAACATTACGTAGCATTAATTGTTATAATAACTGAGATAAAATAGCTCGATGATATTATAATTTGAGGATTTTATGAAGATTATTAAAAATGAAAAAATAATATTTATGTTTCTCTACATACTATTGTTAAATACATTATAATAGTTATAGAATCAGAGGAAAAAATTCTGGACAAGCAAAGTCGAGGAAATATACTATAAAAAATAACTTCTGATATCTTAAAATTTCTTAATACGTGATCAGAATAGGAACACTATTCCACAAAATTAACAGTTACTTGTTGATTCGTACCATGAAATATAAATGAAGTAATTTAAGGCCTATTAATATTCTGCAACATATGGGAAAACGAGAATTGTTATAAAATACAATAGCTGAGTTAAAATGAACTTTGTGTTATAGATATATAAGGCAGAAATTTTAAATAGTATTTAACAGAAATGAAATGCCAGCAAATGTTTTTTATTTTTACTCATTGCAACAACATAATACACCAAAAACTTCAAAAGTTCCATATATTTAAAAAAGCAACAGATTGTTTTTAGAGAAATAAGTTATTAAGTGATATGACTCTCATTAAATAAATAACAAATATTATAATAAGAAGACTTTTGGCCTAATTTTAGCATCAAATTTTAAAGAAGAAAATATAAAAGTAAGTATGAAAATTATAAAGATATAAGCTTCTGCAGAGCATATACACACAGAAAAATGCATTGAATATTTAAACAAATTGAATTTTTTCTACTTTTTATAATAAAAAATTTTCGCGTGATAATATTAAATATTTGATTTTAAAATAATGATTAGTTTTCACATTTTTTATGTAAAACAGTGTTAAATTCTTTCGATTTTTGCAATTTTTTTATCACTGGTAGGACATTTATTATCAAAAAACAACATGTGTAATATGATTTTAAGTATAATTAATGTTGTTGAAAGGTTAGAAATATTCCACTGAATATAAATTGCTTAGTAGTTAAACTCCTGTTCACTTATCTAAATTAAAAATCAGTTATTTTATCCATTGAAATAATTCAATAAATATATATAATGTGCAAAAAAGTATCAACCAAAAGCTCAAAATTAAATCACATGTAAAAAATAAATATTTGCTTACTTAAAAAAAATTTTTTTTGTATGAATTGAAAATATCAAATTATTAAAGCAAAAATAATTTAAATTAAATATATGTTGTTAATTTATATTCTAATTATAATTACAGGAAGCATTTCTATTATTTCTTTTGTTACATTTCCATCTAATAAATAAAAAATACTTTAATGGCTACTCGTATAATACAGTCGTTTACATAAACTCAAAAAATTTAGCCAACAGACCATTTCAAGTTGTGTAAATCTTCCACTGAGTAAATTGCCTGTAAATTCTATTTAAAACTGAATTTAAAGAGGAAAATTTGAATTTTAAAATTCTAATTTAGATTGTATAAATTTTGTTAATCTGGTTGAATTTTTGAGCTTTAAGACACCTGATTTAATTATGCTATTCAAAATGTTTTAGTTTTGATGCGCAAAAATTGTCGTCTTTTAATTATTTCATGTATGTCAACTCTTTTAGAATAAATAAGAATAATGTCATTGCCAAAATTTCATAATAATGTTAAGAATATATTTATATAAAAAATATATAGTTTAAGTTATATAGTTAAAGAAACTAACTAAAATTATGTAAGATTGGAAATAATACAAAAAAGTAAATTACTTTTGAAATCTTAATGAGAGATGTTATTTGTAAAGTCTTAGATTACACATACAAAAATACATTTTTAATTCTATAAAATTCTTAAAGTTTTAAATAAAAAGCTGCATTAAATTTGAAACAAAAATTAAATTTTAGGTTTTAAAAATAAATCAAATTAGCCTTAAACGGTTATTATAATATTAAAAAAATATATATAAATATGTAATAAATATTATTTCATTATTACATAAATTATATTTCAATCTTCTTAATTTAAATTAATAATTTAAACGAACTTAAATTTAAGAAAATTTAAAGTAAATAAATGAATAAAAAATTCAAACGTTTGCCTTAAATACAAATATCTAATATATACTTAAATTAAATGCATCTATATATATTATTATATTTCAAAATGCATTTTCGTATTAAATATTACTTGACTTTCTAAATAAACCTTGCTTGAAAATGCAAATTTATTTATTTTATTGTAGCAAAACGTATGTTACATTTTACTAAAATGCTTTTGAACACTTCCCTTTCAGTATTTATTTTACTTTGAAATAAAAACGTATCGATAAACGTATACATATATAAATGTACGTATATATATATATATATATATATATATATATATATATATATATATATATATATATATATATATAGATATAATGTCTTATGAATAATAATGTCTTAAATATATATATGGTGTATTTTATATCACCAAAAATACCAGAATAAAAGAGTTCTTATTGTGCTATGCGTAATTCTAGTTTATTAATTATTATCATATTTAATACATATTAAAATATAAAGATATTAAATACCAAAATACAAATCAAATATTTAATTTAACATTAAAAAATTTCCATACTTGATACATTAAAGTTTCTTTGTTTCATTAAAACTTGTAACTCTTAACTAGCAATAAATTTCCTTCTAATTGAAGAATAATTTTAAATGCTGTTATGAATATATTTAATTTGATTAAATCTTTGTAAAATTTTAAACATATTTTGATAAATAATATTTTTTGTCAACTGAAGATGCCAAAAGTAAATCTCCCTTGTAAGGCGACAAAGCTAAATGAGTTTATGTATGTTTTCTAATTAATCTATAATATCTTCTTATATAGTAAATATGTGATTAATATGTGATATTTATTTTCTTTGTTTTTTTATTAAAACTTAGAAAATAATAGTAAAAAAAGAACAAAGAAAATAATTATAAAAGATTTTGAAGGCAATGTTCTTAATATCAAGAGTAACACTTACAATAAAGTTATATTTTATACAATTAAGCAAATAAGACAAAGTAATCATTGTAATCAAGAGATGTAATAGCTGGAAATATATTGTCCAGAAATATCTCTTTTTCTCGGAAAAACATAACAGAATTTATCTCAATGTCGTCAATTTTAAACATGCCTCAAAAGGAAAAAAATATAAAAGATCATAACAAAAACTAATGTCCGATATTAATAAACTTCCAAGTAGAATAAAACTAATATCACTTTATTGTAATAGTATTAGAAAATCAGCCTTCATTTTATGAGCAATTTTTATTGTTAACTATGAAGAGTGATTTCTGATATGTTATGTATCCTTTATGATATGTGTGTGATGTGTATCTTATGTGACACAACCAATTCAAAAATAATGATTGTATTTGTATTTAGTTTCAATTTATTTTGTCTTAATATTTTATTCATTTAAATTTTTGTTGGAGACTTTAAAATTTTAAAATATAAGTTTTAATTCCATTGATAAGTTATTTATAACATTTAATATTTTAATTTTTAATGCTATGTTTCTTTTTACTGAAATATTTTAAATGGTCAGATTTTAACCAGTTTCAATAATGATTATGCACAAAACTTTTTATTTTAGGAACACTTATGAATTAAAACTTGAAGAAAATATACCTTAAGGTGACCCATGGCTTGAATTGACATATTCGTACAATAATGAAAGAACAATATAGCACTGAAAACGCAAAAGACTCACCAGAAGTAAACCAATATCGCTAAGTATATGTCACCCAATTGGTGAGAAACTGAGAAGCACCCTAAGATATAAGCCATCCCAGAAAACTTTGGTCTTAATATTACACTTTTTATTGATAACTGAAGAATAAAACATCTATCCACTTTAATATTAGGAATATTTTGTACACAAAAAATATATCCCTATATGAACATTTAAGAATCATTTTAGAAAAAAAAAGATAAAATAAAAATATTTAATAAAATACAATTTTTCCCCCTAAGAAAACTTTTCTATCTGCTGATATTAAAATTTATAACACTTCTTTGCATAGTTCTTCATCTGAGTTTAGCTTTTTTTAATGTCTTTTGCAGTCTTAGTTATTTGCTAATATCTTTGTTCTTTCAGCAGTTGTTTTTCTCTTACGTCATATCCTGACAGTTTATTATATTATTGATTTTTTGCCTTTATACGAGCAACTACATTTTGGGAAATGTGTTATATTTTATTTTCTATATATTTAGGTTAACATTTCTATGTGCATACATTTAATCAAATGAAAATGATTTTTAACCCTAAATACTGTTAGTAGTTCACGGTCTGATAAGTTTTTGATATGTGTTTTCTTAAAACAAGAAACAAAATTAATTTTTCGATTTCCTTATTATTCAAAGGAATCCTGAACAGTACATTTGTGTAATGTTTATTCTTTAGAATCTCTACACAAATGAATGAAAAATGCCTTATCTTGTCTTATGGTACCCTCATGAGAATGGTCAAATTCTTATTTCAAGTAATTCTCTTTATTTTTATATTTTCTATGTTTTTATTTATTTATATCACTTTAGTAATTTTCCTTTGTTTTCAAACTGATTCTTATTATAAACAGTTTTTAATTTTCTAAGAATGATATTTTTACCACTTCAAGATGCTTTATTTTTTTTTCATTTATTTACACACACACACACACACACACATATATATATATATATATATATATATATATATATATATATATATATATATATATATATATATTAGATTAAATTATTTTAATAAATAATAATTTATAATTTATATAGAAGCAGTCTACAGCAGAGTTTTAAGTCTATGAATGCAAGACACAGATACATTCCAAATTCCAAGTAGCAGATGTTTAAAGAGAAGATAAAATAAAGTTTAATTGCTTATGTGTAACATAATTATGACCCATATCATATTTAGAATACATCTGTTTACTGTTTCTTACTGAAGGGGCTTAGCATGAGAAATGCTACTGGGTTGTTAAATGTATAAAAAAGGTTTTGAGAATTCACTGGTACCTGTGTTTTAGAACTTCAGTACAGGATAAAATAAGGAAACATTCATAAATTTACTTTTGTATTAAATAGGTTACATTATCATAGAACTCTCGTTTTATTAGTTTATATTAACTTGAATTTGTTTTTTTATATTAAATTTTAAACATTATATAGACACCTAATTATTTAGCTCAATATCTTTTACATTCAGAAAATATCTAACAAATAAGTATATTTTATGTCAATAGTGTGAGAAGAGAGAGGATTTTATAAAAAAATAATTAATATGCTTTCACAAAGAAAGTATTGCTTCTTCATCAATATTTTTTTAAATAAGTATTTTAATATATGAATATTATTAGCTATAATTTAAATAAAAAGGGAAATTTATAGTATTAAATGTAAGTTGTGTATTTTGCTAAACATTTTATACTTTTAAATAAAATGTTTTATTATATAGTATCAAAGCGAGTAATTACTTATTGTTTTATTTTAAAGTATATATTTAGCTAAAAGCTATAGTGTTTCAAACAAGTCTAAAATATATGTAAAAATATTTTTAAATTTAGTATGAGTCAATTCAAAGATTATCCCAAAACATGTATATTATTAGCTTATTTAAATAAATGTATTAGTTTTCATGGTTTTTTTAAATATGCATGAATTAGAAGTATACGGAGTTCAAGAATATACATGAATACGGATTAATTTTGATAAACTTTTCTTCAATAATTTTAGCAAAAAAATATTTAAGTTTGAATTTATTTTAGACTTGTTTGAAACACTATAGCTTTTAGCTAAATATATACTTTAAAATAAAACAATAAGTAATTACTCGCTTTGATACTATATAATAAAACATTTTATTTAAAAGTATAAAATGTTTAGCAAAATACACAACTTACATTTAATACTATAAATTTCCCTTTTTATTTAAATTATAGCTAATAATATTCATATATTAAAATACTTATATTAAAAATATTGATGAAGAAGCAGTACTTTCTTTGTGAAAGCATATTAATTATTTTTTTATAAAATCCTCTCTCTTCTCACACTATTGACATAAAATATATTTATTTGTTAGATATTTTCTGAATGTAAAAGACATTGAGCTAAATAATTAGGTGTCTATATAATGTTTAAAATTTAATATAAAAAAACAAATTCAAGATAATATAAACTAATAAAACGAGAGTTCTATGATAATGTAACCTATTTAATACAAAAGTAAATTTATGAATGTTTAAAATAAATATATATTTTTGCAATTAAAAAAATTCCAGAACTCAATAATACTTAAATAGTTAAATCTCAAAAATAAAAAATATTTTACTTTAAGTACAATTTTGAAATATACATGAATGTGATGGAATATAACCACATTTTATTAAGGCATCAATTTTATATATTCTGTTTAGAAATTAGCACAAAAGACTTTTTTTTTATATAAACCATATTTTTTACAGTGAACCAAATATATACAATAGAAATTATTTAAAATAGTAAAATCAATGCACAAATTTTGATGCTTTTGCATATTGTTTTATCAATTTAAATTAATGTTTTTTTTCTATACAGGTAAAATTATAGCTCTAAGTTTGCATATGCATTTGTATCGTCCTTATTTAAAAATTATTCACAGCAAATATCCTGAATACAAAATTACAGTAATTTTTTTACTATCCATTATCAACTGATTTTCAACATTATAACTCATTTCTTAGTTTCTAGTTTTATAGTATAAAAATCAGAAAATTGCCGAAATTACAAACAATTTTGAAAATCAAAATAAAATACCTCTTCAGAACTTACGATCCAGATAAAAGAGGAAAACGTATTTGAGCTCCCTCTGCAAATGACTACTCTCTCCCTTTTCCATAATTTTAAGAAACCCATCGAAAGTCGTTTGTATAATGCGGTAGTTAGAACATCACCTAAATTTTCTCACCTGGTTACCTGATTGACCTAAAATACATGAGGCGTAAGAGAAGATCCTACCAAAATTGACTGTAAATTGCTGAAGAGCTCCACTAAAAGCTCAAACACACCCTCTTAAGAGGGCCATTTGGAAAACAGTTCATTTATTTATCACCCTCTCTATGTTGTCCCTCTTTTTTTTATTTTGATCTCTGAAGCTCTTAGCTCAGCAGATAAGGTGTTTTCAGATGATGTGTTATAAATTTCACTTAAAAGGAAATTTTATGTTATTAAGGAGGATATGCCCCAATTTTTTCTTTCAGCTAAGTGATATTACTGAAAAAAAATAGGGAATTTAATTATAACACACTTAATCTATTAACATCTTCTATTAAAATAATGCATTTAAATGAAATATTAATTTTTTTTCATGAAATAAATTTTAACCATCATATATTTGTTAATGACAGTATTTGATTATATTTCTTATACTTAAGATATTCTTAAAGCATATATTCAGAACATATTTAAGGCATATATATAAAGTTCCTAATTTTGAGTAGATTTATGGGATTTCGACACCAAGTATTCTTTTAAAATATAGACGAATACAAGTAAATAAAAGTAAAATTTGCTTATATTACTCATACTTTTAATCAACAACATTACTATTAAAATACATGTAAAAATCTTCCCGATCTGCACTAAGTACAATATTAACCAGGCCTCTCCCGACCACATTTTGGATTGTTTGGGGCTTTCTCAGGAAGATATGTATCTAAGAAAGTTACTCGTTTTGGATTTTTTAAGAATTAGTGATGCCATCTTGGATCTGGTCTAGCTTTGTGGACCAATTTGAGGTTTGTAACAACAACAATACTTTAATCAGATAATTGCATTTCAACAGATATTTACGTCTCCATCGTGAATTAGGGGAAAATATTAATTAAAACATTTTTTAATTTTGAAATTAAAATATAATGATGATTTATTAATATAAAATACATAAAGTAATCCGAGTAATAATCAAAATTAATATTCATATTTTTCCATTAGAAACAAATACTACAGTTTTTTTTAAGATACTTTGTAATTTTTAATATTATGATCAATTTATATTTTTCTAATTAAATTTATAGTTACTTTATCTGATCTGCCGAAAGACATGATAAGTATTTTATTTACATTCAAAAATTCAACTTTAATTTATAAAAAAGTCTAAAACAAATAATTTTCTCAATCACTTTTAAAATATCTAAAATGAATATAAATAAATTTTATATTGTTTTTTACAGAAACTATTATATTTTATGCTTTCGATAAAATTACTCTTTTATAAACATAAAATATTTTGTTTAACATTTAAAAAAATACTTTAAAGTTTCCTAATATTTCTCAACATTAATTATTATGGAATATATAATTCAAAATTCCTTCTAAAAAGATTCATAATTTCAATTTCATAACTTCCCTCTTACAATTTTTAATGGCAAATTATTTAACGAAAGACCAGTGAATAATTATTCATAAAAATAACAAAATAAGGAAAAAGGAATAAATAGAATAAAAGGAATAAATAAATAATGTTGTTTACCAAACTGAAATTTAAAAAAAACGTTTCATACATCTATTAAAATGTAAAACTTCTATCAAAGGACTTTATTCAAAAGTCCTTCTTAGTGTTAATGAGAAGACGGAAAACAATTTCAATGATTTAATGTACAAAAATAAAATTTTCAAATAAATTAATTTAAAAGAGAAGAAAATTTATTATTAAAAATTGCTCAACTTATCTTAATTTAAATTAGCATTATATATATTTAAACTTAATTTTAAATACTTATAAATGTAAGTGCCTATAGAATTTAAATACATTTTTATCCATTGTATTACTGTTTTAGTAACTATGTGCAGTAAATATATAAATTTTAAATTTTAGTCGAATACCGATAATTTTAATCAGGTTGTTTAAATAAAGAAATATTTATTAAGTAAAATTAAGTTTACAAAACTTTTTCATTTATTTATAGAAATTCCATCCGGAACTTGTAATATTTAAACCTATCCTTTACAATTAAGATAAGCAATTATCATCCTATTTGGTCTAGAGTATTTCGAATAAATTCTTTTTAAAAATATTCCGTACTCTGAGGAATACAATTCTTATTAACAGTGAATTTGCAAAGAACTCCACTAATTAAAGAGCTGTTAATAAAACTAATTTTGCAAACGAAAGCAATTTCAAAGTGCTGAAAACAACTGTTTTTATGCCAAAGGTAATTCAAAATTGGAAAGATTCTCTACTCAGTTTTGAAATACAATCAGTATGATTAGAAAAAATGTATGTATTGTTTAGAAATTTTTATAATTACAAATTTAAGTGATATGTATGTGTGTGTGTGTGTGATTTAGTAAACTATAAAAGAGAAAGTTAAATTGCACGTATTCCTAAGATAAATTCATGTTTTCTTTAAATATCTTGCAAAAGAGCTTTGTTTTAAATAAAATTTAAATTCGTGAGAAATCTCTGTTTGCAAAATATTGATTACCTAGTTATGCATTGTTAATTAGAATTCAACATTTAAAAATATTAATCATTAAGATAAATAGCAACTCTACCTGTCAAGCAAAATCAAATATTTTCACAGTTACAGTTAATATTTTTGAAGTCATTAAGTCAATCTAGAATGACCCAGAAGAAAAAAAGAATGTTAGAACTTTGTTTTTCAATAATGAAATTGCAATATTAATGAAGGATTTGCGTTGTGCTTTTTTGAAATGTAAAAGAAAAAGATTTAAAAAAATTATTTAAAGGAATCATTTTTTAAAACTTATGTTGATCCATGAAATCCAATTTTTGGTGCTGTAAAATCTGGTACTAGGCTCAAGTAAAATATCAACAATAAATTGCTAAAGCCAAGCTGTAAAGAAAACGAACAAAAATAAGAAATGCAAAAAATTCCTATAATTTACGCTGCCAAATAAAACAGTTGATTAGACCAACGTGATAAATTACATTAATTTTTTGCAATTATAGTTTATCTAATCGTAACATTAGTATCCTCCAGCAATGATTTTGTTTTTGCACCTGTAAACTTACCATATCTTAGCATAAAGTAAGATTGTACCAGTTAAGTTGATGCTGCCAGATAGGATTCCTTATAATTTAGAAGCAGAGAACATTAAGAAGAACCCCCGTACTTAATTTGACATTTCCAGGTATATCATATTGCTAGAAAGACCACTAACGTGATGACAATGATCAATTCATATAGAAAAATAAATGAATATATTTAAAAATGTTATGGATTTCACAGATACACAATAGAAGCACCAAAATGTGACTGTGTACTGAAGAATTCTTCGAAGCCTACTAATAATAAATTTTGATATTTGATACCGAATTTATTGGTCTGAAGGCATCTGACTTGAATCAAACTTTTCACAATAATTTTTATATTATATCATTGAAAGATATTATGTACAAGGCTTAAACAAATCTACATACTGTGAATACAAGAAATCTGCGTTCATGAATTCAAGAGACATTATTGGGGTAACGAGAGTAATTTTATTTTCATATGTTTTAAAACTACATATATTAAGGAATGACGTTAATATTAAGTGATTATCCTCAAATAATAACTCTGCTCACTAATTGCAACCTTCTATCTTCCAACAAACATTATGACTTGGATTTATATTATTAAGGGAAAGTAGTGAACACGAATCCTAACTTCATTAAATATCTTTTAGGTTCATTACAAACAACTAGCGCCTACTAAATAAGTCATGGTAACAATGTCCTTCAAGTGAAATAATTCCCCTGGCATTGCAGGTCAATTAAATGAGTAACTTCTCCTCTTACTTTGCTTCTAACTGGTAGAGTCAACTGAGGCTAAAAACTGAACGAAGAGTAGGCTGGTTTCTAACTATAACTCAGCATAACATTCCTATATGTCTTTAATGTTTATAACAACCTATTGTATATAGCAAAATACCTCTATTCAACTTACGAATATATGAATAGCTTATACTACAAAATAGGGGAAATGTTCATAATATAAATTGTTATTCATTGCTCCAGCTGTCTGCGCGTGTTATTTTATCAATGCAACATTTATAGTTCTATTGAGTGAGTGGATCTCATAAACTAAGAGGTAATTGAATTATTGCTCTAATCTACAGCCTCATATTTTTCTCATTCATTAGACATAAATGGGCATTTGTATGTCAGGGTGTGCTTCAGATACCCCTAGAATAAAGAAAAATTAACAACGAAGCCAAAAAATATTAATATGTGTGATGAACTCCTTTATCTGTTACCTGCTCAAAGCACACTTTGTTTGTAATTTTATAAAGAGTAAGGTTTTGTTTGCTGTATTTAACGAAAGATAAGAATTTGTAAATAAATAATATTCTTTTGTTAAAATTTGTTAGTTTCCAAACTTGTTTGCAAGTGCTTATTACTTTCATAAGTCTATCATTTTTTCAAAGAAAATATTTCATGTGAGTAAAAACAATTAATGATACATTTTAAAAACCATATATTATTAATTAATTCTATAATTAAGTATACAAAATCATCTCTATGAAAAATCAAAATGTGGAATGTCAAGAATAGGTGAGGTTTTAAGACAAAGCAAAAAAAAGACATAAAATATTGAACTACACTACAATTGTACTAGACTGTACTATCAACAAGTACTTAAAGTAACCTGACAACCAGTGGTATGTACTTAGAGAATGTGCACATGTTGATATGATGCTACTGGCGGCAAATATTAGTGTGATATTGGTTCCCTTTTTCCATCAATGGCAGCCTGTCTTAACTTTCCACAAATATTTGATAGATGATCATAGAAAACTTTCCACAAATATTTGATAGATGATCATAGAAATTGACATCCAGGCGTCAATCACAACTGAAATAAGTGTTTGCAGTGAGGATGGGAAATTTGGCTAGCTAATTAATCTGCAATGTAATTCATTCTGTAAGTGTTTTGGGGGATTTAAACCTTGGCTATGAGAAGGTTAATCCAGTAGTTTTTGAAGACCCAATTCATCAAACCACGTTTGTGCAAGCCTGAATGTCTAAATGAAGCCTTTATCCTCGTGAAAGAGAAATATCCCTTTTCGAAATATTGCCATAGAGTTGGGAATGGAACATTGCCCAGAAATGTCAGTGTACATCCTAGAGTTCCTCGCTTTACAAATACATGAACAAACGGATTCAGGCCAAACCACGAGAAACACCCTACATCATTATACTGTGTCATTAAACACTATGTTGTTACTATAGAAACATTTTCCTGGCATCCCCAAATCCATATGCATCCATATCACTGCTAGAATGTAAACTAAGATTTATCACTCCAAAGAACAGTTTCCCACATGCCTGTAGTACAAAGACAATGAGATCTGCGTTACTGCAATCGGTACTTTTCATTCCATGAAGTGATGCTCGGCTTGTGAGTGATTGCACCACCATTAAAGCCCAAATTGTATAAATGTCAATGAAAAATCCTGCTGCTAACACTTACTACCTGACGAACTTAGAAACTCCTGAGAAACTTCCACCAACGAAGACATAAGATTTTTTTCACTACCCTTTTCTGAACTCTGAGGCAGCATTTACTACGTTTCTGGGCTTACCACTTCGTTTTTCTTAACTTCACTGCCACGACGTTTCCACAACAAAATTATATCCCTCATGTAAATTTAGTTCTTTGTAAAATATCTGCAATAACATGAACTGATTTCGCACGAAGGTACCATTATACTCCCACTATACTACCATTTGATCTCTTATTCATTAATTTATAATTCTTTAAGAAAATATTTACCTACTTTTATAATTTTTTCTGTGCTTGATAGTTGAATTTTACTTTTAAAATTAAAAATCTTATGCAATGTGTTCTTAAAATATGGATATCGAATCTTCTTTTTAAAGATAACAGAATATTTATTCTCAATTAAACAAATCATAATAAATATTTTATATATATTATATATAAACTATTTATTATATTATAAATTATATGCAGTCCTTTCCTAATAATAATTAAACTAAAACAGAAAATTTAAGAGAAGAAATTTTTTTTATTAATAATAAGGAAATTACATTTTTCTCTAATTATTATTATATGTATTTACTCTTTTCTTTAATTTCAAACACATAGAATTATGTAAAAAAATAAAAATAAAAATATATACTGGTATTTTGATAAAAACGAGATAATTTCTGTCTTCGAATTAGCCTTGAGACAATGCAATAAATCTATATGTTTAAAACAATCCAGAAATTTATTTGGCCTAAATGAAATACGGAAGTATTATTAAATAATATATTTTAAGTCATTTAATAATCGTACATTTGTATTCAGTTACAATGTTTTATCAGTTCATTTCAAATATTGATTTATGTTTATTATTTTCAGTTTGTTTTTATGTATTATTTCATAATATCATTGAAATATCAATGTCTTTCTGACATGCTGGTACTTTCTGACATGCTTTTAGTTCAGAAAATTTTCCTGGCACTACGAAACTATATTTTATAATAGAAAAAGTTTCACACAAAGCGAAATTATAATCTTATATATAAATAAGCCTATATAAACCTCAAATAAGTTTTCTTTTGTAAGAAACATATTGAAATAAATTATTACTCATTTAGTATATTTAGTTTAACGACTAAAGTTTACAGTAATAAAGATTTTCTAATATTTTCTTTTTAACAACTGTAGTAGCAATTAAATTTTCCACCAAATTACTTGCATTTATATTTATAAATGCATCTCTTTTAAAGTGATAACATGGTCGTTAAAAGTTCAGCTTCAAATGAATAGTAGAGTTTGGCTCAAAATTTATTCACATAATGTGTTAATAGAGCATATTCTTAGATTTCAGATTATTAATATCCTGAAATAAATTAATAAGTAAAAGGAAAATATATTGCAATTATATAAATTAATAAGTTACCATTAAATGGCGGAAATATGCTTCAAAAATTAATCTTAATTAGTTAAAGAAGTTAAATCGAATGTATCTGGGAATAAAATTTAATATATAAACTCATAGTATGATACATAAATATTTATTTAAAGCAATTTTCATATGAATTTGTAAATTCAACAAGTTAAAGACTCTCAATGATTGCAACATATGTATATGTGACAATAACGAAAAGGACATCACTCGTATGAAAGTTGAATATTGAATATTAAAGAAAAATTTATGTAAAGAAATTTTATACTTTAATTTACTAATAGAGCTGACATAACAACTTCTTATAATTCAAATAAGGTAAAAGTTTACTTAAGGGTGCCCCTTAATTTTTAGTGATTTTTCTTGACTCCAAGATTAACATCCAAATGTAAATAACAAAAATAACAAAATGGAAACCCTAAAACTAAGTTAGTTAAGGAGTTGAAAATATCAAAACTACGATAAGAAGTTATCACCAATATACATCGCCAAATATTTTCCAAACCAAGATGTAACCGTATCTAAATGGAATCCTTCAGATAAAAGTTAAATGAAACCGTGTTTGCGACTAATATATTATGATTTAGATTTCACATTTAATATTTATAATGCTGCATAAGAAATTCGGAATCCATTATATCATAGACATTGTTAGTTTTGTGTCAGTTATATCGAAAATTTATTTTTTTTTTTTGAAAATAATTGCATTAATTGTTTTAAGAATTATTGTTTTTAATTTTTTTCTGTGAGTTTACATTCATATAATGTACTCAGTTAAATTCATGAACAACATCATTGAATTTATGAAATTATTTTGAATAATATTTTTGTTATTTTCCTTAATAGTTTAGTTATGACTGAAAACAATTCAGATTTAAATATTTATCTTCAAAATGTAATAGCAATTTTTATTTATTTTTTGCATGTGAAAAAACTCACCGCAGTCTGTCTAAATAAATTATGTATGGTTATATATCAATGAGGAAGGCATATTCTTTTCCGAATTTTTTACGATAAATTTAAATATTTCCTTTTAATATTGTTTAAGCATTTCAATACGTTTTAAACTTTATTTCTATAGTTGTATTGTCATACACAAATAAACTCTTAAGCATATAGCTTAAAATTTTATTTAAAATATAATGTATGTATTATGAATTCATGTGAAAGTAATTTAACTGCTATACTTAAAAGAATCTTATACGAATCTGAATAAGAAATTTCAACAAGTCTCTGATATCAGAATTGCCTGAAGCATACCAAGTAATCTAGTATTCCATATTAGCTGACTCTTCGCCTTATATATCATCTTTAGTATGAATGATAGCATTTCTTTCCTCGCCAAATGACTTGGCTTTCGTAAAAATTCTTTAAACTCCTCACTGAGATCATTTGTATAATGCAGCAGTTTGATTACCCTCAAGACTCTTGCTTGGCGACTTGATATATAACCCAGTGATAGACTACAACAAAAAATGGCTGTAAATTGCCTTAGACCTCATATAACAGTTGGGATTCACTTTTTAAGTGGGCCATTTATAAGCAGTTTTGTTATTTATTGCTCTTTGCAAGCTAGCACTCAATTTTTGCGGTTCTCGCTTCTTAAGTTAGAAAGTAAGGAATTGTATGGGAAATTTTCTGGAGATTTTTGTGAGGAAATGAAGTTAAAAGCGTTAAACAAATTTAAAATGATACTATATTTGAAATTTTTAGCAATAAGTTCATTTAATTTGTTAAAAGAGCAAAATTAATACGCTCCTATTTCAAAAAAAGAGCTATCGATGAACACATTTATATTGCTTATTTTACTGAAATGTTTCTGAAAATGCAATAAAATAAAATAAGTAGTTTTTATTGTTCAGGAAATGATATTTAAATATTTCATACAAATATTAAAAAAAACAAAATTCTGTATTACTCAGTTGAAATATAAATTGCAGAAAAGGGGATATTTATTAAATACTTGATCATTTGTTCACCAAATATAAATAATTATGACATCTTTTTCTCCTCTAACTTCTTTGATATTCTCATGAGAATGTTTTCGATTTATTAAATTAAAGTTTAACTTTAACGATGTTGTCAACAGCTAAGATTATTAATAAGAAAAGAGACGATGGACCAGCTGTTATAGACAACATCAGGAACATTTATTTTACAAATAAAAACAATTAAATATTAAGGCAAGAATTTTAAGAGAATATTGGGAGTGTCTTTTCACCAGAGTTATTTACCCACATCCTTCCTGCTTAGCATAAAAGTGCCGTCTGCCGTTTGAACTCTGAACTCATGCATAGTTGACTCACATGAGCCAATAGATGTCAGAAAACATCTAATTAAAATTGCAATGTTTAACACAATAATTACCTTAATTATAACAAATATTACTTAATTTTAATTATTTAGCAAATTTTTATGGCTTATTACTTAAATCAGCAATCAAAAATCAAGATTTCTGAAATTCAAACTAGGCAAAGCAATTTTTTAAGCCATTCGCTCGTAAATATTTTATATTATTCACTTTTCTTTATACGAAAAAGCTTACTTTAAGATTATTACATTATTTTTTATAATATTTCAACAAATAATAAGCAGATGACACGTTTAATAATGTTGGTTCAATAGATTATGATTTCAATAATAATTATCAGGTAAGATAAAAGTTCTGATTTAACAATCATTTTCAAAAATTCAACTAAGAGAATATACGTATTTCATGAAATAATTATTTAAATCATAATATATTATAAAGAAGTAAAAAAATCCTCACCTCACCAAAAAAACCTCATCATCAAAATATATCGTAAAAATAAAAAAAATGTATACTTAATTTTCATATTTTTAACAAATGATATGATACACTTTTGTTGAAATTTACATAACAACTATTTCTCCTGATAACTACATAAGAATACAAGAGAGAGAGAGAAAAATTGTTTTTTACAAAATAGAAATTATAGACACTACGTTAAATAACAGTAACATTATACTTTTGATATTTACAATAAAATAGGTAGCATATGAAACTTTGAGTCTAATCAATTACTGCAGTAGGAATTTATCCGTATTTGCATAGAGTTATCACAATTTTTAAAATCAGAAAATGTTTTACATTTAATCTCATTTCAATAATTGAAAACTTTTAAAAAGAGTATTTAATTATTGAGATTACATAATTTATTATCTGTGCATCATTACAAACTGTTAAAATAAATTTGTACACTATCATTTAATATAAAGAAATTAAAATAGTTAAAATCAATAAAACTGAAGCGTTACTGATTTTAACTATTTAATTACTTATTGTAACAAAGTATTAAGTAAACAGTTTGCATTCTAAAAGCAATGAATAGCGCATTTTGAAAATTTGTTAAGCTTAACATCTCTGCGTTAAAATATTGATTCAAGCAGAGAATCAACTAATAGCAATTTAATGTAGACAAAAGTGAAATTTGAATAAAATTAATAATACATTGTTTATAAAACGCATAAAATAGAATTAATTCTTAAATAACAATTTAAAAGCTTTACAAAATTGAAGCTTTTTAAAATTTTAAATATTTGCTTCATTAAATTATAAATTGTTTTGTAGAATATGTGATTAATTTTGTCTCTGAATTTTTTTAGGGGGGGGGGTATTTTAAATTCAATAATTCAATTTATTTGTCAATTGAAACATATTATATGTTAACATTATGAGTATTATAAATTTCCTATTAAAAATATAGTTGCTAAATTTAATTAAATTGAAAATATGATCTTCATAATTTTTTGCGGCAACGGCTAATTTATATTTATTTCTATAATGATGTAAATTTAAAGATTATTAATACCATTTTTATTTAATAATTAGTATATACTGCAATCAATTTTATTTGACTATTAAAATACTTTTAATAAGCACAAATTTCAAAGCATATTAATACTATGATTTATTTTACAATACACAAGAGAAATTGATAACTTAATAAGAATAATTAAAAATAAAAATTGGTTTCTAATGAAAAGTAATGAAAATAAAGTAACATTAAAGGAATTTTAATAAAAGGTGACTAGAGCAAAATATAATATTATTCTTTCATACAAATTGAGTAAAAGATAAACTGATTTTCAAAAATTGAAATCCAGCCAAAGAAATAGCATAAAGTGACGAAATGCACGTAATAGAAGAATAATCTGATACAATAACCATAAGAAATCTATTTCACTAGTTTCTTGAATTTCTTTTGGTATTGAAAGTATGAAGTTTTTAAAATTTACACGAAACATTTTGAAACTTCGAAGACACAAATTAGATAAAATCTTCAGTTGATTAAATAACGTAAATTATAAAATAGATATGCTTCTAATAAATGCCATCCCACTTTCTTAAACTATGATAAATTTCGTCCCTTTATAAGTAAGAAAAATGCAGACATTTCTTTGGTTTTAGAATCGAAGAAAATATTTTTTCTGACAAAATCACGATTTGAATGACACAAAACGTTGATTAAATTTAGAACAATTTTAAAAAGTGGCTAAATCAAATAACGATTAATTTAAGAATAATAAGCATTATTATGCGCACTTTATATATACTTGGAATTGGATTTTTCTTTAAAATATATTATGATGCATCAAAATAAGATCTGTTTTAAACTAAAATATAATTAAAATTCATTGAATATTTGAATTTAGTTGAATTATTAAAAATATAAATTTATGAACAAAATCACTTACAAATTAAAATTAAAATTTAATAATTTACAGTGTTTATTATAGATACAAAGATAAATTATAAATGTTGCTTCTAATTGTTTACATACACGAATTAATTTAATTTAAAAATACTTATTTAATAATTTATTTAACAATTACTAAAAATCCAAAACATATTTCATTAAACCTCATAAATTCTCTTACTTTTCCAACCACGAATTTTACTGGAATGAAAGTTTAATTTTTTTAAAATAACCAAAGATAAATAAAGCTCGAATCGCAGTTAACCGAAATAAACCTACTCTTCGTACATTATACATGCGACTTTAGAAATATTTTCGATGAACTTGTGTAGTAAGCGTTTATTTTTATCATACTCGTGCATTTTTAATATCATTTATGCATTAAATTTGCATATATTATTTTAAAAATTAATCAAACAGTTATTTCGATTAATTTTATATTATGCGATTATGATCATTCATTTTTTCCAGAAGTATTTTTATATCATGGCATTTACATTTCAATTCTAAATTTTCACGAATCATTGTTTTCTTCTATGTAACAGCAATAGTCTTTGCAAGAAATTAAGGAAATATCAAATAGAATACAAAAATTTTAGTAAATTTAAAGTAAAAAAAAAAATCACTTGCATGGTAGATTTATAAAATCCCATTTCAAAATTTATGCGCATTTGTAAATAAAACTAAGCAGTTTTATTTTCAAATAAAGTTAAAAAATTTTCAATGAAAGCACATTACATAAATGAATATTCTTTTTCTTAGAAATTAACATTAAATTTAAACAAAAAATTTATCTAAGTATTTAATTTGAGTACTTTTATGTTCATGAATTCATCTTAGAAAAAATTTAAAAATATTTGTATCCAAATATTCAATACTTTGTTTCTATATATATTAAATATACTAAAACAATTCGATAAAACACTTTCAATAAAGCTATACTATTAGCTTACAATTAGTCTTTAAGACATATTTATTTATTCTACAAAGTATAATAAGATATGTTATTAAAAATCTGTACAATAATTTATTTCATTTAAAAATAATTCATATCCTCTCTTTTACACAAATACTTTTCATTCCATACATATTTTACATAATTTTCTTTTATTTTTAGTTCTAATTTTTTACTTTTTTTCTGTTTCGCGTATCATAACAATACCTTTTAAATAATGTTATCATTAACTTATTTTGAAATTTATTAAACTTGCTTCATATTTTAAAAGTTTTGGAAATTGTTTTGAATTTATTCCCAAGATACGAGTGTTACTCTGAAATTTTTGATATACGCGCAGACGAGAATTTACAAAATAAAAATAACGGTTTAATTTTAAAATACAAAGTATTTTAACACAGAAGACAATTTTTTACTTACTTACTTCAACTTGTTTAGCTAGAACAAATTTTAAACAGAAGAGAAAATGGAGTTGACGCGAGAACATTTTCGCGCTATGATTTTCTACGATTTTAAAGCGGGATTAAATCAAGAAGAATGCGTTCAACGATTGAAATTAGCATTTAGGGATGAATCTCCAGCTCATGCCACTGTATTTAGATGGTTTAGAGAATTTAGAAGTGGTCGTAATTTTCTTCAGGATGAAGAACAGACAGGAAGGCCGCCGTCGGCAGTAATCCCGGATAATGTGTCTGCCATACGAAAAATGTTAATGGATGATCATCGCTGTACCCATCAAATGATACATAAGGAGCTTAACATTGGATCCACAGCCATACACAAAATCATTCATGAAGAATTACATATGAAAAAAGTAGTTTGCTGTTGGGTTCCCCATAATCTAACTGAGCACCAAAAAGAGGAACGTGTCAGAATCAGTAAAGAAACTCTTAAATTGCTAAATGATGGTGGCCACCACATCATTTCTAAAATGGTAACAGGTGATGAAACGTACATGCCGTTTTTTGACGTTCCAACACGTCAAGAAAGCAAAATATGGGTTTTGAAGATGATTTCACGCCGACAATGGTGAAAAAAGAACTCGCACTGAAAAAAGTGATGTAAGTCGTTTTCTTCAGAAGTACAGGATTGGTCAAAGCCATCAAGTTGGATTGACAGAAGATAGTAACAGCAAACTGGTATACCACTAAATATCTTCCAGAAATTCTACAAGAACTGAATGTTAGGGGACTAATGCTTCACAATGACAATGCATCTTCACATACAGTCGGATTAAAAGTTGAGTTTCTTAAACAAAAACAAATTATAGCGATCGAACATCCACCGTATTCACCTGATCCAGCTATGTGCGACTTTTGGTTATTCTTTAATCTAAAAAAAAAAATTTACGTGGACGTCGTTTTCATTCAGAAAAAGGGATTGATGTGGCTATAAATGCATTTTTTTCATCTATTCCAAAAAAAGAATGGCTTGAGGCATTTAATCTGTAGAAAATTCGTTTACAAAAGTGCATTGATACTTGAGGAGACTACTTTGAACACACTTAAAGTTTTGTAAGTATGAGTTTAAAAACCTAGTTGTATCTCAAAAATTTCAGAGTGACTCTTGTATTTTTTAATATGTGTCTTCGAAATAAGTCAAAATTTATAATAATTTAAAAATAAGTAATCTGCATTTAGTTTATTTAAAATTAAGTTTCTGAATATTTATTAATTTATTTTAGAGATTAATCCTATAAGCAAATTCTAGTAATTAAAAAATTCTAGTTAAATATTATTTTCAGTAGTTAATAAAAATAATCGGTATTTTAAAATAAAAAATGCATTGTTAAAAAAGAGTAAAATTTATTAAGCATATTAATATTATTCAATTAGAAAATTAATAACTTTGTTTCATTGTGATTTTCATCATTTGAGAAGTTAAACGGTATGGAATTTTATGAATTTTTTATTACTTCTTAAATTTTTCTTAAAACCATATAAAAATGTCTTGAAATTCAAAAACAAAACTAAAATATAAATAATTTTTATTACTACTATTTCTCTAAATGCAATACAGATGTCTTTACTTATCACTAGATTTATGGTTCTTAATATTTTTAATGATTCGTAATTCATTTCAAGTAGTTCTTTGTCAAATTATTCATTTTTCACGAAACGATTTCAGAAGGATGCATTGACGTTTAGAAATCCCAGTTTAAAAAAATGATTTAAAAAAGTAAAATTATATTTAAAGTAAGTGATTCCTGGAATATATCAGATAGCAATTTACTTGATAAAATTTACCTATAAAGAATTCAAATCTAATGTTTAAATTATTACTACACCCATTCTATTAGAGTTATTTATTCTCCAAAAATTACCAAAATATGAGACAAGTTTTAAACACGATTTGTTTTAGGAAGCTTTGTTTAGGCGAACAAGCTCCTTGAACTAAACGCAACCGCGACAATGACTCTTTAATTTTCCTTTTACCCAAACAACATTTACTATATTAAAAGAGTCTCATTTGTGGTAAATTTCCTGTTCGTTAATTTCCTTCTTAAAGAAATAGAGATATCTGCGTTTTAATTGGACCATTACATTGGCATCATAGACTTTGAATTTAAATAGGATTACACGATTGGCTTTCAAATGCATTCAGTGCTTGCTCTAAATTACATTGAAATTTTTAAACAGAATTTTAAAGTACTTCGTATGTATACTTATCTAAAATTCATAACATATTAATAAGTAATGTCATTAATAAGTTTTCCAGTTATCTCTTTTTAATTAAATTACCATTCATTAATTAATTTTAAGTTTCTATACAGCCATTTTACTTTTATTATTGTTTCCAATTATCGTATACAATTTGCTTTATATTTTCTTATAAATCATTAATATCTATCTTATAACATGCATTTCGATGCATTTCTAGAAAGAATTTGGTTAGTAAATAACTAAAAGTTTGTAGACTAGTCAATAAAAATGTGAAAATAAGCTTCCTTGAATTTAAATAATTTACACATTTTACTTCGATTAATTATTCAATGAATTTAAGTAAATATTTTATGTTTTAAAGTTAATGTGATAAACAACAATATTATGCAGGAATAATTTATTTATGATTTAAATAACAAAATTATAGTGTATATTCATTTGTTCAAGTAATTTATTTAAGTGGTAAAATAATTTATTTTAATTTTAAATCAATGGCTTCCAATTTGTAATTCATGAATATCTGAACTTCCAATAAACCCAGTTTTTATCTCTGTTTCAAATTTTATCTTTGGATTTTCTTTTTTTCAAAAGCTAATATATTTTACTGTCATTAATATTCATTTTAAATATTAACCTTAAATTATTTAAAATAAATTTTTTGTTTAAATTATACATCGATACTTTTAAAAATCTTCTTCAAAATAGAACTATATATAAATTCCTTATAAAAATATTGTAGTTTTAATATATCTATCTGAAGATTCTATATCAAATATTTTTGCCAAAGAAATTCTGAGTAATTACTGTAAATTTTCTTTACCTTGCTGAAAATATGATTTATAAAAATTGTTATTTTTATGAAGAGTACAGTAATCTCTGAGACATAATATTATATGTTGAAGTTTTTAACTATGACAAAAAATTTTCATCACCGAAGTAAATCTTCACAATTCATTAATCTAAATTTAAGCTTAAGAATGGTAGCAGTGAAATTTGAATATAAGTAAACAGATATTTTTTTTCTCAAAAAGTATAAAATTTGCCTTTACTTTTCGTATTGTTTGTTTTATAGATAAATAAAAATTTGTAAAAGCAATATTTCATTTTCTTGAGAAAAAAGTTTTTACTTGAAGTTTATAAATTGTTCAATTATATTTTTCTAACATAATTGAACAATTTATAAACTTTAAGTAAGAGAATAATGGTAATTTATAAACTTCAAGTAAAAGAATAATAATAATGGATTTAACATTAGTTTTGGCTATAAATTAATTAGTATTTATTTCTAAAATTGTGATCATACTTTAATCAGCTGATCATTAACGTATAATAAAAATAAATAAATAAAATCCTATTTACATTAGATCAAACAATAGAATAAAATGTTTGTTTGGCTTACAGAAAAATTACAATAATAACACAATCATTTTTGCACTATTCTTACTTAACACCTTTTTACTTTAGCAGCTGTTATGAAAAACGTATTTATTTAAATAAATAGTGATAATTTCAAAAATGAAAACGTTGAATTTATTTAAAGTTTATGTTAGAAAATATATAAATATATTTTATATTCTGCAATGTCTTCGCTATAAAATTGAAATGCATTCCGTGTTAAAACATATTGTAATGATTTCATTGTAAATATAAAGTAAATAAATAGTAAATATATATGAATATATATACTTATAATTGTGTGTGTGTGTGGGTTTCTTTTTTTCCATTTCTCAATAATGCAATAAAAATTAATTTAAAATTAAATATTATTAAATTAATTTAAATTAAATATTATTGATTATTAAGTCTAAAATCATTTTATTAAGAACTAAAACATTTTTACATTAAAAAAAACAATGAAATTTTAATATAAAAATTAGAATAGTTAGGATAATTTTCAATAGCTCTCAAATACAATTTAAGATTTCTGCTGTAGAAAAATATTACATGCTATATGATATAGATATTAAATGATAGAATGATATGTGACAAATATTATGAAAACTAATATATTAAAAATATATGAATATTCGTTAAAAATATATGAGCATTTGAAATTTTGAATTCAGTATTTAAAAGCAATCTAAATGAGTTACTTTTGATTAAACATGAATTATATTCCCTATCTTGGAAAACTGTAACTTCATGCTCATAAGCGTTTCATATGTAAGTTTTAAAATATTATAAAATTCATGAATATCTTTGAAACGTTACACAATTGTTCTAGAGAATGGTTTGAGTATTTTATTCTATTAGCTCTTAATTATATACTAAAATACTCATTTAGGATTATGTTTAGCATTTTCTGCAACATGAGACAATCGTTAAAAAAGATGCAGAATGGTAATATGAAAAACCCACACACACACACACAATTATAAGTAAATATTCATATATAATTACGATTTATTTACTTTATATTTACAATGAAATCATTACAATATGTTTTAACACGGAATGCATTTGAATTTTATAGCGAAGATATTACAGAAAAATTTCGATAAAACTCATTTCAAATGATTTCGGAAAGAGAATAAAGATAATTGTTTTATTTTTAATAAAAAATCAATATATCTTTTTACGTAAATTTTGGGTAATTATAACAAGAAACAGATATAATCATTTTTTTTAAATTTTCTATTTAAAATGAATCGTTGATTGGCTGAGTAGAGGTGTCTATCACTGTTTCAGGAAAATTTCACGGTATTCAGGGTTGTTGCGAATGTTCTGATCAACGCATATAATTAGAATCTTTTCATTCATTGTTGCCACTCATCTCGTAATATTGGATCTAGAGATAATTCTCCTCTACTTAAGAAAGATAAACAGAACACACATAAACATGGTCACGAAAGAGTTAATATTTAATAGCAAAGTTAATAAACAGAGTTTTAAAATGAGTTTTCCGTAAAAGAAGAAAACATTTCTTACACTCAAATATGGAAATTTCTGAAAAACAAAATATTTTCAATAAGTTATATTAAATCTTATTATAAGTTATTTCTTATTATAAGTTTATATAATTAATAAGTTATTTCAAAATCTTATTATTTACATAAAAAAATAAAAACTGAAATTGAAAATTTTCAATCATTTTCTTAAATAATTAGCATTTATCTTATTTTTAAGTGGGTTAAGAATCCAGCAGATACATATAAATGCTTCATATTACTAGTAGACACTTTAGGCTACCTTATGACTGTTTCCTCCTATTACTGTTTGTGTTGTTGTATGTATTATATATATATATATATATATATATATATATATATATATATATATATATATATATATATATATATATAAATACCTTATGTATTATAAGCTAAATAGACAGATACTCAATGGCAGCAAATATTAGCTTCGTAGATTATTGGAAATCAGATTGTTTATTCAAAAAACACAGATGAATTTTATATAGAACTCTATTACTTTAGTTTGATTAGTTCAAGAAATTTAAAATATTCATACTTTTATAACTTTTGTTTCAAAAATCAATTTGAAAATTTTGGGCTAGTGTTATATTTGTATTGTTATGTTCACATAAGTCGTAACATAGCTTAGGATAAACACAGATGTACAATAACCACCCACAACACATGTAAGACGTACAATAACCACCCACATGTACAAAAATACTTTCTTAATTAGTTACACTAGTCTGATTCTCTTTTTACACTGTTTCGCACTTTGTCTGTCAGATTCTTTCTACTTCTTTTTGCAGTTACTCGATACTAGAGAATATTCTCGTGAAGGCTTATGATCAAAATAATGTGATATCTAATATAAGAGTTGGGAACAGCAGTATGTGTGTTTTCAGACTTATCTAATATTTAATAGGTTATGAATATATATATATATATATATATATATATATATATATATATATATATATATATATATATATATATATATATATATATATATATATATATATATATATATATATATATATATATATATATATATATATATATATATATATATATATATATATATATACATTTATACATATAATATTATTTCAATTAAATATGCATATGCAATCATTTTTTATAGAACTACTGATTTATATTACATGTCTTCTTTTTAAAATATTGTTAAGAACTTTAACTATAGTTTTATTAAATATTTTAATTTTAGTTTATTAATAAGTCTCAATTTATTATTGTGGTATGAGTAATGCGATGGAAATTATACTTTATATTAATTAACTTGTGGTTTGTTAATAATATTTGTTGATATTTTTTGTAATATTATCATTAATTATTGAACTTATATATATATATATATATATATATATATAAGATCAATAATTAATGATGAAAGTATTATGAAAATATCAGCTTAAATATTATTAACAAATTTTTTAAATTAATTAATATAAAGTATAACTTCCATCGCATTTATTACTCATACCACAATAATAAATTGAGACTTGTTAATGTAACTTAAAATTAAAATATTTAATAAAAGTGTGTAACTATAGTTAAAAGTTTGTAGCAATATTTTAAAAGAGACATGTACAATATAAATCAGTGGTTCTTATAAAAATGATTGCATGAACAATATTTAATTGAAATAATATTATGTTAAAAATAAAGAAAATTAATGAGTTTGAAAAAAAAGTATTTTTTTAAAGTGTACCATCCTTTTATAGTATATGATGTCTTTTTTGCGATAAAATACAATTTATAAATTGTTATGTTCAATATTTTATTATCAATAATGTTATTAACAATTATATTAATAATATAACTAAAAAAGAATTGGAAATTCTTTTTTTAAGTATTTTATTTTTATCTTCTCATAATTGCTTAAATAAGAATATTTTAAGTTAATTATTTTGAGGGAATCCAATGTGTTTTTTCTTAATCAATATCAAAAAGATATTCAAATTTTATTCTTTGAGTTTTAGAAATTTATATGCTGTAACTTCATAATATATATATTCTGTTAGCAATCGTAAACTTTTAACTAAATGGCTAGTATATTTTTAATTCAATAGATATTAAAAATAAAATTGACAGCAATATAAATTATTAATTTATATAAATAAAAATTGACAGTAATCCAGTAATTGGTTTGTGAGCTTTAATCTCTTATCTGTACAAATAAAAATGATGTATGAGTGACTGATTTTTGAAGAGAGGACACTGATTTCAAACAATAGAGGGTCAGTGGATAATATTAAATGAGAAGATAGTAGTAATTAATTACTTCAAATATATCTTTTAATTTAACAATCCAACATTGGACAAGAAGTGGTCTATTTTACCACCTCACTGTCCTACTAAGTTGTTAGATAACTGAAAAAGCCATTTCTATAAATAATATTGGGAATATTGTAAATAATGATGTATAACTAAAAAATGAACTGATTGATAGCCATTATGTTTGCGTTTGCCGGTTATATTTCATAAAATAATTATTAAGAAATAAATATGAGGCATTATAAATAATTCGCAACAACGGAATTTTATTACTGGATGCACTTTTTTAATGACTAAAACTCATTGGTTATTGAATAGTTCTCAATATAGTTACTTAGCTGTTGGTTAAATTTTCTGTTTCAATTTTGAGAAGAATTTTAGTATCTGCGGAGTTTTACAATACTTATTAAAATTTATAGCAATAAGAATATTTTAAAAGCACTAAGACCTCCTATAATTTCTATGTTAATGTTCGATACTATCAACAAATATTGTAAACTTAAAAAGGGTCTTATACGCATGAAAAATTATTGTTCTCAGATGTGATTAGTTGAATGTAATCATTTTTTACAAGACTAAGGCATAAATTTTATTTTTCAAGTTACAATCATTTGAAATTTATTATCGATAGTTAGTATATGATATGATAATTTTCAAAATAAAGGAAATTTAGAAGTCAACTTTATTGATTCTTGTGATATTAGATTATACTCCGAAATGAATAAAAATTGTCAAAACCAAAATTATTCATTAAAAATAATATTTTTCTCTAGAAAAATTTTGAATGTCCTTGTTTTATCAAAAGAAAAATAATTCTGTTGGCTTACCTCTCTTCCAGCTTATTAGCTCTGCCCCTGGTTTAACAGTTCGTAAAAAAATTATCCACTTTAGGCTTGGATATTTGTAGTACTTTTAACAAAAAAAAGTTTAAAGAGTCCAGTTTAAACTAAACTTCTCATTTTAGTTCTTCCTCATATGCAAACTATTTCCGTTGAGGGACATATAAGTATAATCGGGATAACTCTTTTCTGTGTGTGAGTAAAAAATACATTTAATTGATCAAGATTCTGCTTGGGAATAAGAGTCAATCATCAATTCATAAATTTTATTCATTATTTATTTTCTCCATAAATTGTTATTAATCCGTAGCATATATGATAATCAAAATATTTTCAATTCCATGGTTGCTGTAATTGAGGTATATTTAGTTGGACCACCGTCATACATTGTTCTTACGACCAAGAGATTAGTCAAGTCATTACTGATACAACACTATTTTTGTGCAAACATTTTTACTAAACTGATTTGAACGGAAATTTCAATCTTAAAGTATCCACTTTCAATAAAATGTTGATTTTTAAAAAATGTGTCGATAAGTACTATTATCGATAAATAATGTGTTTTAAGTTGATAAGTAATGTGTTTTAAGTACTATTATCTATGAAATGAAGCAAACGTTGGTTAATAATATCAAACCATATGTCCAATTTAAATTAAAGTTCATGTATAACAATTTTTTATGAAATGTTAGCTGTTTGGTCAAACGTTCACTAAACGTTTCCAGAAAATACCAATTTCACAAAATGTGTGTGTATAATATATATATTACATAACACTCAGCCTAATTTTATGATTTACTTCGTTATTTATCTCAAAACCAGATAAAAGAAAATTTTAATTAACTTCTAAAAAAAATGTTGGCTTGAATATCTGTGGATACCTTAATACGAACGTTCAATTAGTACCCTCTAAACCAAATTTATTAATTGCTTAAGTTAGCATAACATAAATGCGAAAATTCCTTAAATACATTACAATAAGATAACAAACATCACACTGAAATACAAGAGCGGGTTTCGATTCCAAATGCCGCCAAACATTCATCAAGTACTTGTGATATACGTGCTCGTTAAATCTATGGAATCAAAAGTCCTGTGGTCGGTTGTTGAGTAATTACCATGAGTGCAATGGTCTGGAGAATATTTCCTTCCCCTTCAGATCAATTTCAAAATTGAGGGAGTGGATTCTCTAGTGGTACCATCTATCAGAGGAGTTTAGAATAAACTCGTACTCTCAACTTTGCGGTGCTCTGGTTAAACGAAAGACGCACCCTACTGATTTGAATTCACTTAGTCAACGGTATAGCTTACTTGGCTTGTCCAAATGTCATAAGTAACAGCAACAACTACAATATTATGAAATACATTACAATAAACAATACCTTAAATACAGCTCAAGAAAATTCTTAAAAATATCGTAAAAAAATCTTCTACAAAGCCAAGGACATACATATCTACATCATTTTTAATCAGAAAAATTCTATTTTGGACGATAGAAACAAATTGTTAATTTGGATTAAATAAAATCTTTTTTAATTTCTAATGGCAGATTAAAAGTCAGATATAGTCTGAATAACAAACATCAAAACTAGAACAAAAGTAGCATGAAATCAGGTAATAAAATTGAAACCACAGTAATTCTATAAATCATTCATCTTGTGCCGAACTCTCCAGTACCTTTTGCACAATCCACATGTGTCCCGAGTTCAGTGCAATGCAACGGATCAACTGGTTCACAATGCATTTTCTCTCGTCTGTTGCACAGTAGACAAAGACTCGACAGCATTTTTTATATGATATGAATATGTGAATGTTGAATGAATATATTGAATGAATATATTGAACGAATAATGATTGAATATATGAATAAGATATCAATATTTAGAGAGACATTATTCAAATAAAAGCTCTAAAACGTTTTGAGAATTAATTAAAAAATATATTAACAGACTTGTTAGGAAAGACTTAGCCAAGTTACCGTATTAGTATAAGTTTCTCGTAAGTCTGTTAATATATTTTTGAACGTATGCCAATTTTCAATGAAATAAAATCAGATACAACGTAAAAATAATATTTAAATTTTTTTAGATTTTTAACACTAACATATTTTTATTATATTTAATTCTACTAGATTAATAGGAAAAAATAAAAAGATTATAAGAAATTTAATACGAAAACTATAAATATTTTAAGAAAAAAATTTTTATCCTTCTTTCAAGGATACAAATAATTTTCTAATAACAATTATTATTGTGTT
This sequence comes from Latrodectus elegans, assembly GCA_030067965.1. NCBI lineage: Eukaryota > Metazoa > Arthropoda > Arachnida > Araneae > Theridiidae > Latrodectus > Latrodectus elegans. Next base: position 99,096,801 of record CM057813.1, read on the forward strand.
TTATTTAACAAAATATTTTATAATAATTTTATAAAACTCAAACTAAAAATGACTGTACTTAATAGAAAATGAAGTAAACCTTCAGAATAAATTTATCATACCTTTTTAAAATTTTTAATCAATAAGTATACAAAATTACCTTTGAAAACAATTTTTCTTAATATTAATATTCACTTACTAAAACCCCATTTGTGTTATTTTGCTTAAAAATAAGTTTAAATAAAAATGTATTTATGCATGATTTCTCTCTTAAAGTGTAAAATTACTTATGAGAAACTTAATTACTGTTTCCATTAAGATAGAAAACAGAGAAAAAAACACAAAATGTAGCTCAAAATCTGTAAAGACACAATTAGGGTGAATTTTGCTGACGTTGGAGTATAATTTCTTAGCCAGTTTAATTGCCAAATTAATTTAAAGAAAAGGTTTTATGCTTTCCAAATTTCAAGATAATTAATTTAACGATTTCAGTAAATTCGAGTAAAATTATAAAAAGAATATTTAGGTATAATTTGGAAATTAGATGCAAACTTTTTGCTTTGAATGTAGAAAATTTGAATAACAATATTTCTTAGGAAAAATGTCTTAAATATATATACAATCTAAAACTTATGTGTATAAAAATATTATGTAAATAAATCTAAATATTTATGCTGAATTTATAAATCATTTATTGTCATTGATGTGCAGATTTATGGATTTATGCTTCTTTATATTTTTAAATTATTCTGTGATACAAGCAACCAAAAGTTCCCGTAAGTGTAGGATTTTACAAATCGTTGAATACGAATGTGTAACAAAAAGTCTAATCTTTAATTTTCTTATCATAATTCATATATTTTAAAGTGAAGTTCAACACAATGTTGCAAAAGGAAACCAGTGTGAAGAAAACAGTTCAATTATATATATATATATATATATATATATATATATATATATATATATATATATATATATATATATATATATATATATATATATATATATATATATATATATATATATATATATATATATATATATATATATATATATATATATATATATATATATATATATATATATATATATATATATATATATATATATATATATATATACATATATATATATGTATATATATGTATCGTACGCTTTCCTCGTGGTAAGAAAATACATTAAAATTATTTATTCTGTGTATACTGTTACTGTGTCAGATTAAATTTGATCCCATATTTGCTTCCCTTTTTACAAATTTACATTATTTAAAATTAAAATCAAATTCATACAATTTTTAGAAAAGAATAAGTAGAATATTCATTTTAAGAGAAATTTTAAGTACAATTAAACATAAATCTTCTTAGTGAAATGCTGATTTACATATTTTGTTAAGTATTTTATTACTCAATATGTATCAAAAAGTATTTTCATTTTCTTTCATCAGTTTGATACATTTCAAAATACGTTTATAATGTTTTAAAATTTATGTTGAATTCAAAAATTTAATTTTATTAAGATAAATTTTAGAAATGTAAGCTTTACAAATATCTACAATTTTATATTAAATTTAAATATTTTTAAATGAGAACAAATTAAATTGTTCATAAAATATTTTGAAATTTTAAAACTTATACTTTTAAATTGCAATAACTTAAGTCAATTTTAATCAGTACTTATTAAGTTTTGCATAATAGTTTTTCTTTTTTTAAATTTTTTTTATTTGCTGACCTGAGATATAGTGATTATTATACCAAACGGAAATACTAAATTAAAGCTGTTTAGTTAATATTATATTGCATATTATTTAGAAAAAAAGTTATGAGTGAGCATATTTCTGTGGAACTTACAAAACAATTGCAATTTGGAAGCAATATTTACATTTATACATTATTTTAATAATGTTTACAATTCACTTACGTACACTATAAATGGTGTTTTTCACCAAGAAGTGCGATATAGAGCATTTAGAACTGTAAACGTGTAAGATGTAAGGCACTTGAAAAATTACATTTTTTAAAAAATAATAAATACTGAAAAGTGTTGGCGTCAGAACTTTTTTTCATCTGCATTGCATTGCATTGATTGGTAGATTAAATCATAAAACCACAAACAACTAAGCAGCAAACTGCAAAAACTATATATTTTTAAGATTAAAAAAATACGAATTATTGTTATTTTTTAAAACAAATATATTTACATATATATGTAAAGAAATGGCAGGTTTTACACCACATATTTTTTCTCTTTCCATATTTATACATAAATTGCTATTTTAAAATAGGGAAAATAACTACCCATCTTTGTTCAGTGTGATAGAATAAGAACCAAATAAAATTTATCAATTGTGTTATAAGAAAATTTGCAAAATGTTAAAGTCAAAGTTAGTTATAATTTTAATGAACTACGAATGCTTCGATCAAAATTTCGAAAGAAACATTGCTGATATTTTAAATTAACTAGAGTCCAACATTTTTTTATAAATTTTATTCTATTCATTCTGTAGCTCTCTAAATTCAGTACAAAAGGAATATTAAATGGTAAAAAATAATAAAAAAATTTTTGCATAGATTTTTTATTAAAAATAAAAGTAGGTTTACTATCGAATTATGTGCAACGCTAGTTTGAATAAAAAATATTTTGCAAGCAAATCAAAAGGATATACGTATCTAATAATGAAATATTTTATTTTATTCAAAGAATATATAATTGTTCGCGATGGAAAAATTTTATTACAAATTACATATTGTTTAACAGAATTTTTAGCCCAAATTTAAAACTTGTTAAAATAAATAGATATATTGCCTTACCTTTATTTCAATTCAACATCAATGAGCGAATAAGACTGCTTACCAAAAATTTTAAAAATATGCCTTTATAATATAAGTCAACAATTAATTTTTTACAAAGCACATTTGAACACATTTTTACTACTTGCACACTATCAGTACTTATACTGATCTATATTTATATAATATCGATATTTTATAAATTGTCAAAGTTTGCGGATATTGCATTTCAAAAGCATTCTGATCGAAAATTTTAAGAATTGATAATATTTATCATATTATAGTGGTTATCATAATGCAGTAAAAATATGAAACATTATTCGAATGCTGAATTAACTTTGTATAAAATGAAGCCTTTATAAAAATAGCTTAATCTGTTTGGTTATATGTCAATCCCTCTGCGAGAATATCTTTTTATAAAAATATAATTTAATTTATCTTCCGATAAAGTTTGAAATATATCTTTGAATAGATACCGTAATCTCAATCACGGTATTCCAAAGAGAGAGAGAGAGATTTATAAAGATAAAAATATATTCCTCAGAAAATTTGAGTTTTATTTGTAAATTTTTTATGACTTACCATATACTTAAAACCATCTTTAAAATATATCTATTTTCACACTCTATTCCCCATTTGTTTTTACTTTGAAGCATTCTGGGTTATCTTCACTAATCCTTTTACATGTTACATCAATATTTTCTTTTGTGGATGCAGCCATAAATAATGCTTATTCTAAAGAGATAACATTTCTTGAGTTCCTTCGATTCAGAGTTAATTTTACATGGATTTCAAGTGTCCTTATACTTTTGCATTGGAATCCAAAAACGCATTTGAGTATTCTTTCTTTACAAATATCGAATATCTCCCCCATTCTCAAAAAAAGAATACAAATCCGATAAAAATGCGATAAGGTAAATTTTTTTTTTATTTTCCCAGAAACTGAGATTTTTCGTTTACCTAGCAATCCACTTATTGATATTCTTTTTTGTTGAAATAAAGACGCTGGTGGGAAGATTTCTATGGATTTCATCTGCTTTTCTTTTGTCAATTCTTCTGGGGCAAAAGCATTAAATTTTCTGAGTAGAATTTAAAACATTTTGGAAACTACTTCAACCAAGATTTTAACATTCGGCATTAAAGGATTTATTTATCGAAATTATTTATCCAAACTAAAAGTGACCGTCATAAGAAGTTATATTTTAAAGGTTAACTATATGGTAGGAGCTGTTTAGAAAAATATCCCAAACATATGAAACATTTTCAAAATCCTCTTTTATTAAACTTTTGTTTTAAAACATTGCATTTTCTTTAAGAATTCATTTATCACTGGCAACATTTTTAATGAGATTTTGCTGAGCTTTTAAATTAATTTTATGATAAAAATAAGCTGTTGTATTGTCCAAAATAATGCAGGAAATTAAATATTTGCGAGAAATTTAACAATAGTTAAATTTGTTAAATAGTTAATATTGAAGTTTGGAAAGGGAAGAAAATTTATTTTTAAGGAAAGAAATCTTCTTAAAATATTATTTAATGAAAAACTAATGAGTGTGATAATAAAAAATAATTAATTAATTAATTAAAAATTGAGTTAATAATAATAATATTACAATATTTTCACTTATTCACATTAATTTACAATTTTGCTTATCTAATTTATTGAAATATTTGGCTATTTCAGAACTAAATTTTAAGACTTTGTTTCACATTTCGGAGTATTTTTCAACTATTCACCTTAAAATACTAAGTCATTCTTTAGATATTAAAACTTTTGTATAACAAACCTAACTTATGGATTATGAATCTGGAAAGTTCACTCGGAAGTATAAATATGTCAAATAGCTTGGCAAGCAGAAAGCAGTTGGAATATGTTTAACCTGTAATATAGTTAACTAAAAAATTATATCTACTAAAATAGCCAATATATTTTTATTTTATACCAATACACATTATTAAAATTTTATTAAATATTAATATGTACATTTCTACTGTCAGCATCTACAGACGGAAAACCTACTTTTTGTTAAAATCATGCCAAATAAGTAGCAGAAAGAGGTAACGTTGCCTAGGTTGGAAAAGTCGTCATACTCGTAACTGGTGTATGACGACTTTTCCAACCTAGGCAACGTTATACACTAGAACCAGTTAAAGATTTTCTGTAGTCTCCAAGGATAGCTGGAATAAATTAGGTCATGACAGCAATTTACCTGCAATAGTGTAGTCTAGTATACTAGAACCACTAGTACCGCTAATTTACTAGAAGAAGAGGCTAGGTTAGTGGGGGATTAATCACTTGATTTTGGCTTAAAATTAAGATAAATTGATTGTATTTAGCAACTTTTATGAATTGAGAAGTAGACAGTTGTAAATGTACAAATAAGCAATCAAACAGGTTGTTGAGAGAAGACAAGGCAAAAGGTACTAAATATGTAACACTTATAATAGCTGTCAAATTGTATTTGCATATTCTTATAATATTAAAATATCTATAATTATAATCTCATAAATATTATTTTAATTTTAGTTAATTTATTTTTTTAATTTTAATATTATTTAAATATTATTTTAATTTTAATTTTTAGAGAATTACAAAGTCAAACTTTGAATAAAATGTTCATCAAGCACTATTAATTGTTATTCTAAATCTCTAAGTATTTAAATAAAAAATAGTAGTTATTATTTCAGGAACCCTAACTATATATATTGCTCAGTTTTTTTAACATCAAATGTAGTTTTATTATTTTCTACTTTAAAATATCTAATAAATAATATAAAGCAAACATTAAAAAATTGTCACTTTAAAATATACTGCCTTTTTTTCCTCATATTCAGCAACATATGTATATTATGTTTTGGACTATGCAGTTTTATAAATTCTCAAATGTTACTCGTAAACTTTAATGTTTTTACAAATAGCATTCAGTGTGAAAAAATTAGGTGTTACAAATCATTATTATATTCAACATAAAATACTTTGTAATATCTAACAAAAAGCTTAAAATTTAAGAACAGAATTAAGTCTTATAATTAAGTAAATATATATAATTCCACATGAAACATGAATGTTTTTAAACGAAGTAATATTTTTTAAAAGAATAAATTTTGGAAAATGTATTTAATTTTATATTTAAATATTCAGAGTAATTTATCGTCGTGAAAGTACTTTTCTGAAAATCTACTTATGTATTGTGCATGCCTTCCCTTTTGTGGCTTTCTATATTCCTGCAATTTAGTTCTAAATGATATGTTTATCTCTACAGAGGCAATAAAATCACTTCAGAATATCTTGAACTCAACTATATTTTACTTCACCTTTCCCTGTTCTCCTGCCTGGAGAAGGAGACACATACAACTCATTGAATTCTTCATACCCCAGATTAGTCTTATCAAAAGGGGGGAAATAGAACTCGCAAATCATAAATTATCATACAGCTGCAATAAATGATATCAACATAAATTCTGCATGTGGTATCATTTCTTCCATATTATTTATACTCATAGTGGGATAAAAAGGAAGAAAACAAGAAAATGTAAAATGATTTCTTATAAGAGTGGTTCTCTTATTAACATACTAAACCTATAGAATTTCAGTCAACGTAAAAGATTTTATAATTATATTTAACAAGTTCTTTACGAATCTCACACTACAAGTTTATTTTATTTAAATCCCAATCCCTTTAGTAACTCTAAAAAATAAAAATAGGAAAAAAATGTCCATTGAGAAACAAAGAAAATAAACAAAGGAAACTTTTTATTAAATATCACTTAAAAATGTCAATTTTTGCACAGTTTCCGGAAGTGCAGAATAGTGATCCAATAATAAAGGATATCACATTATTATTTAATTATAAAAGAGTATTCACAAGTTTTAAATGCTGGAATTTGTATTAATAATCCCTATCAAGTCTAACAAAAATTCTTAAAGCTCTACTGTCATCAATTAGGGATAATAAACTTGATTTTCTGAATTCATCAAGAAATTATAATTAGATATTTGATTTGTTTATTAAACACTGAACATTTTTTATAAATTTCAGAGTTTATTTCTCAAATAATAAAAGTTTAGAATTAGATGTTACAAAAATTTAAAATGAATATCAGAAATGATTTAATAAAAGTCAGAAATTAATACAAATACAATTTTACTCGAAGAAGCCTTGTAAAACGTTGAATCCTTCCTTGAAATCAAGTAACATTAATGTATTGAGTTCCTTAAATACTCTCATAAAGCACCTAATTTTTCAGGCTGAAATAAATTCCCTTTCACTTTAGATAAATTATTGCCTGTCACTCTTTTTCCTTCCCTCTACATAAATAATTCACATTTTCATGTAAGTAATAAGAAATGTAACTCACTGAGGTAAAATTACTAACGTCACAATAAAAGCATTATTGAAATATATTAATTAAACTGATGTCACAATTTTACACTAAAAATTCTTGTAAGCATGCAGGAAAAAGAGTGAATACTAAATTGTAATGCTGAATTTTCTACATACAAAATGAAATTATTCCTTTAAATATGAAAAACAGATATTCGTGGTAACTCTCATTTAATCTTACTTCAAACTCAAGTTGCATTTTTTAAAAACCACCTAAAAATGTGTTATATGTTATTGCATCATAATAAAAACACTTGTGCATTTATTTAATCGAAAGTATCATCTGAATGTTTACTACTTCACAGATAATGACCTTTTTCTGGTAGGATGCATTTATTACAATATTCATAAAATGATAACATATTCTTAAATATAGAAACAGAGAAATCATGCCACTTTAACTAATTATTTTTTAACTTTATTCAAGCCAGAAATGGAGGTTTTTGGTTTTTAATTAGCAAATGTATTCATTTAAATTTTTTTATTAATCATATTTTTATCATAATGTTCTTTATTTCTCTAACCTTTTAAAAATCACCCCATATTTGAATTCATATATGCCGAATATTTTCATTTAAAAATATTTATTCGGTATTTATTATTCGTCCTACATTACGTACTTTATATTCTGTATTTTCACAATAGTAAAATACCTAATACCGAAATATTCTTTAAATATATTGCTAGAGTTTAAAGTCTTTATTTATAAAATTCTACTATAAATTAATTTTGAACTAAGCTAGAAAAGCATAATTATATCCTTTAATAAATAGTTTGAAAAATACAAAATTTAAAACTTTAAGGCTAAACATGATTGAGTAAAGAAATAGAACACACATGTATTTATACAATTATATCATATTATTATTTCTTATAATTTTTATCTTGCCATAAATTGTAAGCGATTTACATTTATTTAAATCACGTGCCATTTTGTTAATGTATTTGTGCAAAATTCTAATCAATAAATAATTATAATATTGATATGATTATTCATCGCATTCGTTTGTAAAATATATTTTTCAGATTTATGAATCAAAGTTACATCCCATTTATAATCCCAAATACGAAGTAAATCTATTCTTCGTTAATGTTAAAAAATAATAAATGTATTTCCTATCATTCTTAAGAAAAGGTTTGAAAGAAACATGAAAGGATGAATATTTACTGAAATAAATATGTGGAAAAATAATAAGGAATTAAACTTTCAATAAACTAAACTAAAAATACCGTTTTGTTTGGAAAATTTCCAAAAAAACATAGAAATGTGAATATTTACTGAGATAAATATATGGAAAAATAATAAAAAATTTATTTCATTTAACTAAACTAAAAATATTTTCTTGGAAAATTTCCAAATTTTTTATTTATTTATTTTTTTACAAAACAAGATTTTACAATTAGGATATTCGCTTTTTTAATATACAAATATATTGCATATTATATGTTGATTAATGTATTCTGATGTTTACAAAATATTTGATACTTAAAGCTTTTACGATATCTATACGTCAATATTAAAAGTACATCTTTAATATACTGAAGATAGATTATTAAATTCTCGGATAATATGATTACAGTAAATCTATTACATCAATGACTTTGAAAACATAATCATTATATATTGTTGTTAATAATTATATAATGAAGATACTTTTGATAAATAAATTACTGTGTCCAATCTATATATTGCATAATCTTATTAAATCTTTTACTAAATGCATAAATATAATTTATTTTAACTGCATTATTTAATTTAAAGGACCAGGTTGTTGAATTAAATCAAGAAACATTTCCATTGTATTAAATAGCCTTTAAAATTAATAAATAAAATTAGTCTCGTGCAATATATTAAAAACAAGAAAAACAATGAATGAAAATTATTATATGAATGCTTGTGGAAATAAACAGATATATAAACGTTATATATTGAAACAAATTCATTTTTGAATGAAACGGTAAGCCCTTCATAGTTTACATTTTGTTTCATTGGAAGAAAAAACTAAATAAGATTTTATATATCCAACATGAGTTATAAAAGTAAAGTAATGGGTATGACCTAATGCACTTGCTTCCATGAATTAGAAATTAACAAATTCTTATGGGTAACTTCTTTGTAATAAGAGATAAAATAATACAATAAAATAATTGTAACAAAAAGAATAGTAATCATACCTCATTTTTTCTATTCATTCTGTGTTTCAGGTTTAGTTAATTTATCTCAGTTAGGACATATACCATACAAAAATATAAAAAATACTTAATTTATTATTGTTTTCTCTAAATTAATTCTAAAATTCAAAACATGTTATCTCAAATATTAATAGGAAATCAATTTACTTATATATGTAATTTAATTTGATAATTTAATTTGTTTTTTAATGAATCTAAGCGCTTTTATTTTTCACACAAACACTATAGTCAAAGAAACTTGTAAAATATCTCTGAAAATCTCCCTAAGTAATGTCTATTGGAAGTTATTAAAGATTTTGAAATTATAATAAGGTGTATTCAATTAATCTGTATTTTTTTTATATTTTTCACAAAACAATAATTAAAAAATTTATAGTTATCAACTAAAATAAAAAAGAAATTAAGTGAAAGATGTAATTTCAAAATATAGTTTATATTTAGATAAATTTTTCCAACAAATTTCCAAGTAAATAAGAAAGAATTTTCTCTTTTATGAAAGTAAAAAATTTTATTTGCTATAATTTGCCTTGATTTCTTTTGAATTAATTAGATTTATTTAGAATTTTTTTTCCATTTAATTTGATTCCTTAGAAGAAAACCTCTATAAAACTAATTTATGTGCAAATTAGCAATCCCTAAATAACAGATTTGCTTCAAGGCAGAAAATTAAGTTCACCAACAATCCTAATTGTCAAGTACAAAACTATTTTTGATTTTACTTTAAATATTGTTGAATTAGACACAAAAATTGTTTAAATATATATAACTTCATCAGAGTAAACTTTTAGAATATTTGAGGAAATTCCATGTACTTTATAAAATTTAGTTCAGCATTTAAAAGGATAAAATTAACATTATTGAAAAATCTCTTTGTATTTGTTCAATTATCAAATATTTGCATTTTGTTCGTTTAGTTTTCCAAATATTTTACGAAGCATATAATTTTATTGTAGAAAAATATGCCATTGGTAGCATTAGGATCTGTGTTTATGCAAAACGCTTAGTAGATATGTATTTGCATTATCACTTTCATGCATACTACAGTTTTAAGAGCAGTTTCATCATTAACTTCCTAATTAAAATATCGTTGATGATAACTCAACAATTTTTAACCAGGAATTTCAAACAACTGAAGCTCAGCAACAAACAACAAATCATTTCTAAAAAACAACAATTATTTCACGAATGTCATGCTAACATAAAAATAATAACATAATAATATATTATCTTAGAATAATCATGTTGCCAAAATGCATAAGCAAACATTTAATGCAAAATGACATTTAATAACATTTGAATTATTCTTAAGATTATCGGATTCGTTATGCATATTTGATGTTGTAATTATGAATTTCAATCATTTTGAATTCCATTCATAACACCTAAACATGAAATAAGTACATTGTGAAGGTTTATTTTTTTATTTATTTATTTTTTATTTTTACTTTATTTATTTATTTATTCATTTTATTTTATTTTTTATTTTTTTAAGTAAGAATATTTTTATTTAACAAATTGTTGCGCACTTTTTTTCAGTTTCAGCAAAAAGAGTTTTAAATGAATGTTCAGCTCATGCTAAAAATATTTCTTATAATTCTACAAAAATATCCATCAAAATCAAAAAAATATAATCACAAATCAAATAATATACGAGAGATATTTTAACTCAAAAATGTGTTAGTAATATTAATTTCTTTTACAATATGTACTAATTTTAAAATAAATAAGCAATTAGCTGTCAAAATAATATATATGTCTTTTTCTTTAGATCAGAAAAAATTGAGCCATAAAATCAAATATATAAGTACACTTTCAAGAATTTCATGAGATAAAATTCTGTGATTAATTTAGATTTTCGAGATATATTTTAACGATTCACTAAAAAATTATTTCTAAACAATTTTTTCAATTAAAATATATCTTGTATTTTGTGAAATTGCATTGTAAATTTTAAAGGAAAACATTCAAATTTATAAAATCGAACCATAATGTGATTTTTTCATTCAATTATTTTTAAGCGGTACAGGTCAGTTCGACGCCAACGTTTCGACGCCAACTGTTCGACGCCAACGTTTCGACGCGTGGTCAGTTCGACGCCGTACTTTTCGACGCCGGGGCAGTTCGACGCCATATATTTTTTTCCGTATTTTTATACTACTTACTAGCTTACCGTTACTAGCTTATCCTTATCTATTCTTCTTTCTTTGAAACATATTACAGGCTTGTAAATAACTCTAACTCTTTTTGACAAAGTGCAACCCCCCTCCTCCAGTTGGGGGTTATGAAATCGCCTCAGATTTGTCGTTAAGTATTGCCGATTGTCAACGCATGCGCATTTCTTATCTTCTCTAAAGCGCCCGTAATCTATTTGGAAGCCTGTCAATATTTTTAAATTCAATGTTAGCACTTTCAACCGTAGAAATGTCTGAAAGCCGAAAATATATGACTAAGAGAGGTAAAGAAAAGTATGAGCACGATGGATATTTATATTGTTTCGATAAATATATAGAAAATGGAGCAAAAAAATCGTGGCGTTGTGAAGTTGAATTTTCCAAAAACAATAAATGTAAAGGAAGAATTTACACTGATGCAGTTACGAGTGAATTTTTAAAACTTGTTCGCAATCATGCTCATGAAGGAAATGCAGCACGTGTTGAAGTTGTCCGCACTTTAACATCAATAAAGCGAAGGGCAGGTGAAACACAAGAAACTCCCGCAGTAATTCGCATTGAAGAAACGCAAGAGCTGTCTGTTGGAGCATTAGGACAGTTTCCAAGCAGAGAAGCTGTAAGATTAGTTATTAAAAGACGTAGAAAAGACATAAATGCACTCCCGTCGCAACCAATTGACAGAGCTTCCATTGAATTGCCAGAAAATTATAAATATTACGGAGAAAATAAGGAAAATTTTGTTATCGCCGATTCGGGAGTGGGGGATAAAGACCGAATTTTTAATTTTCGGAAAAGCCAGTGTCAGCGATTGGATTCACCTCGTAACAAAAATTTACGTTGATGGAACTTTTAGTCTAGCACCACATCATTTTTACCAGGTTTTTGTTATTATGGCCGAACGTGGAGGTTTTGTATTGCCAATCATTTATGCCTCTTACCCGACAAGGCGGAAGAAACATATACACGAATGCTTGAAATGATTCAAGACAGTTGGCCATTTTTTAAGGCGAAAAAAATTTCTTTAGATTTTGAAATTGCCTTAATTAACACTTTTTCAAGCAAGTTTCCAGACGCCGAAATTCAAGGGTGCTTGTTCCACCTTGTGAAAAATATGAAGCGCAAATTAGCAGAATTCAATTTAATGCAACGATATAATACCGATGCTGATTTTGCTCTCTATGCACGTATGATTCCTGCGTTAAGTTTTGTGCCTATCGAAGAACTTGAAAATGCTTTAGAAGTTTGAGTGAGAATTTACCTAATCAGTTAACCCCAATTTTAGATTACTTTGAAGATTATTATGTTGGAAGGATTCAGAGAAATAATCGTCGCCGTCGTCTATTTTTAAACCAGAAATGTGGTCATGTTATGCTAGAACCTTAAATAACGAAGGACGCACCAATAATTTCGCGGAAGCAGCACACAGACGTTTACAGTCCGAATTTGGTGTTTCACACCCACATTATGGAAATTCATAGATGGTCTCAGACGTGTTCAAAAAACAATTGACCAATGTTATGAGCAATTTGTACGTGGAGATGAACCGCCGCACAAGCGGAATAAGTATCTGCGAGCTGATATGAGAATTAAAGTAATAGTTGAAGATTTTGAAAATCGAGAAATAATGGAATACCTGAAAGGTGTGGCGCATAATTTTGCAATGGATTAGTATAATAACAGTTTTGTGATGTAATCTTATTTATGTGTAATCTTGTTACTCTGTAATTAAATTTGTCTGCAATATAACTTTTTGTAACCATATGTTTATTTACCATTTCTGTATTTTGCCTTTTTCATGCTGTTTTGTGAAATAAATAAAAAAAAACAACCTCCCTCATGTCCCAGGGCCTTGACGTTGGCGAGGGGGCTTCTCACTAATCTGGGACAAAAAAAAAAATCTAGAACACTTTCACACATATATTTATTTCAAATATGCATGCAAACAATCGATAATTCAATAAATAAAAATCAGTCATATTGCTTATTTATTTGAATCACGCTTCATATACATAACAAATATATATATATATATATTATCAGGCATATTGCATATTTATTCTAAAAATAAATAAAAATACGAAAAAAAAATATATGGCTTCGAACTGCCCCGGCGTCGAAAAGTACGGCGTCGAACTAACCACGCGTCGAAACGTTGGCGTCGAATCGTTGGCGTCGAACCGTCGGCGTCGAAACAACCTGCTTCGATTTTTAAGTATTGCAAAACATATAAATGAAATAGGAAGCATAAAAAGAGACGTAAGATATGTTGAAGAAAATAATGCATTGTATTAATAGCAAAATTAGTGTGTTTCTTACTTAAAGTATTATCTATATTTCAATCTAGGAATGGTTTTTCAGTAAATACTGCTATGCCACGTATTACGTTTCACAAGAAATACTTTCGCCTTCTTCAAAATTAATTAATGGTAATTTATTTATTATTTTCTGTGCATTAGTTACATGAGAGAGAGATAAATATACTTACTTTTAAATTATTCTATTTTTTTTCCAAAAAGTACACACATTATTCGGCTATACATTGAAATTTATTTCGTACGGAAGTATCAGATAAAACACACTTCCTTTTTGTGCGGAAATATTCTTATTGAAAGTAAGGTTTCATGTATAAAACAAATTAAATTTTTGAATATTTTGATGATATACTAGATATTTAATGCAAATTTTAGTTTATTATTGAATATCAGGACAATTAAAATGACACTCTATTTTTATAAATATCACTTGTAATATTAACAGGTTTGAAAATTTTGTTTTAACATTTCACCTAATTGCTCTAAATCCAGAAGAGGATAAAAAATGAATTAGATAACATAACGGCAAAACATCCCAATACCATGTGATGTGAGGATATGCATTCTATCAAGATCTACTATGGTAAATGAATTTATTTTTCCCTATACCCTTCTCCAACCCTTTAAAGGAAACTCGCTTAAAGTAATTTCTTAACTGTAAACCGTCAACAGCACATATAACAAGTGGAGCTTGACGCAAAATTGGCCCATAAAATATGCATACCGAGAGAAACCACTAAACAGTATTGTTAAAATCTGAGCAATAAATTCGCTCTATTGGCTAAGCAATGTTAACGTTGTCTCATAAATGCCAAGATTTCAATTTAACAAATATGTTGTGTAATATATAACTACTAAATGGATTATTAATTCCGTAAATTCATCAGCGTGACTTTAACTGTCAAGCAGCTAATTAGATATGCGGATAGGAATAATCATAACATTTTCGTTAATAATAGTTTATTTGCGATTAACAATTGGATTTCTGTTAACTTATTTTACAATCACAGATTAACGTTAATAATCTTTCATAATTGGTTGAAAATGGAATTTAAATATTAAGGCAGCACTTAACCTATGGTGTACATTTGTAAATAAATTAATTTAAATTAAATACAGATAAAATTTTCTATTATGAAATTCGAAAAAAAATTAGATAAAAGTAAGATGGATCTTTAATCTAAATATAAGTATGATTCATTTTTTTAGTTGATGACAAGAAAAAGTTGTAGAATATACTAATTTATAAATATTTCAAAGAAAAATTGCGATTTATATGTAAAAGAATATGTTTAAATTATTTTCCAGGAAATTTAATAATGTTTATTTTTTACATTTCGTGAAAATTTAAAACAGATATTAAACAGGAAAAAGATTGGAGTCCTAATCACGAATAAATGTTTTAAGATCTTTTTATAAACCCCTTATGAATAAATAAGTGAATATATTACAGAATAAAAAAAGTTTTGAATATTTGAATTTGAAATATTTTTAGAAGTTCTTATTTGAAAATATAGCTTTATAAATCACTTATTATTACTTTGAAATCAAATTTTTTTCATAGTATAGCCTCGTTGACACTCTATTTAGAACTCTGGGAAAGGATTCAACAGTTCTTAAGTTCGCTTCGCAATTTGGGCATGGATTGCTTATAGTGGTTTAGGGTCCCCTTAAATAGTTGATCTCGATCTATAGATCTATCATGACCACAAAAAATGAATATTTTAGCATTAGATTGAAATAAAAACAAAATTCCTATGTTAACAAGAAAAATGCTTTTCAAATATACATCTAATATTATATTAATCGATGGGCTACTGTGGCCTGGTTAGTTAAGGTGTTTATTCTCGTTATCGAAATGTAGGACATTTAAATATCAACCCAATCGAACATCCGTTGTGTTCGCTCATGGCGGCTGAGGGTGGTCAGATATGTGATAATCACGATGTCCTCCGTGTGAAATGATACATCTGGGGTGACAAATAAAATCTACGTGCCTTCTGCTTGCTCCCTGCTTTTAAATTACGAAGACGTACTTTCGAAGCCATGATGACACACACTCTTGGGTTCCCCATTATATAAGGTACCATCACTTCTACTCCTTGTATTGCTGAACTATGACCCTATTTTTTCAGCCGGGCACTATACAACGCATCATATACAGATATGAAAGGTCTGAGAAGATCCCGTACTGTGATTTTTTTATCAGATTAATGACAACTTATACAGCTGGCCATCTAGAAAGTGCATTATCATCCCTTATCAGATTAAATATTCTGCACTTGCAAACAGGAACCAAACAGAAGATCCACCAATAATTGACTAGCCAGCCCTTGAGACACCAATTCACATGGAAGACAGTTTGGCCAAAAGCTATTTTACGTGCCTAAACCACATTCATAGAACACGGTGATATTCAGTTAGAACAGAATTCTCTATCTTTTGTTAATGAGAAGACGCATTTATCAACCGAGGCACGTAGCCTTTAACTATTAAAATTAGCAGTAAGATAAATTTAAAATTTCTAAGGTGAATTATTTTTAATTAGCTTTATTTAGTCTCATACCTTGTTTTTCAAGAATTACGACTCAGACTTGTAGCATTTGACTCATTTTAATTTAACATTGACAAATCGTATGTTAGTTCGTGTATTTTAGCTGTGTTTGCTTTGAGTAAAATTTTCGTTTTAACCTTTTGACAGGGTTACCTTGTTGGCCTGCTTAGTTAAGGTGTTCGTTATCAGGAAGTAGTGAGTTCAAACCCCGACCTAGCTCAAGATTTGTCGGTTTCACTAATGGTGTTTGGGACACATTAAATATGTTGTGGTAGCATTGTCCTTCATATGAAATGATACCTCTGAGAGATGCAGGCTGAGATTGGTGATGTCCGCCTTGCTCCCTGCTCTTAAATGTGTATAGAACAAGAAGAACCCACCCACTTTCGGAGCAACGATGTCACACTTATAGAGTGCCCAGTTAAATAAGTTGCTATCACTTTCAACCTTTCTTGCGTGGAAAGGGGGAAACCTTACTGCAGCTGAGCATTAGAAACCTTCCGATTTTAGCATAATTTGTGAATTGAAATCGTTTCAAAAATTGTGTATTTTTTGCATACATAAAGTTTATATACATTGAAAAATGGAGCTTTCTTTCTATAAGAGTTTTTAAATAAATTTCTATCATAAGAAACAAAATTGTCCGAAAAACCAACTTCAGATATTATCACATTTTTTAATTAAATTATAACTGAATTATAATTTGTTTCTATATTTATGTAATGTGAAAATTAAATTCATAAAACTGAAGAAAATATGATGAAATGAAAAAAAAATATTTATCACTATTACCGAAAAATGTATGTCACAGTTATTATCAAAATCTTAATTAAACGTCTAATGCTGAGTATAATTTTTTATGGTTAAACGGTGAAAAAGCCTTTATGAACTTCTCAATAAAGAAATCAGTTTTACAACCTGATTAATCATCAGGAATATATATTCTATCAAGAGGAGAATATTTTCTAGTAACCTTTTCAAATAAGAAAAAAGCAGCACAATGAAATAAATTTGAAGCAATAAATACCAATTATTTCAATGCCGCAATTTAATGGATTCAGTTCCTTTTTTCAAAGCTGCATCTTTTGGACAAAGTGTTGAATAAACGTCTAATAATGAATATAATTTTTTATGATAAAGGAGTGAAAAAGGCCTGTTGCTCTCCTCAATAAAGACTGAAACACAAATATTTACGAAACTACAGTGTAGGAAATTTTACGACATATTCTTTGAACATCGCAGGTTGAGTAGGCAGAGGATTAATTCATATTCTGAAAAGCTTATTTTACTTCAAATAAATTTGTTTCTTGAAACATTGTTTGCAAATTGTAACATAAAATAAATATAATTATATGTAGTTTTATCTTCAGGAATATATAAAAAATACTAAAACAAAAGTTTATGACTTATCATTCCGCATTCCTGTAAGACGAATTTTCTGTTTACCATTTTCTTTACTTTATCAACTAGCTTAACTGATATATTCATTTAAGTAATTAAAATTAAACTATTGTGAATTATTTCCCTTATAAAAATGCTTTAATCTTAAACACGTTAATACAAAATATTCAAACATAAATTTCTTTAATGTAACAAGGCATTTCTTCAAATTCTAAAATTATTTTAAATAATAAAACCACTGTAACATTTATTTTCATAAGAAATTTTTTGTGTGTACATAAAAATGTGATTATTTACTAAAACTTTTTTTATCTTTACATTAACATAATATTAAAAAAAATTTCTAGTTTAATAAAATATGTAACACTTTATATTGTTTAAGCAATATTTCAAAAATCAAATATATTTTTTCAAAGTAAACCTGTTTTGAATGTATTATTCAGAAGTATATTATTTATATAAACCTATAAAAGAAAAAAATTGCTGAGAAGAGTAACTTTATTAACTTGTATGCAAAGAAACATTAAAACATTTAATTAACTTGTATATAAAAAATATTTTTTCGACAAACTATTTCTTATAATAAAAAATTTGTTAAAGATATATATATATAACTTTTATAGTAAAAATCATCACTAAATTAAATAGAAAAGTTATTATCAAATTTCTATTTCTATAGAATTTGTATGGAAAAAACGCAAATTCTTAACTATATTGTAAAAAAAAATTATATGAATACAAACATCTTATGATAAAAATAAATTAGTTACAAAATGCATTCTATAATGGAAATTCAAGAGGAAAATTTTTTTTAACTTTTCGTAATTTTTTAACAATTAAAAAATACGAAATTTGAATTTTAAATCACATTTAGCAGATGGTATACAAAACTAAACATCTATATATATATATATATATATATATATATATATATATATATATATATATATATATATATATATATATATATATATATATATATATATATATATATATATATATATATATATATATATATATATATATATATATATATATATATATACATATCGGAAAATTTAACTGTTTCTTAAAATCCGATTTTTATTAAAAATTGTTAAATAAGCATTTAAAATATTTTTGATATTCTGTTAAAGTAACATTCCTCAATTTTGAAATTTTTTTTTATTACATATCACATAATTTTTCCTTACAGAAGCAAATAATTTTCAAATATTAGATGTCTGTAAAACATATATTATGTTAAAAATAGATGTGTTTAATGTTTTATAGTAGTCATAGATCCTTATTTTGATAAATTCTTGTCATTACCTTCCAGCAAAATTTTATGCCTTTCGTATTATCTTGCTCATTGCTTTTATTATTTTGAATATTTTTATCAGTATATTTCCTATTAACGTTAGCAGCTAACTTGTAAGATTTCTGGTCTTCAATATAGCAGTTGATACATTCAATACCATCTGGAGAAATGGAGATATTCATTATATAGCAAAAATAAACAATAGAGTTGCAGACTAATTTCATTTCCTTCACATTAAGCTGTATGCAATACGCGTCTCATGTACATTACACATTTATCACCTGGCTAGGTAATATTAACTCAACCTTTCATCTCTTCAGATGTCAATGAAACAGTATCAAGCATGCTTAGGAACTAAACACTGGGAGGGGGGGGGGTTCAAATTAAGTTGACCTCCTAACCAGAGATATACTTCGTACCCCAGGACCATTGGTCATGAAAAGTGGTATGGGGCTATAGGCCTTAGTTCAAATATGAACTTTCATGCCACTGAGTTAATGTTATTGTTATGTTATTACTTATGACACTTGGACAAGACAGGCTTGCTATGCCTTGGTTATGCGAATTTAAGTCAGTAGGATGCGTCTTTCGTTTAATCAGAGCACCACGAAGGTGAAAGTAGGACTTTGATATTTAAATCCTCCAATAAATGGTACCACCAGAGGATATACTCCTTCAATTTTGACATTGATCTGAAGGGGGAGAAATTTTTCTCCAGACTATTGCACCCATAGCAACTGCTCAACGACCAACCGCAGGATTTTCGGTTCCAAAGATTAAACGAGCACGTATATCGCATACACTCAGTGGGTTTTTGGTGGCATTGAGAATCGAAATCCACTTTAATCACTAACTGATGCCCTAAACACTAGGCTACCCCGGCTCTATATAGTAACTCAACATAATCTTTCATTAATTTTGCCTAGACAGTCCGATATTTAATGCTAAAATCACGATATGTTGTTCTGATCACCAACTGGTGGGTTTCAATATCATTGTATTTGTTTATAGATACGAATGTCACTGTATCACTTGCATTAATTCGGAATCCACTAATGCACGTAGGATTCGATACAATGAATCATTACATTTGAAAAAAATGACAGTTCAACGGCAAACTGGCCATCCTTTTTTTGAGTTTTTTATTCAAAAGAAAGAAATAATATTGCTCCAACTAAGTATAAAGTGTCATGTTATATGTATTTTTAAAATTATTTAATCAATTTGTATAATTACTGAAACTTATATAGTATATATGTATGTAATTGTTAAATAACACAACCGTTTTGAATAAAATTTTCATTAAAAATACACACAGCACACATAACAAATATTTTATTTGAGGAAGCTAAATATTAAAAGCAATTTCAATGAGAAGCTAACTCTGAAGAGAAAACCACAGTCAATATATGGCTGGCATTTTTCACCTACGATATGAATTATTTAAGTTTGGCAAACTCAAGAAAGCTTATTTTTGTTGATACACAAGCATATTTCCTTCACCTAGACCAGAGTTGAGAGTTTGTGGCAACAGACGCTTAAAAGCCTTCGTAATTCAGAAACAGGAATCTGACAAGAGACCCCCAAACTACTGACTTGCTATCACATATGCATAAAATATTCTAAATCAGGGAAGCAGAAATTCGTCCTTTGGAATTTTTTTATGATGAAAACATGATTTGTTATCACAATTCGAAATACAAATAACGTTCATTAAATTCAAATAAATAACATTAACAATATGGAAAATTTTGATCATTTTGTTTGGTAGATTGTGACAACCTGCTGGAGTAAGAATTGTAGAAAACTCTAAGTAACAACTACTACACTTGAAGCACAAGAATTTTATTTAAAGGTCCATATACTGGGCAAGTTGTCCTTTTGTTCCAATGCGGTTAAATGTACGTAAATTAGACAAGGCGGATACAATTCAGAAGATTCAGCATTAGTTCCAACATGAGCCTTTCCAATTATTATTTGCTTCTGTAAATGTACAATAACATATCTTCTATACATTTCAAGACAGTTGATGAAAACGTATTAATAACTTCATAGTAACTAAAGCCGCCCAACTTGTCTAGTGGTCAGCATTCCTTACTGCGGATAGGGAGGTCCTGGATTCAAATTCCGGTTCGGGCATGGATGTCCTTTCTCTTTCTCTCTCCCCTGTCTTTGTCCTTTCCTTGTATGAATGGGATGTGAATGGTAGACTACCCCATAAACGGGTATCTATGGCATGTGTGTACTGAGGAAGTCGGACTGGCACACAACAGCAGTAACTAAAAATTAATTGTTTCTTTTGATGTTATTCGTCAGATACAGGTGTTACATAATAATGGGAAACATTTCGATGAGTAAAAATAATTTTTCTTAATTCTCAATTACATATTCCTCTTTCAAAAGTTCTTGTATCCCTAGTTAAGCTTTTGTCATTAACTAACCAAGTAACTTTAGTCTGTGTATATTTAGTTCATTTTTACCTAATCTTTTTTATCTAATGAAATTGTGATACTATTATTGTTATTGTCCACTCATTCCTTGAGTTAATGTAAAGCAACTGTTGTGATTTTTCTAATTTACGTTCACTATATACTGTAAGGATGAAGCAGAAATCTTCAGCACATGCTGAAAAAAACATGATCTGGCTGAGACTGCTAGGCGTTAACTGTGAGGCATACTTAAAATAATAGTTTGTTTTATAATATTTTATGTATTCAGAATTGTATAAATCAGTTATATATCATCATGCAATTGAATTCAAAAAGTAAATCTGAGATTCCTTATTGCTTTTAAGGCTAACTGTGAACAACCACACACAAAAAAAAATTACAATTTCAATAAAAAAATTTACATTTTTTTATTGCTTCTTTAAAATATTTTCCTGTGTTTGCATAAAAAATGTCAGCACGTTTAGGCATTCCTTACTACAACTATTGATTGGTTCCCTTCCAAGAGAACCTTCCAAATAATACTTTATGTATGTAATGAAAGAATATGTTCCTTGCTTTTACAATTAAACATAATTGAAATTTTTCGTTCGTATAAATGCAATAATAAATATTTCTACTGATTCATTTCATACATAATTGTTAAAATATCTTTACTTGATTGCTAAGTTTTTAATAATGTGCTGGAAATACCTTCCAGCACATTATTAAAAGTTTAAAAAAAAAAAAATAAAAAAAAAAAAAAAACCCTTATAAGAACAAAAGAAGCTAGTTAAATCTTGATCTTCATTAGCTTATTAAAGGTGAGAAAAATCGCTTTCATTTTTATAAGCAAAAAATTAATTAAACATTAATAAGTTTTCCTAACTGAAAATATAATTCAAACAATATGAGGTTAGAAAATACTGAAAAAGAATGAATAAAAAATTATTAACAGAAGGTATTTCCAGCACATTATTAAAATTTTCATAGTGAACTTCATTTCGACAGTATAAATATTACACTTAACATCTAATCATAGCAAAATCATTCTATCACTTTAAGTTAATCATTCATTTTTAAAAAAAACAGTAGTCATCATTGACTATTAATTTTGATAATATAATAAGCAAAGCTGTCATTCAAATAATTAGTAACTTTAATTTTTAAATAAGGAGCACAGAAAATCTTAAATATAACGATATAAAATAATAAATAATAATATAATAATCTGCTACAACGAATATTAATCTCATATAAATTTTTAGATATCATTCGAAGATGCTTATTTCTGGTATTTAGTGAACTTTGTTTGATGCATACTTCAAAATGCCAAAATTGTGAATATGCATCTTCCGATGCATTTTGGATAAATTCTTAGAAGATGAAGATTTTACACATTTTCAGACGTATTAATCTTTCTATGAAACTCATTTATATTTAATACATTTTAGGAATATAAAAGCAATATTTTTGTGTGCAGAAAGTTTCTAAAATAATAAATATTGTAAATATAAAAATAATGAACTTGCAAATAGCAACTTTCAAACATTTTTAATTTAATTAATTTTAAAAATTTAACTTTGAAAATATTATTTTGAGTTCAAATGATACCTAAAAAATATTTACTTACTAAACATTAACGAGATTTGGTTTTCCTCAGAAATATCAAAATATAAGAATTGAGTAAATAGCCTATTGATAGGAAAACGCATAGGAAGACAGATTTTAATAAATTTCCCGTCATATTGTTTATTTATCCAAGTTGGTTCAAGTTTGAATTTACTGATATTTTTGACGTCCTCTCAAATATGTTCCTAATTATCATTTTATTAATGAGTTCAAATCTAATACATATCATCAAATAGAAACGAGTATGTATGTTAAAACAAAATTTTATTAAAAAAACTTCTATGACTGTCAACCTTGATATCGATTCCTAATAAATATATGAAATATAACAAAATATAAATGATCTGATTACAAAAATAGCAAGATAAAAAATGTGCCTACAGCAATTTTTTTTAAAAGATAAGAGTATAATTTACTTGTGAAATAATAGAATAACATTAAGAACAGAATAAAGAAATACATTTGTTTTTCATTAATTTACCATTACTCCAGATTCTTTGAAAAATATTTAATAGTATTAAAATAGATTTATTGGAATAAATAGCATCTTTAAAGATAAAATTTGGAATTTCAGGAATTATAATAATTATTGGTTATATATTAAATTTATATTAATTTATGACTCAGACTGATATGCAAAAAAATTGTATCTGATATTATCACTCTTCAAACTTATGAATTTACTCAACTTTTATTTCAAAATTAATCCCTAATAGAATCAAAATATAATCTTAGTTTGCTTATAATTAAGAAAATACCTGCAAAATTTTTAATTTATATAACGAAAATATTTTTTGCTAAAGGGGTACAAAATATTCATAAAGAGAAATCAAACTTCTATCATTCGCAATACTAAAAGAAATTTCTTTTCAAAAACAACACGTTTTAGTTCTTCATCAAAGAGGAAAGAAAATATGAGTTAAATAAACATAGATGTGTTTTTCTAAGATTCAGAGTAAACTTTTTTTTATTTTGATTAAGTATTTTAAAAATGAAAACACTGAAAGGAAAATGTTTTTCTTTTCAAGAAAAGTTACAGTTTAGAAAATACTTAAAAAGTATTCTCATTTTTTTTTTTTTTTTTTTGTTAATTTTTTGCAACTAAGCAATAACCGTTTTCACAGTTGATTTAATTTTAAAAATTATTATAAATATTAAAAGATTTTTTACAAAAAATAGATTTAATAGAAAAACTTCCTTTTGTATCATACTTTCAAAATGCATTAATAACTACCAATATTTTTGAAAATGATCATACATTTCATTATTTATTTTTTCTCAGCATTTTGTTTTATTAGAATACAAGCTGTGGAAGACAACATGTAAAATGTATGAAATAATTTACACGTGTAATAAAATATTTCTCTTTAATTTTCAAAAACTATTATTTTATATAAAAACAATATTTTGTTACAATTATTATAAGCAATGCTTATAATAAAATCAATTAATAGTCTTTTATGAATTCTTTTAAAGTTCAAACTTGCTCAGAAAAAATAATTACCCATTTCTGATACTTATTTTTATTATTCAGAGCTATATTATATTTTATTTGTCAATAGTGTATCTTTTGTTACAAATTTAATACTTAATTTCCTCTTCCTGTATTTCATAATAAGTGATTTAATAACTTATACCAAGTGCAAATGATTTTGCTTGAAATGAAACTACAAAATAATTTTGTATAATTTCTGTTCCTCGATATGTTCTGAAATTTTAGCTTTTTATTTCTGGAAGAAACAATATAAATAACACCATAATTCTCTGTCAATTATTTCTTTATTTATAGATACATATTCTCCTTAAATTATGACATGATTTATTATTATCCTTAAATTATGACGTATTGTTATGATGAATATGACAATTATTCACCATAACAAAACTTCTAATTTGTTTTCATAAACATAAACAAGTTTAAAATTACAGAAATTTGAATTATTTTAATATAGTAACGTGGAAAAAGTCTGAGAAAACTAAAACATCAATAAATATTTTCGTGATATTTTATAAGAGATAAGCATTCAAATAGAAAATTGAAATTTTAATTCCAACTTCAGTCATTAACATGATTCAAATCTTTAATATACTTAAAAAAATTATAAACATAATTAATGCAAGCTAACAGGCGTAGTAAGGATCAAGGTTATAAAAAAGTATTATCTTCATTAATGTGAGATGAGAGGATGTAGTTTGTGTGTGTGTGTGTGATTAAGTTTAATGATTAAACTTTTCCTTCTGATCTTTCCTTTTCTCTCGAAACCGATCAAAGGAAATTAAATGTGTAATTCTTTTTTAATATACCATGAAAAGCAAATAAAGGACAATTCAGTTCCAAGCCGTTTCTCTTCATTTTGTTGACAGCGGGCCTCATATTCATAAGCATTCAACTAAGGACAATTTATTTCTCAACAGTTAAACAGAGCAATTTTCTAGCTGATGATAGTAATTCTAAGGTTTTAATTCATGTAGAAATAGGAAGTATTTTGTAAGTTTTTTATACTAAACTTATTACGGACATTTTTAAATCTAATTTCTATACAAGTCTTATAAACTAGTCTTGCCATAATCAGCGAATCTTATCAACGTAATGTCTAATGTATGTGTAATTTGCTTGCTTTGCTTTACTTGCTGTAACTGTATTGTTTTATCAAGGTTTTTACTTTATACCCGGCCATACTGCTGAAGTTTTGTTTCTACAATTTTTCATTTTAGTTTTCAGTACATTCATTCATAAAAAAAAACATGATACAAATTGCTTGAATTTTTACATTAGCAACACCAAAAGAACATATTTATGTATCCCTTATCCTTCTCAATTGGATTTGGTAGTCAAGGCATCGTTATTAAAAGCATTTTGTATCATGCTAAATATCCCTTCAAGAATCATAAAATTATTTAAAGGAGAGATAACTGCATAAGTTTTCGTAAATAAAGTGTACTTTGATTTCTGTCAAGGCACCTTCATAAGTTATCAAGTCGGGTTATAATGAAACACATCAGTATATTTACTAATGCTTGGAGAATCTTCAAAATGTTTGTTATAGACAACATCCATATTGCTTTCAAGGTGAGTTGGCCTGATTGGTTGGGCGTCATTATCGTTAACGGAAGGTAATTAAATCAAAATTCGACTTGATCGAAAGTTTATCATGTTCATTAATGATGTTTGGAACAGAATAAAAATATCATGGCCGCAATGTCCTCCAAATGAACTGATGCCTCTGGAGATGGAAAACCAGATTTTCTGCTTCTAAATAACGAAGATCCATTCGCTTTTGGGGTAAAAGATGGCATAAATACTATGTGCTCTACGAGATAAAGCGCCACAATTCCCACACATATCAGTGCTGAAAAGTGAAAAGTATCTTGCATCCGGGAATTATAAAAATAATGATTATTATTAATTTCCATTAATAAGACAAAAATTTTCAAGCTAGTTCACAGTTCTTAAAAATAATCTTTTCCTTTCTTCATTCACTAAAATATTGCTCTATGATAGTGATAATTTTTATATTTAAAATCCCTCATTATTGTTGATAACATACAACAGTTTATTGTACTTGTATTATTACAATTACGAAAAAGATGCAATTTTTATTTTTTTAACTTATATTTTGAGAAATTTTAAAAGTAATTTTTTAATATGATTTTAGATTTCCCATTTCTTTCCATTTTTTTACTTTCCTTTTTTGTTATATTTCATTCTTTAAATATTAATTTAATTCCTTCAGTGTACATAAAATAGATTTAATGTTCTTTGAAGTGACTGCTGCAAAATTTAGCGTTTTAAAGAAAAGTCATATATTTTTATTTCAAGCACATTTATATATATTACTATTATCTGATAAAAATCAAAATATAATATTTACATAAAATTATTTGCCATGTATTACTTTTGTAAATAAAAAATGTTTCTTATTTCTTAAGAATGACGAATATTTTTATTTTCATTTTTTTTTATTTTAATATCATAAAAACCGAAATCTCACATGAAATTAGATAACATTTCTTAAAGCATTTGAGAAATGAAATAAAAATTAAAAGCCAATTTGTTCCAATTATTGATACCTCTGATATAAGTTGGAACAAAATTAAATTGTGTTGAAATAAAGTATTTATTTTGAAGTGTTTAGTATATTTCTAGTTTCTAGTCACACTAAAGTGAATCAAATAAGCCTGAAAAATTATTTATAAAAATTAAATATTTCTATGGGAGACTATTAACATTTGTATCGTTTTACTTGTCATTAAAACTTTGCTGATACTAAGGTTTGCTACTGCAATCTCATTTAGACGCATCTGTCTAAAAACGAATCTAAAGAAAAATTCAAAAAATAACGAATCTAAAAAATAATTTTATGCGCCTTTTTAACAATTTAACTACGTATTCATGGCAAACAACGCATTTTTCTGCCATCTTCTGTGCTTATAAAAACTGAAAAGAGTGCTTATAAAGATAAAAAAGCTAATGTTTACAAATAATTTCAAATCATTAGATACAAGCTCAAAATAATAATTCTTCTATAAGTTAGAAAATAAATTACCACCTAACTTTTTTCCAATCCTCTTACCTTTTACGCATACTCATTTACATAACATCTTAATGGTAGTTAACTTTTTTAACAATAAAAGTTAAAGTTTACTTCCGTAAAACGGATCAATTTAAACGCGTCGATTCCTTTTTTAAAAATATAGGTTTTAATACCTCTGATTTAAACATCATTTGTAATTATCTCAAAACTAAATTAAATTATCTCTATAAAACAATATTTTACGTTAAATAAAATCCGCGCAAGTAAATTATTTGCACATATTATTTTTTTAAACATTAGAAAATTATTATAAATAAGCAGAGCATCTATTAATATTTACCAAATGTTTGATGCCCATTTTAATTAAAAAATATTGTGCAGAAGAATTTATTTAATTCAGTAAAAATATTTAAATTATCCTATTTTTCTGTTCAATTAAAATTATTTGTTATTTCTCTATTCAATTTAATGAATATTTCTTATTGAAACATGCTTTGAAAATATTGTGTCTAATTTGAATACAAAACTAAGAAACAATAATTTTGTTTCGAATTTACATATAATGTAAAGGCAAAGCATTTCAATGAAAAAAAACATCTTGACATTTATACTTCAAACAATATTCGCAACGGTATTTTGTTCATATAAACTTATTAAATTTTTTCTATAATATTTTATTCACATATTATTTATATTTCAACTATAATATTTCATTCAAACAATACAGACAAATAGAATTTTAGCTAAATTTTAATAATTGCTTTAACTCTATTAATCAAAAACTTATTGAAATAATAAAATTATCATGTTTTAATATAGAAACTATTTTATCTTTTATTTAATAAATAAAATCAGTAATTTTAAACGCATGTTTTCACTTGCTCTTGCGAATTTGTTAAATAAAAATTGTTGCACTTAAAAAAGAACATTTCTATAGATTAATATCTCTGGAAGTTCTGTAATTATTAAATTAATATCTGTATGACTGGAAAAATGCATTTTATATAATCAATAAAATCAAATGTACTTAAAAGTATAGCAATTAAAATGAAATTACCAATTGGGTATTCTTTTTAATACATGGTTTATTAAATATTAATGACTTCTATATCAAATTATTATCAAGTTTTACTATAAGAAGTTGTATAAATCATTAAATTTTGTTACAATAATTTGAAAATATGTTCCAAATAGTTTATTTTTATACTCATTGTTAATATAACTATCAAAAGATATTCTGAGAATATTTAGATATTTGATTGCATATTTTTAATCAAGTAATTTTATTTTTGCACTTTCATAGTTTCTTTTTTTCATATGCGTATGGTGAAATTAGCATTTTTTACTTCGTAATTATATCTTGTTTCAAAAATAATTTTGAAAATTTTAATAATTTTATTTAGATGATATATTTAGGTTTCTAACTATCATTTAAATCTTCTTGAAAACTTACTACTTCTTTTTTTTAATTTTCAAAATATTAATTAAATTTTCGTTTCAATCGTTTAGATCCAGTTTGAGACAAACTTAATTAGTGTCTTGAGATCAAAATGATAATTCTGTTTGTAAATAGTTCCTGGAATATAAATAATTAAATAGTTAATTTTTAACGAAGAGAAAATGCGTAATATTCCTTAATAACATTTAATAATTTTCAAATTAAAACCTATGCAACTTTTAGAAAGTTTTAGAAATATAAATAAAAATTCACATGGTTTAACTCTCAAGATAGCAGAAAAAGGAATTTAATTTTCCAAGAATATTAATTATTTTATGATGTTTGTTTGAGTATGGGAAAAACTGAATTTTATAAATTTATATTATCTTCTGCTTATTTAGAACTACAAAAATTAATAATATGGGAGAAGATAACAAGAATTATTATTTAAGTTATATGCTAAAGAATTAAGTTAAAATTATTTTCAATATTCAAATATTTATTTTATCTTTGAAACATAATTTACTTGAGCATATAAGTTACTATTTTTATACATAACATTAATTAACAGTTTTGAGATATTAATAAATTAAAAACTAAATTAATTTACAATAAAAACTTTGTATAGTAGCTTATTTTCAGTTTCTATGTTTATGTTTTCTTTTTTTACAAGAATATATAGGAACATTTAAATACATTTTACTACAGTGCATCATATTTCCCTCAGTTTCTCATGAGTCTTATTTTATTATTTTGATTATTTTAAAGACTGAAAATATATTTGATAACAATAATAACTAAATATTAATTATTCCAATCACCATACTTAAAAATATGCAAAATTTATGTTAAAAAACTTAGAATTATAAAATATTCAAATAGTATGAAAGGATTTAAAATAACAAAGATTCCATAAAATAACTTCGTTTTTTTTTTTTTTTTTTTTTTTTTTTTTTTTTTTTTTTAAATTTAAGCATTTCTTTGTGAAGAGTATTTTTTCTTCTTAGAGACTTGTGTAAGCAAAAAGTATAACTTGAAATTAATTTTCAACTTATAATTCATTTAAAAACATCTTCA
The DNA here is from genome assembly GCA_030067965.1 of Latrodectus elegans. Classification (NCBI taxonomy): domain Eukaryota; kingdom Metazoa; phylum Arthropoda; class Arachnida; order Araneae; family Theridiidae; genus Latrodectus; species Latrodectus elegans. The sequence goes on from CM057813.1 coordinate 99,126,990, forward strand.
CATCTTTTATCAATCCCATAAATTCTTAAAATGAATATGAATGGGTTATATCCATTGTTAGTAGAATAGTTTTCATATATTTTATTAATTGAACTATATCCATAAAAAGAACTAATCATTATATATTCAAACTGATTTTCAAAAAAATCCTATAACTAATTTTTTTGCTTTATATGTATGTATGTATATATATATGCATATATATATATATATATATATATATATATATATATATATATATATAAATATATATATATATATATATATATATATATATATATATATATATATATATATATATATATATATATATATATATATGCATATACATTTTTATTTTTCATTTTATTGCTCGTATATTAAATAAAAACACAGCCATTTGTATTTTAACTTGTTTTGATTTGTTGAACAAAATATCAATTTCATTCCAACCTTTCGTATCCGTTTTATAAATTTTATACAATATATCTTTCAATATATTTTCCATTTAAAAAATATTTTATACTTAAATACTCTGGTGCCTCTTTTATTTAATTAATAACGATTTTAATATATGTTATTTTTTAATTAGTTGTTTACCAAAATTTGAAGTTTTTGTTTCAAAAGTTCCAAAAATGCTTTTAATTTGCTGTTGCTGTCATTTAGTAACAATATAATAACTTTAATTGTTGAAGCAGTGATTGGATGGGTGATCACATTTTCCCACACCAGGTTGGGGACGTCTCCACGTTAATCTTCCTTCTGATGTGGCGTGGATGAGGAAAGGAGTGTGCAAGCTCAGATATCAGGTGACCCTTTCACCTAATTGCGTCACTTGATGATGAGAGAGTATTATAAACTCGTTAATTTTAAGGCATAGCCCGGAACTTTCCTGCATATCTGTATATGTATACAGAATAGAAATCCAATAGCTTATAACAGTTTATGATTAAAGATATTACATTATATCAATCTCAAAATTTCAGCACAACAGAAACTCGCAGTAAGGTACCATGCATGAGATTATTATCTCTCTAGATTATACTCAATTGCAGCCTTAGAGCCATTCTCTCATTAATATTACATTTAATACTATAATTAATATTTGTCGTTAATTGGCAATTTGTTGTTAATTGTATAAAATTTGACAAAAACAAGAGTCTGACAACGTCTTATAAATTCTTTATTTCTGCCACCAATCTGATTAAGTAATTGGGAACTTCTAAGATAGCTGTGCTCTCTAAATTATCTTTGTGCAATGCACTTATTAATTATCTCTAAATATAACTTGATGTTTTAGTCTGTAGATAGTTTATTATATTAAGCTAAATTGTGTATTCTGTTTTTTAAAATTGAATATTTTATTTCTTATGTACTACAAATAAACAAATTTAGTAATATTTCCACGGTATTCTTAATTTTGATTGATAATAATTCTTAAGCAATGTTATAGTAATTTTGGTAGATATTTTTGACAACTTGAAACGAATTTAAATTTGTCTAATTCTGTGATGTATAAATGTTTTCAGACTTCATGCCAAACCATATTAAAAGACATCATGTAGAAATAAATAATCTTAAATAGGATTTTATTCAAAATCTCTGGTATAAGGATTCTTTGCTGATAATTTTACATGACGGCAAAACGTTAAGAAGTTCTAAGTTAATTCTTAGAACTTCGCATTCTATAACTTCTAACTAATTCACATTGGAATTGATTACTGATACATTTTATTTTAATTAAATTTTATATCCTCTTCATAGAATTGAATTTTAAACATATTCTTAAATGCGTGATGTTTTGTGATCCATAAGGAGAATACTTTGTTAAAGGCATTTGCTTTGTAAAATTTTATTCTTAAAATACATTTTAAAAATTTTAAATATTTGCTTTTTTATATTAATTACACATTTACCGAAAAAAGATCCAAAAAGAACTTTTTATACACATTCATTCTCATTTTTATGAATAGTCCATTAGATAACTTTCTAATCCTCTTATATTTTACATCAATACGTCAGTCACATAAACAAATACTTGCATAAATGAGATTATATCCATCAAGTTCTTTAGAGATTTAATTTTATGTGGAATTCAAATGTTTCCGAGTTTTTGCATTGGAATTTTAAATAAATTTATGGATTTCATACCACAACTATCGAATGTTTCTGTTCTATGAGAAGAATAAAGATTCAATAGCAGAGCGATAAAATAAATACTTTTATCCTCCTTGCGACGGTGATTTTCTTTAGTTTCACTGCAATCCACTTATTGAAATGTTTTCTTTCAAATAAAAATAAGGGTAAGGATCTTTTATTTTTTCTCCTTACAACCAGATATTTTTTTAAATATCGATGACAAAATGAAATCTTATAAGTAAGACAAAAACATTTCATTTATCTATTTTTTTCACCAACCACTAAAGTACTTTTTCCCAGAAAAAGCTTTGTTTGAGTTGTAACACATTTGCTTATTGCAAAGAATATAAATTGTATGGTTAACTAAGGCTTGATTATTTTAAGACTTTAAAAAACGATGGGTGAAGAAGCCTTAAAATCTTCATTTCATGAGAAATGCTTTTGTAAGCAGTGCTTTTAGAATCCAAATACTTATTGGATAATTTATTACATAATGCATGTGCTATGCTATATATATATATATATATATATATATATATATATATATATATATATATATATATATATATATATATATATATATATATATATATATATATATATATATATATATATATATGGTTCCTGATGTGACTGGGCGCTCCGTCACAGTCATGCGCACAATTTGCCTGTCATCACGTGTAGTGGTGCACTGAGGTGGATGCGATTGATAACGTCTGTCCATCATACATTCCTGCATGCAATGATCACATATCTACATTATAGTGTTTGGTTTGTTCAATATGACTACTAAATTTCTCTGAAAGATAATCCACAATCTCGGCAGTCCACTATTCTTCCTCTGTTGAACTCGGATATTTGATCAAAAAATGATCGTTGTTTTCTACGAGGCAAAATTGATCGTTTTTTGTAAAAACCGCAAGGAAAACACAATTGTAAACTTGAAATCATCAAAATCTCCAAGTTTTAAATAGCACTTTGAAGTGAATCCGCATTCGCGTGTGATGTGCGTCTGCGCTGAAATTTAAATCATTTGAATATTTTTTCTCCGCTAATGTATTTTATAATTTTCAGGCTATTTGCGTTCTTGTTTCAGGATGTTGAATTTACGGTGGCCACCTGTGTATATATTTTTGACAATATAGAGGTCTGGACTTTTACAGGCTATGGAAATACTCGAACATTATTTGCTTCAAAACAATTTTTAGCGTCATTGGTCATGTGAATTGGTATTGCATATGGATAAAATGCCCAATTTTCTCAGCCTATCTTAGTGCCATAGGGAAAAAACATTAAATTTAAAATTTGAATGTAATTTGAATTTTTCTGTCTTCCATCAAGAAACACTAGATCAGTCTTTCCAACATACCAAGCAGCTACCCAAGTCATTAAACTGTCTCCTCCTATCTGTTTGGTAAAATAACTTCTTGTGTACTGAGACAATGTCATTAATATTGATAATCATCGTGGCCATCTAAATTGTATTTTTTTATCAGAAAAATAATTGAAGTCCATTCAGAGTTACAAGTCATGTGTTCTTTGGCCCACAGTAGCTGGTGCTCATGTGCCTTTCGTTTCATTTAAGGTGGTGCTTTCTTTTCTTGAGTATAAGCGTATTTGATCTTCTTATGCAGTTGTAAAGAGTTCTTCGGGTTACATGTGGGGTTCTAAATTGGTCTTGTGCTTTTCCATAGCTTCTACATGTTTTTTTTTGTTTTTTAAGGATTTTTCTTTGATCAAGTAGTGTCTCTTTTTTTATGCCTGCCAGTCTTCACTTTTCTCTGACGTTTTTGATTTTTCAAGAAGTTAGAAAAAGTGCTTACATTGATGAGTAAGTGGCTTGCAATTTCTCTAACACCTTTGCCCACATCTTTGCATGACACAATTCTGCCTTTTTGAACTTCACTTAAAAGTTTCTTCCTAGAAATTTTAACTGTACAAAAACTGAGGATTTTTTTAAAATAAAATATATCTTTTGAAGCAAATGCAGTTTAAAAGAACAATATTTTAACTTATTAAACTGCTACAGACTCCAAAATGAGAATATTTTTGAAACTGCCCTTCTACTTTTTTCGCCGACCAAAAATCCAAAAGTACTATTTTATAATATTTTCCTAGTGGTCAATAAAACTTATTCACTGCAAACAAAAAAATTAAATCAATAAAATAAAAAAGAAAATTTGCAGTAATTCCGCAAAAATATAAAGCATAATTTATAAAATATGAATATCCTTATATTTCTTTCCAGCAGTGAACACATCATACACATAAAATTTATGAAACATCAGTTGTAGTGCATTGAAACAAATATTGTATTATTTGAAAGCATTTTTTGATATTAAGTTTCACTGAACACATATTTATAAATATTTCAGCGAGTAAATTGTCCTTAACAATTTTAAAACTATTTAAGGAATAATTTAATGATTTTTTTCAGTATTTCTTATTTATCTATTCAAAACATTTTTATTTCAGATGTGTAGATGATTCTTTGAAGAAAATTAAAGTTCTTTTAACAAAAAACAAAAAAAAATAGTTCTCATCAAAGGAAATACATAATAAATATTAAACAAACAGGAATGTTTTCATAAAATTCAGAATGCACTTATTTTATAAGCATTTTGAAAAGGAAAACTTTGAAAGAAAAATATTTTTCTTTTTAGGTAAAGTTAAATATCTAAAGAATATTTTTAGAAGTTTTTTTTAATCAGTAGTTTACTTTGGAATAATATTTCACAAGCCATAAATAATTTCTCAGAATTGGAAATAATTGTTGCAGTTAATGTAATCTATTAATAAAAAACGTAAAACAATTTTTTTGTATTCATCATATTAAATGAATTTTATTTTCCTTTGATGATTATCTTAAAGTTAATGAATAAAGAAATAAAAATTTCCTTATCATAATATACTATATAAATTTAAATATATATTTGGCATTGAATTAATATTTGAAATGAAAATAACAAATATCATATATTAAATATCAAATAATATACATAATACATAATCAAAACAAATTTATTTTACAGTTACAGCGTTACTAAAGTTAATTAGGTTTAAGGATACGTTAAAAGCAATTTTGGTTGATAAATATGCATTCAAAAAATTATAATAAAATTTTATCATTGCTATTCGGATATTTTCCGTACACTGTTTTCAGATTTATAGAAGGAATTATTAATGTCTTTTCCTCCAGTTAATTGTAACAAATTTAATGAATTATACGATGTAACAAGTGTTGCGTTTATAATAAAAATTAATGTTTTGTTAAGATATCAAATTGAAAATCTTGTATTGAATATTCTTATTAAATACTTTATTGCATTTGCAAATATTGAATACTTTATTTCCCAAAGGAATTATGTTAATAAAAATTTTGTTATTTGTGTAACTCCCCTTGAATTTTTTTCTTTGTACTATATCAATTAAAGTTTAAAATTATGACAAAACTAATAATTAACATTCAAGAAGTATGAAACCAATTTTATAGTAGTATAATTAAGAAAAATACTTATATCAAACGTAAGTAATCAATTAGGAAATTTTATTACCCTGACGGAATATTAAATTTCCTCATGTAAATTTTAATGCTAATATATATCACTAAAGGAATAAAATTCAATATGAATCCGTACTATGTCTTAAAGTCTATACATATTTTCTAAACCATCAGGTGCAATTGACGAGCATACTTTCAAAAATTCAATTTTCATCAAAAAAGCGAGAAAATTCAATTTTGACTTAAAAACAATTTATTGTCGTCCATTTTCTTAATACTCGTAAATAATATGAATGCTCCCCTAATTGCACTCTTAAAACGAATAAAAAAAATTGCTTAGTGGTCCGTGCTTAAATTAAAATATTTAATTTTTTTCTTCTTACATTCTTTTTTTAGTTTTAGCAAAAAAAAAATGCTTTAAGCGCTCGTTTAAGACATTCATTTCTTTCAGTATCACATAAGAGTGAAGAAAAACGGTAAAGATTAAATTTCAGGCAAATTTGTCGAAATTCTTAAAATTTTTCAATATTCTGATTTTATTTTCTGAAATGTGTTTTAATAAATTAATAGTTAAAAAATATTAAATCACCTTTACATTTTAATACTTATTTTATGAGACTTCAAATAAACTTCGACTGATAAATAATGACATAAGCAAAACTAATTAAGACATTAGATTTTTCTTTTTAAAAGATTAAATTAAATTTCATGAAATCAGTTTTCTTTCAAATCATAAAACTTTAAGCTTTTAATTATAAATGAATCTCATGAATATCTGATTAAAAACTAACTTATTGAGCTTCGTATCATATAAAAACCAAAACCGCAATCAAAACACTACCTATTCTACTAAAAAGATCTTTTGACAGTAATAATAATAATCTTACAAAACCACTAAGATTTTTTTAAATCATAAATAATTATGTTTTCTATAATAATATATGAATGAATGAAATTTATATTTTTAAAAAAATTCATATAGAAATATTTATTTAGAAATAACTAATATTTTTCATTTATTGTTAGACAAATATCATATTAATTTACTTTTTACTTTAGATGTATTTTAGAATACCCTAAATAGCCCAGTAATAAAAAATCACAAAATTATTTTAGCTTTAGAACTACATTTAAACGAGTATTTATAACTGTTTAATATGTTTCATGATTAACAAGTTAAAATTTCAAAGGAAATTCTAACTGAATTCGTAATTTACAAGCATTTTAAGTATCGTGAGCAAATACTGCAAAGTAAAGTTATTAATTCTAACAATTTAAATATATATAAAGTATTATACTCTAATTCTGTTGTTGTTTCTAACTTCTCATCTGATCTGATCCCGTCAAACCAGATTAATAAAACCGCTAACATTAATGAAGTTTGATTCAAGAAGTGGACATTTATGAATGACATTATTACCGACCCAAAAATAGCCAAGATGTGCTGATGTGATGCCGGAATTTAGGACAAAGAGGAAACTTCTTGCTATACACAATTCATGTGAAATCTTTCATATGCCCAATGGCAAGTCAGAACAGGTCTGTATTGGTTTTCCTGTCACAAGATAATTGTCAGGTGGAAATATTAATCATCATTTTTATTTAGGCATTTTTATCTAACACTTTATATTCAAACTCTAAAAGGTTGTAAGGATACAAATTTTACATTGCATAAAAGAATTCAGATATGTGTATTTGTCTCTTGCCCTGTAGGCAAAAAAAGAGTACTCAAACTTCGGCATAATTGAATATGATTAAATTTTAAAAATTGACTGAAATGAAATTTGGCAGTCAACGGCAAATGAAATTGATATAATATCCATCCATCCACCTTACCACTGTAGGTGAATATTCACTGAGATTTATTTTACCAAAATTTAATAGAGTCGATTGAGTAGCTAAAATATGATCTATAATTAAATATTTGAGAATTTCGGAGCATACTAAAAATATAGAGAATTATGTCATCTATGTATTTATAAGACAAAAATAGTGGTACTCTAATACTGCAACCAAAATGCTTGCAAACTGAATAGATCGTCTGATAAAGGGATAGAAAAATGTAATATTTAAGAAAATTTACTTCCAAACTCTCTATTAAGGCAATTCAGTGGCTTTTACACAAAACGCATCTTACTGTAATTTAATTTAATATAAACAAATTTTACTGTAATTTTTCCATCCTCAACAGATAAGACTAATTACGAAGAGCAAAAGTCATATTTAGGAAGACTTTTCCAACAAATTCATGGCTAGACTTAATGTGACTACTCTTTGGGTCAACTAAACTTTTTATTCACTTTTCATTTACCCAAAGACTGAATAGCCCATGTCCTAATGGTATGTATCTTACTTAGAATGGAATGTTGACTTTAAAACTCAATACATTATCAATTTTATCACGACAGATATAAAATGTCTCGGAAATAAAATCACATAAATTTTGGTATATCCCTCGAAGTGTTAAAAAATATCAAAAAACATTACTAATGGCCCTTTCTTTGATAAAGCAACGATTTAAGTGATTCTGTATCACATTTATGTGATAATTATTTTAGATTACTCGAATAAACAGTGTAATACCTTTGCCAAAGTATGAAAATCTATAAACATATTTCATATTTTTTAATTATAAAAGTTATTTATTAACTAATGTTAATAATTATCCTATTTCATTTACATTCATTATTTAAGTACTTTATATAATAATGTTTAGGTACTTTATATATAATAAGATTAGTTTTTATTATCTGTGGTTGACGAATATCTTTTTGTTTAAAATTTAAGAATAATTTTTCAATTGCTTTTACCACATCTATAAATTTTCACATTATTTTCAATCATAAATATATTTCCATTTATAAACCTCAAAATTGGAAAAAATTAAATTCATATATACATAGATAATAGTATAGCTTTTCCATGAATATAATTGAATCAAAATGGTTAGCCTTAACCTAATTATAAAAAATAATGGTTTTAATTTTAAATTTTTGAAAGTTACAAGCACATATACAAAGGGACTGAAAACGTTTAATTCCCCCCATTAATTATAATTAATTTTTTTACATTCCAGTATTATTTTACTTAATTAATCACAATATGACAACAGCAACATCATTTGCATTCATAAAAAATATTATACACAAAAATGATTTGGCAGTATAAACGAAATTTTTCTCATGTTCTGGATGAATAAGGATATTTTATACTTATAATACTACAACATAATAGCACACAAAATCAAAGAATCGTTTCCACTTTTAAGTATTTACGAGTTTTCTTCAAGACTTCTTTTTTGAAATGATGCAGAAATTAAAACAATTTTCTTCTAAGCAAATGACTTTTTTGCAATTGATTCAGTCACCAATTAAATATACAAAAACATCTGCTTGAAGAATTTACTTAGGCTAAAAATCTGTAATAAGGTTTTTAAAGTTATACTTACAAAATTTTTAGATGTGTTCAAAGTAGTCTACTCCAGCACCAATGCACTTTTGTAGACGAATTTTCCACAGATTAAATACCTCTAGCCATTCATTTCTTGGAATAGATGAAAAAATGCATTTATAGCCACATCTTTTTCTGAATGAAAACGACGTCCACGTAAGTTCTTTTTCAGGTTAAATAATAACCAAAAGTCGCACATAGCTAGATCAGATGAATATGATGGATGTTCGATCACTTTAATTTGTTTTTGTTTAAGAAACTCAATTGTTAATCCGGCTGTATGTGAAGATGTATTGTCATTGTAAAGCATTAGTCCCCAAACTTTGCTTTCTTGACGTGTTGGAACGTCAAAAAACGAAGTGTACGTTTCATCACCTGTTACAATTTTAGAAATGATGCGGTAGCTACCATCATTTTGCAATTTAAGAGTTTCTTTACTGATTCTGACATGCTTCTCTTTTTGTGTTCAGTTAGATTATGGGGAACCCAACGGCAAACTACTTTTTTTATATGTAATTCCTCATGAATGATTTTGTGCATGGCTGCGAATCCAATGTTAAGTTCCTTCTGTATCATTTGATAGATACAGCGATTATCATTCATTAACATTTTTCGTATGGCAGACACATTATCTAAGATTACTGCCGACGGTGCCCTTCCTTCTTCATCCTGAAGAAAATTGCGACCTCTTCTAAATTCTCTAATCTGAATACAGTAGCACGAGCTGGAGATTCATCACCAAATGTTAATTGCAATCGTTGAACCCATTCTTCTTGATTTAATCCTGCTTTAAAATCGTAGAAAATTCTAGTGCGAAAATACTCTCGCGTCAACTCTATTTTCTCTTCTGTTAAAATTTTACGCTGAACAAGTTGAAGTTCTACGCTGAACAAGTTGAAGCAAGTCAGTAAAAAATCGTCTTCTGTGTTTTTAAATTAAACATTCATTTTTATTTTGAAAATTCTCGTCTGCGCGTATTTCAAAAATTTCAGAGTAACCCTGGTATATATATATATATATACCAGGGTTACTCTGAACTGTATTATTCATTTATGTATTATAAAATTTACACATTCTAAGTCTTTTTTTTTTTTTTTTTTTTTTTTTTTTTGAAAATATTAAAGTGCAAAGACATTCTTTGAGAAATACATTAATATTATTTAAATTAACTTAAACTTTTCCTAATATGTCCATGTTCTTAAATTTTAGTTTTATATTTGTAATTCTTAAAATAAGAATTACATTTTTTAATTTATAATATTTAAAGTTAATTTAAAGAAACCAAAAATTTAATTAGGCGCTTCAGCTGATCAGCTGGATTTCGTTTTGTACGGAGCTCTAACATTCTATGAAACTGTCAATTATTGACCTTTATGAAACTGTATGCATATTGTTTTAATTAAATTCAACAAAAATCATGAATTTTTTTTTATTATCCTACCAACAAATCAGAAGCAATTTATCCTTAACATTGCTTTTGTTTCTGTGTATTGATTGATAAATTCCATTTTAAACTACAAAATTTGCCAGTGTATTATTTTGTAAATAAACAACGAAATAATTTTCGAAAATTGCTAAGTTATTATTTTAATAGATATCAATTCTTTTTAAGATAACTTGTTTGTACGTTGAACATTATTTTATCGAATTATACATTTGTCTGAAATTTCAAATAACAAATATTTGTAAAATGAAAGATTTATGCTAATATTCAAATTTTATACAATAATATGTTTTATATTAACATTTGATCATGTTTTACTTTCATAAAACTTCAATGATTTTTTTAATTGTATTATTTTTTATTTGAATTCATAAAATTTATCATATTTTTAGATCAGCAAAGTAAAGAATTTTGAAAATAATATGTATGGAACATCTTTTAAGCAAATGTGTGTGTTTTAAAATATTCAATTGAATAACAATTTTTATTATTGATTCTACATAAATATATATCAAAGGCAAATTTATTTTTAAAAAATAAAGAAAATATAAATTGTTTAAGCGTTATTGTAAATTTTGAATCCAATAATAAGGAACATTTAAAAATGATAAAATTAACAGGATATTTATGAAAAATATCTAAATCTTTTATTTAATGCAACTTTTTAATTGTAGAGTATAAGTAACAAACAACACGTATTTTTCATTTTTATTTCATTTAAAAACAGAGAAAAAAAGTGTTTCTATTTCTTATCTAATAAATATCAAATCAGAGTTGTGCGAATAATTATAAATAAATTTTTTCTAAACATTATTTTCGAAATTTTCTTTTTATTTGTCAGTTATTTGAATGGTTTGTAAAAAATCAATAAAAACTTCAAATCGATGAAATCTCTGAAAGAACAAAAGAAGAGATAAAGATAAGTAGTAACATTTCTTCTTATTTGTCAAATACACTACTGGCCATTAAAATTGCTACACCAAGAAGGCGACATGCTACAGACGTGAAATTTATACGAAAGGAAGAAGGTGCTGTGATATGCAAATGATTAGCTTTTCAGTGCATTCAGACAAAGCAGGCGCCAAGAGCGACACCTACATTGTGTTTAAATGAGGAAATTGTTCAGCCGGTTCCTCATACACAAACTGCATTTGAACGTTGTTGCCTGGTGAAAAGTTGTTGTGATGCCTCGTGTAAGAAGGAGAAATGCATACCAGCACGTTTCTAACTTTGATAAAGTTCGAATTGTAGTGTAGCGGGATTGCGGTTTATCTTATCGCAGTATTGCTGCTCGCGTCGGTCGAGATCCAATGACTGTTAGCAGAATATGGAATCGATGGGTTCAGGACGGTAATACGGAACGCATGCAGGATCTCAACGGCCACCTATCACTAGCAGCCGAGAAGACAGGCATATGATCCGCATGACCGTAATGGATCGTGCAACCACGTCACGAGCCGTGAGTCAAGAAACGAGGTCGTTTGGAAGACAACAAATGTCTGCACGAACAGCTCGACGACGTTTCAGCAGCATGGACTCTTAGCTCGGAGACCACGGCTGCGGCTTCTTTTGACGCTGCGTCATAGGCAAGAGTGCCTTCAATGGTGTTCATCATGATGGTCGCATCCGGGTTTGGCGGCATCGTGGTGAACGCACACTGGCAGCGTGCATTCATCATCGTCATACTGGTCCATCACCTGGCGTGATGGTATGGGGTGCCATTGGATACACGTCTCGGTCACCTCTTGTTCGCATTGACGGTGCTTTGAACAATGCACGTTACATTTCTGATATGTTACGACCCGTGGCTCTACCCTTTATTCGAGCATTGCGAAACCCTACGTTTCAGCAAGATAATGACCGACCGCATGTTGCCGGTATTGTACGGACCTTTCTTGATACGGAACATGTTCGGCTGTTGCCCTGCCAGCACGTTCTCCAGATCTTTCACCAATAGAAAACATCTGTCAATGGTTGCCGAGCGACTAGCTCGTCACCAAACGCCAGTCACTACGGTTGATGAACTGTAGCATCGTGTTGAAACTGCATGGGCATCTGTACCTGTACATGCAATCCAATCTCTGCTTGACTCAATGCCCAGGGGTATATCTGCTGTTATTACTGCCAGAGGTTGTTGTTTTGGGTATTGATTTCTCAGTATCTATCCAGCCAATTTTTTGAAAATTTAATCACTTCTTATTTCTAGTATAATATATTTGTCCAATAAATATCATTTTGTTTCCTGCATTTCTTCCTGGTGTAGCAATTTTAATGGCCAGTAGTGTACTTAATTAAGCATATATTAGATAACACAACGGTAAAAGTTGTAACAAAATTTTAAATGAAAACACAAAAAATATTTCACTCTATTTTGATTGATTTTCAGCACTGATTTTTAAAACTATTTTATTTTATTAACTTAAAGTTTTAAAACTTCTAAGTTACATATTTCATTTTAAAAAATTGTGACTCTTCGTAAAATTTAAAAACACAGAATTTTTATTTTAATGTTGTTTACTACCATAGTAAAGAAAGCGTGAAGTAAATATTAAAAAGAATTGTAAGGATAACTATAAAGGAATTTTTATAAATATCTTTTATATGATTTATGAATAGAATCAAACTAAAGCTCAGACTCTTTTAATTTTCTTACTTACCCTAATTTCTTTGTGCATATAGTAAGTCATAATTTTTGCTATTTACAATTATCAATATTTGAATATTTATATTTTGAATATTCAAATATTCGAATGAATATTAGAATTTTGATATGAATATTCATGTTTCTACCTATTCAAATATGAATTTAAATTTCTTCCATTTTTTGAATTTATTTGATGTAAAACTTATAATAAAACTAAGCAGAAATATCGAAAATTTAAATTTTAAAAATTCCTTTTTATATTTAAAATTTTGGAATTCTTTTCTAAAATTTCAAATGTAAAGAATAGTTCATTTTTAATCAAAGAAGAAAGACATTTATTTCTAGTTCATTTATAAATGCTATAGTATAATTTTATTTTTATTTTATTAATTAAATTCATTTGAAATATTTTCCTTTAAGAAAAAATGAAATTGATTATGCTTTATTCTCTTTAAACTAATTCATACGCAAATATTTGATATTACAAAAAGATTTTAGAGAAAAATAAAGTGTGTTGCTACTTTTTTTCACTTGAAAAAATTTTAGATTCATTTTGCAGACTTTGTATTACAGATAAATATTTCTAATTATAGTTATGTTGAAACTAATAGAAAAAAGTCTTAGTTGCTTCCTTCACAGAATTCAATTCATTAGAAACCTTTAGGACTTTCTCATTCGCATCTCTCATCACGTAAATCTGAAAAAGAAATAATTAATTTTGCTATAACTTCTTCAAGTGAGTTGAAATATATGAAGTAAAGAATTTGTTAGGGAATTAAAAGAAAAAAAAAGTGGTTTAATCAAAAATAATACTTTAGAAAGAATCACCATTTATTAATTAAAATGTATATACTTTAATAATTCTTCAGAAGGATTTAAAAATAATTGAACTGATTAAAATTAAATATGCATGAAATTGAAACAAATAGTAAAATATGTGTATTATTTTTTTAATTTCTTCTGTTTGTAAAACTATACAATTTTATTAATATGTTAATGTAATAATATGCCTATTATTATTATGTTTTATTTAAGTTTATACATAAAAGTTGATGAAACTTTAAAAGTAAAACTTTTAAACGACCTTAAATATTATAATCAAATTTAATTTTTATTTTATACAAAACATACCCAACATGAGTGAGAATGCTTAAATAACAAAATTTCAAACCATGCGCTTATAAATTCGAAAAACAGTACAATTTTCTAATACAATACAATAAACAGTACAGTAAAAATTTCTAACAGTTAACAAAAATAAAAAATAGTGTCTTTGTCTTCTAGAAATATTTGTTTAAATGTACATCGTACCAAACTATTTAATGTACTTTTTATTTTTGAAATATGAGGAAGCGTGACGAGTTTGGCAACTACCGTGGTACTATCTACTTTGAGCTTTAATAATGTCATCAGAAATGCAATGGGTTCCAGCAATACTTTAATAAGCTTACAATCTATCAACCTGATAAATATGTTGTTACATATTAAATATTTGGAGTAAAATCATTTTGTCGGATAAAATCAAACATCTTTGATAACAGTTAATGTAATATACTGTTAGATTAGATAGAATTCATTTCTGAATATACTTACATCTAAACTTTATCAATTTTAAACTAAAAGCTTTTTAATAAATGTATCATTTTTAGAAGTAATTAGATTTCCCAAGCTGTAAAAGCTTTAAATAAACAAATGCTCTGAAGTAGCTAGTAAATAGTTCTTCATATGTTTCAAAGTAATAAAGCTTGTAAAAACAGACATATTTTCTAAGTAAAATCAAAATTTAGTACATGTATATTTATTATCTTTGTAAGTATGACACTGTTAATATATAAAGGCATATTATATCCTAAATAATTTATTTTTTAAAATCATCTGCCAAATTTCTCTGCCTTTCTTCAATATTTTGCAAGTTATTTTTATTATATGAAATATACTTCAAGATCAGCACAAAACTACTATAATATCTGTATATCGAAAGATACATCCCTTCTTTATTTTAAATAACAAAACTATTTTGTAAAACTAATGTCCTTAAAATCTTAAATTTACTTTTATCTTAAGAAATTAATTTTATCTTATTAAAGTATTTTCTAAACATATTTAAAAATGTTATTTTCCTTTATGTTAACTTGTAAAATGTTTTCTTTTTTATTTCAGTATTTCTTGCCTGAATATGCCAAAGGGAAGGACGCACTTAAATAGTAAACTTGACATAAATGGTTTTCTAACTTTTTTTTTAATTATATGAAACTTTATTAATTTTTAAGATTTACTTCATTTTTAAGACTTACTTCATTTTGTCCAACATTAACTACAACTAACTATAACAATTTTGAAACAACTATTTGATAATAAGAATCGATCATAATTTGCAATCTATGCGTGAACATCAAATACTCAGATATTAAACTAGACGAAAGTCGTTTTCTGACATAAAATTTAGTTTTAAGTCAGAAAACAAACATTTGATTTGTATACAATTTTATACATTTTATGATAAATTTACTCTATTTCCAATACTAATTTCGGATAATTATAACAAATTTTTGAACAACTATTTGATAAGGAATATCAATCAAAATTTGTAAACTATGTGATGCAATCGTTATATAAATATTGTATTCAAGGATTTAAAATTCTTTAAACTATATCTGGCAACAGTTGGTACTTGTTAGAGAGTTTATTGATATAAAATGTCATTATGTAGCATTCTGAATTCATAATTGACTATTGTAGTTTTAAATAATATAAGAAATGTTAAATATCTGGATTATGTCTTTTTAATGAACAACAAATAATACAATCTATGCATCAATTTAAAGTACTCAAATATTAAACTAGACATAAGTCGTTTTCTGACTTAAAATTTATTTTTTATTTCCATTGTGTAAAATAATAAATATTGTTGAGATAAATTTATTCCATTTTTCCAATATTAATTACGGCTAACTACAACAAATTTTAAACAACTACTTAATAATAAAGATTAATCAAAATTTGTGATCTGTATATGAATTTCAAATAAATTAAATGTTAAACTATACTTAAGTTATTTCTTAATTTAAAATTTGGTTTTTATTTGAATTGAATAATCTTTTATACATTTTTAAAATAATTTTATTTCCAATATTAATTACAGCTGGTTTAACCAGTTAGTGAACAACTATTTGATAACAATGATTAATTAAAATGTGTGATTTATGCTTGAATTTGTTTCAGTCTTGAGAATAAAAAATACCATGAAGCAATGGATCATACACTCTCCAAATTATTTAAAAGTGTATCATTTGAAGCAAAATTAAATAATAATGAATAACCATATTGTATATTACAAAAAATAAAGCCTTCTTATATATGTTTAAAAAATTTCTTTAAATTTATAAAAATAAAAGAAGAGTTATTTCCATAAATGTTTGATTTCATATTTTTATAATAATCTCAGTTTTAGCAATAATTATAGCTGTTGCTAAAATAACTAAAAAAATAAAAACGTAGTTAAATT
Organism: Latrodectus elegans; assembly: GCA_030067965.1. NCBI lineage: Eukaryota > Metazoa > Arthropoda > Arachnida > Araneae > Theridiidae > Latrodectus > Latrodectus elegans. The sequence goes on from CM057813.1 coordinate 99,143,653, forward strand.
ATATATATGTTAGAATTAAATTCAACAAATAAATTGGACTGCTTATATTTTGAAATAGAAATGTAGCATTTTAATATATATTTGAGCAAAATTTTAAACGTAAATATCGAGCATATAATTTTAAACAGATTTTAATAAAGTTCTTAGAAACAGTTTCTTTTAGAAGCTGATTGAAATTATTTTATCTAGATATTTGTTTTGCAAAAGTTATCTGTGGTAAAGAGATTTTTTGTGGGTAGAATTTTTGAAAAATTTAAGAAAGCATTAAAGAAGCAAATCACACTTACGAGAAAATTTCATAATTAGCTAAAAAGTTTATTTGTTACATTAAGTTCTCTTACAAGTTATTACAGTGAAATAATGTTGAAAATATAGCGTATTTCTCAAAATACCTATTTTTAAAGAAAACGAAATTAAGCCATAAAATATATATATATAATATATATAATATAATATATATTAAGTCATAAAAAAAATATATATATACATATATATATATATATATATATATATATATATATATATATATATATATATATATATATATACATATATATATATATATATATATATAAAGGAAGACTAGAAGTATCATTAGTGAAAACTGAAATATAAAAGAATATGTATAACACTTGTGTTTAGCTATACATTCAGCACAAAAGTAGCTAAAAGAGAATTACTAAAATATAATTAAAAGTTCATTTTCATCAAATTAATAATCAAATTTATTGATCAAAGCTCAGGGTCAATCTTCAAAACTAAGACTTTCGGCTGATACTGCACCTGTTTTCTCATGATTAATTTATATATATATATTAATTTTCTGTTAGGTGATGACCATGATGACCAAGTTGGTTAGTCATCGTTCTCGTTATAGCAAGCAAGTGAGTTCCGACTTCAACTCAATCGAGGGTCCATCGTGTTCACTAACTTCATCATTTATTAATTTATAGTTTCTCAACTTATATTAAGAATTTGCTTCTCTCATTAAATGTTTTTATTAAGATTATCTCTATTGTTTTTTATCTATATTACTTATAGTATTTCTTTTCACTGTGGTTTTTTACTTGAATAACTATATGTTTTAGCACCTGATATAACTTTTATTATATACATTGAGTGAGATTATATAACTTATTGCATTATATAACTTATTCGATTTTTATACTTTTCTATTAGAAGTGCTACAGATATTCCTTAAGGGAGATAAACAATAATCAATACTGAAAATTTCCTTTTATTTGTTATTTAGTAATTTAGTTATAATGCATAATATTAAATTATGCAATAGATTTTTTATTTAACATGAGATGACTAAACAAGCATTTTTTTCCTTTTCTTCATGCATTAATTTCTTGTAAATGCATATTGTTCTATATTATGAAATAAAAGGAAAACTGAAATCTCTTCTTTCTCTCATATATATATATATATATATATATATATATATATATATATATATATATATATATATATATATATATATATATATATATATATATATATATATATATATATATATATATATATATATATATATATATATATAACAATACAACATAAAAAATAAAGAATAAAACTCAAAAAAGAGCAAAATAGTGTTATAGAAATTACATACATTTTGTTAACTTGCATTCAATAATATCACTTACCCCAATTCAATGTATGAAGTGACCTATTAGTGATACAAAACTATCATAAATCATAATATCAATCATATCACTATCATAAACTATCATGGTACTTAACCGACCGATGCTGTGAAAAAAAATTTTTCTTAGATTTGTTCTCTCTGAAAAGGTGACATGCTATTGTACTTGCACCCAGGGGCGTCACAGTTAATAAAAAATATATTTTCTAAAACTGTTACCTTAGTTGCAACTTTTTCCAATTTCTGACTCCATCATATTACATAATACGTACAACTGTCCCTTTTACATCACAGAATAAATATTAATCATCATAAATTAGGTATGTATTTTAATAATGTTCATTAATTTTTTATACTTCTTTCTTTTTGATTCATTTTATATTAAAAATTCTTAGATAATTTAAATAGGAAATTTAAAATAACCTCTAACTCATAATATGCATTAACTTTGCATGTTAATAGATTAGATAATAGTTGAGGGCCAATAAAAATTTCGTACAAATTTTTAATTTGGGAGATATGGGAAAAGAAAAATGATAATAAAAGAATTGAAATCACTGTATTAAGATATTAGCGATTATCTTGGTTATTATTGGAAATAAATCTCGGTTTCAAGACTATGAGTAATGTTTAGTAGATTTTCTAACTGAATTCGTTTGAGCATTAATATTTATATTTTCAGGAGATATGTGGTTAAATTTTTTGTTTCATGAATATATAGAATTTAAATTTATTTATTAAAGAATTATTTGTTTTACTCTTATCAGTTTTAACTGACACAAAATTGAGAGAAAATATTGAATATTTAGCCATAAATAGCCTAATAGGCCTTATTTTCTTAGAATATACTTCCCAGTTAAAAAAAACTAATTTTTCTTTGCAGATTGTAATTTAAGTAATTGCTTTTCTTTTTTATGCTTTGTTTTCAATTTGTTAATGAACTAACGTGAAATAACTTATCAAACCATGGTTTTGGTTTCATAAAATGTTTCATTTATTTTAGTAAAATTTACTCAGACGAACTTTTATTTTTTTAAATTTGAATGAGTTGATGCCGCTGAATATCACCTCTCAAAACTGTTGTCATGTATTCAGAGTCTTTCCCTGTTCGTTAAATGTCTTGTATCAATGCATACTGAGCTCTAATAAATTTGAATCAAATCAAATATTGTGGAGCCATAATTTTAGAATTCGTGGATCAGTCAATATTTTAGGAATGTTCCTCAACAACATTTAAGTTACAAATCGAATTCGTTTTTGTCACCGATTCATCACGCTTAAGAAATGGGGAAGTTCCTAATGCAATCCTCAATGTTATCGACCCTGATTGAATGACTTACGTCAGCGTATGCGTCACTCGAATCCATTCGAAATGGCCTAAGAATAATTATTCTAGCTTTCATGTATCAATCAATATTTTCTAGTAATATCCATTATTTAATTGATCTAGCTAATAGTGTCAATTCATCACTCAAATTCAGTGGCTCAGTAACTTGGCCCTTCAGGTTAAAATCATCAAAGAGGAGCATCGTTTGCCGCTGATCTTGAGTGGAAGGTTGAACACATTCTCTTTCATTAGGTTGCTGGACCTCTATAAGATGTAAAAGTGTCTACCTTAATTTGAGACGCCTAAAGTTCTTCAACTGGAATGGCAGGAATGTAAAGATTTGGGTGCCAGTTCAGGTGTGATTTCGCTTCTCTATCGAGGTTCAAAATTACAAGGCGATTGGTAATGAGCTAGTATTCATACCCATAAACTCTAAGATAAATCCAGGTTACTTCTGTACTACTATGTGTGTACGTCCTTTACTTGAAATTAATAGACCATAGTCAATGTACAAGTGATCAAATTGACTTGAAAGATATTGTTCTCTTAAAAACAGGATACAGTGATGCAGATATTTTGCTATATCTAAATGAAACAAACACTTAAAATGGTTCATTAAATTTAAACAAAATAAAATTATTTAGGTGTAAGTATTATAATATAAAATTAAATATGTACGCGTAAAAATCCCATATTTATTGCATGTAAAATTAAATCACAGCATCTTATCATAACAGGAATATATTTTCTAATACAAATTATGAAAATCAAATATTTGCAGATAACCTAGCCTTCTTTTATTATTCTTTTTTTTAAATAATACTAGTATCATTAATTGTAGGTGCATATTTTTTGATTATTAGTAAGAGATTAAAATTTTGTTTAGCAAAAATTACGTTTGATAAAAGTAGAATTCAATCCATTCCATATACTTTAAAAAAGTACCATCACGGAAGAATTCAATAAAACATACACACACACACACATAATTCACATATGAGCCATGCCACTATCATGCTAAAAATTCTCTAAATTTTACCTTTTTTCTTGACAAGATAATGAGAAACTTTAGGACGCTGAATACCAAATAGTTTAAGATTAAAATGAAAACCTTGCTTGCAATCAAATCAATTTCAAATGAACTTTATTTTATTTTCAGAATAAACAAAAAAAAACCCCATGGAAATAAAAAGTTTTCCTTTGTTTTCATTCTAAAATCAAATTTAGAACTGCTTTTTCTGTATTAAATTCATCAAATAATCTGTATGAGACTAACCGGATGAAGTAATGAAAAAAATTGTTTTCATTTTTCATTAGCAGTTTCAAATATTAATTATTAAATCTTTATCAATTTACAATTTTTACCATGTAATAAGCTTTGAAAATTATTAACTTTGGCACTTACTAAGGAATTTTGCTCATGCAAAAAGTGTGTATTTATATCGGAACTTAATTTAAATTTATTTTTGTGCATATAAAATTGCATAGTTTATGTATAATTTTATATGTCCAACATAATATGAAGCCGATGCTTTTAAAGGAAAATCTGAAGAACCCTGTAAAGGAAAATCTTTTATCATAATGAATAATTTTTTTCAATTAAACATTAAAGCAAAAAAATAATTTGTTTTTATACTCTATTAAAAATATAAAAATTCATTCTGTTTACTAAACCGTCTCCGTTCTTCATAAGAATATCTCTTAGAAAAGAATCAAGTCTTTTCTTCTTACAATTATCAACTCCAAGAGTGATAAATGAAAGAAGAAAGGACTTCCAATGAAAATATTTACCCATAAAGAATAATTATTCATTTTCTTCAATTACGTATAAAGCAAAAATTATATTTTATTTTTAAGAGCTATTAAAAATATAAAAACTTTTTGCTAAAATTCTCTTTTTCCTTTATGAAGTATGCTATCAGAAAAGGATTGAGGCCTTTTTTTCTTATATTTATCACTCTTGGCGATGAAGCAGGCCCTTTCTTCTTAGGCGTTTCGCACTTGGCGATTCTATGCATCTAAACAGGATCCAACAAATTATCCTAAATAAGCTTAAAAAAATACTATTTTTTAAATAAAGTTTACGATCTGAGATATAATAAGTAATTTTATAAACTATTTCAGTGAAATTTAATCATTAACGTATCTCTTTTAATTAATTGTTAATGTAAAGAAATAAAATATTAAGTAAATTATTGCTAAAATGAAACTTTGTTAAATATGAATGGTACAATTTTTTAAATGATGAACCGAGATGGAAAATTACAAAAACACAACCATTGTATTATTTGAGGAATAAAAATAATTTTCTTAGACATAATATATATATAATTTTTATCATTGTGCTTCATTGTATAATAATTGGTTAAATTGATACTTCATAAGTATAAAAAAAATTATGCAATAAACATCAAATAGTAATGGTCATCAAATAATAAACAAAATATGGTTAAAATACAAATTTTTAAAGTTTGGCGAAATTGTATAGCAAGATTATCACCTAACTTCAAACGTATATCGTCTAGATTTTTACTTTTAATTAATAAAATATTAAATTAAGATTTTAATAATTTTTAAACCTATTTGATTTGCTTATAATCTGAAAAATGTTAATCTTAAATTTTCAAGATAATCACTATTCAATTGATAACTCAATGTGATAATTCACTATTCAATTGTCTCAATTCAATAGTGGTTCTTAGATAAAAACTGTAAAAAAAAACCTAAAAGGGCAAATATATATATATATATATATATATATATATATATATATATATATATATATATATATATATATATATATATATATATATATATATATATATATATATATATATATATATATATATAGGATCTACTATTATTATATCGTTTTTAGGCAAGATGGATTTTATCTAAACTCCATCTAATTTAAAATCTTTATGTAATGCACTGCTGGGCAATTGTTGAGGACAGATAACACTATCATCCATAGCAACCACAAAATGAAAGACAGCAAAGTGTGGGAAATTAGAATAAGTGGGGGTTATAGTAAGAAGTATGCATATGCAAATTTTTTCACGTCTGTTCATCACGGGATAGCGTTCATAAGAACTTTAAAGGTTTTGGCGCGTGTGGACAGTTTTTGTTTCAAGTTAAAGTTTTGCAGGAAAGCTTTAATTGACGAACTTGAAATTTTTGGCATGTTTTCCCAACATCACTTAGATGATTTTATGCGTGGCCGTATTATTGGAAAGATCGAAAAAGGGCAAAAAATATCATATATTGCCAAGGAGTTTGACATCGCTCACAGCGTTGTTTCACGGCTGTGGAAGTCATTTAAAACGACACCTGCTGAAGACAAATATATCGTTCTATCAACAAAAAGGAACAGCGCACCACAGGTCAGCAGGTGGCAAATCAGTTTCTTGCTGCCTCAGGAAAGCAAATCTACCAAAAAACTGTTGCTAGACATTTGAGGGGAGGAGAACTATACGCCCGCATATCTGTTGTGTGTGTCCCATTGACCAGACAGCACCGTACTTCCCGTTTGCAGTGGTGTGGTGAGCATCGCAATTGGACTAAACAGGACTGGGCATGCGTACTATTCTCAGATGACAGTAGATTCAGTCTGTCATCGGATGGTCAGCTGATCTGGCCCTTGAGTGGTACTGCTTATCGCCCAGAATATATCCAGGAAAGGGGCCGATATCCGACAGGACTGTTCAATCCAACTGCAATGTTCACGACACCATTACAAACGGGCAGTACGGTGCGGTCTGTTCCATGGGGGACACAACAGTTCTGCGGCCTTAAAGTTCTCCTCCCCTCAATCGTCTGGCAACAGTTTTTGGGAGATCTGCTTTCCTGAGGCAGCAAGAAACTGATTTGCTACCTGCTGAGCTGTGGTGAGCCTGTTCCTTTTTGCTGATAGGAAGATATATCTCATTTCAGCAGGCGTCGTACTTCTAACATGACCTCCCCCGTGCCGCCTACTACACATTCCAGTAGTTTTAAATGACTTCCACAGCCGTGAAACAACACTGTGAACGATGTCGAACTCCCTGGCAACATCTGTTACTTTTCGCCCTTCTTCGATCTTTCCAATAATTCGGCCATGCATAAAATCATCTAAGTGATGTTGGGAAGACATACAAAAAATTTCAAGTTCGTCTATTAAATCTTTTCTGTAAAACTTTGACTTGAAACAAAAACTGTCCACACGCGTCAAAACCTTTAAAGCTCTTATGAACGTTATCACGTGTTGAACAGACGTGGAAAAAAAATTTGCATACGCATACTTCTTCTTACTATATCCCCCACTTATTCAAATTTTCCACACTTTTCTTCCTTTCATTTTGTGGTTGCTATAGATGATAGTGTTATCCGTCCTTAGCCATTGTCCAGCATTGTATTAAATTTCAGAAAAATAACAGAAATATTATCAAGTAATATCATTATTTTGGCAAAGATGCCTATAATTCAGGATTCTAAATTCTGAAATTTTTTGACGATGAAGAATTGTTGCCAGGATGACGTGTTGTGACGTGCACGATGACGTAAATACCAGGGTTGTCAAAATGGAATTTTCTGTATAATTTTTATAGGCCTCTATATCTATGACGTAATAAAAACCAGATACATTAGAAAATCCTTCACAAAATCACCAAACTCAGAACTTGGCATACAGGATTATACAGCATTTGTGCCATTATTTTTTCAATAGAAATATTATTAAGATTACAATGCAATTAAGATTAATGTTACATATTTGGTGTAGAAATGTGTATCCCTTTGTTTGGTAAAAAATGTTGCGATAAAATTTTATCTTAGTTTGTCTTTTGTGTAGAGACTATTTTGTTACTCACATCTTGGCTCTTATTTTTGCGTCTAAAAATCGCAAAAAATATTAATTAATTAAATTTACATTTTAATTTTGAATAAATTTACAACATAGTTCCTATCGTGTTTATCACTTCATTTTTTACCTTCATTGTTATATGTTTTTGAGGTTGTTTTATGATTGTATCAATTTCAGTAATTTCATTCTTTCGATGGGTGAAAATATTTGACGAAGAAGAGTCCAGTATAGATAATGTTTGTCTTCTGTTATAATAAAACATGATTTTTCTACTTGTAACTTCAGCAGAACTAATCTTCTCAAATCATGCGCATTAGATGATTTTGCTTTCATCCTTTGTATAGCATTTGATAATAACATTGAAGACATGAACTTCTGACTTATGTCATCCAAGAAATGCGGCGCAGCTTTCCTTTTACTAACATTTGGACTGTCTTTGTTGTCCCTATAAAAAGTCATTTTTTATCAATGTTTTTCAATTATGATAAAATAATTTCCAATATATTTTGAAAAAAGAGAAGTTATTTTAATTAGAGGAAATAAATTACATGTAAATGTATTTCTTTCAACATAGAATCATTAAACACTATCAACCAAAGATAAATTTTAAATTAATTTTCAGAAGAGATTGACATCTGCGATTGAAATGCTTATTCAAACTTTTGCACCACATTGGTAAAAAAATATTAAATCCATATTAGTTTTTTTTTAATTTTATATTTTTCAAGTACTTCAGAGTTTTAATTACAAATTATATAAACTAAGAAATATATTTATTAAAATTTTTATACTTTACCATGTTTTTCTAAAATTAAAACAACTTATAAAATAATTAAATTTTGCATAGAGTATTTAATATAAATTTAATCGTTTTATACCCGAATGTGTGATGCCGTACAACTTCATACAGCATTTTCAAAATTTTTTAAGAATTAAAATATTTTGCCAAGTTGGCTTAATTTTTACTTTGCAGTTTATTTCTTATTAAATTATTTCTGATTGATATCAAATATATAAATAAAATTATAAAAGATTAAGAGATTTCTGAGGAAAAAATATTTGAATTATCCTTATATACGAGTATTTTAAGGAAATGCGTTATTAAAGGGTTCTAAATTTTCTTGCGGTAACAGATAAATTATAATTAGCAAAATATAATTTTGGCACAGGTGCCGTATAATCCATGATTCCAAATTCTGAATTTTTTTTTGGCGATGAAGAAATGTTGCCAAGAAGACTTATCGTGACGTGCGAAATGACGTAAATACTAGGGTTATCAAAATAGAATTTTCTGCATAATTCTTATAGATCTCCGTATGTGTGACGTAATAAAAGCCAGGTTGTGGGATACATAAGAAAGCCCATCAAAAAATCGCCAATCTCAGAATTGGCCATCACGGATTATACGCAACACCTGTGCCATAATTTTGTAACTCTTCATAACATTTTTCATATTTCTTAAGCAATAAAAAATCGAAATACCAGAAAAGACGTTAAAATCTGCCAAAAATACATTCAATTCAAAAATGCACCAAATAAATAAAAAGTTATCTGTGCTAGCATATGAATTGTTGAGAATTATACCAGGTGTATACATATCAAATGAGACGATAGCTAACAGATATCGCCACGCATGTATACAAACGTTACGAAACCGTGACACGTAACTTTTTATAGTTTGACCTTTGATACTCACGTTTAGTTTACATTTAAACAAGTTTTAGCTTGCATGTTTTTTTTCTGTGTTGAAAATGTCGAATTTTATGCCTTCCAACCACGATGAGTGGACAACATTAACTTTTTGTTACCATCTGAAGACGAATGCTGCCAGATTGCATCAAATTCTTGTAGAATCATAGAGTGACAATGTTCTGAGCCATGTGTAGTGCTACAGGTGGTTTGAAAAGTTTCAAATTGGTGATTTCGATGAGATGACTTGAAGATGCTAAATTGTAAGCATTATTTCATGAACAGGATAGCCAAATGCAATAACGTCTTGCAGAACAATTGTATGTTGACCAGAACACTGTTTCTCGTCGTCTCAAAACAATGGGCTAGATAATAAAGGTCGGATAATAGGTATCACAGGAGCTAATGAAGCTTCAGCAAGGAAACCGAAAAATCGTGTGCGAAATGTTGCTTGCCCGATACAAACACAAGTTATATCTCCATCGTATTGTAACTAGCGATGAAGACTGAATTTATGTCGAGAATCTCAAGCGTAATCGATCATATGTTGACCCCGGACATCCGTCCAAATCGACAGCAAGACCGAATCGCTTCGGCCACAACACAATGCAGTGTATTTTCTGTGAGCAGGAGGGGGCAATCTATTATAAGTTTCTCCAACCCGCCGAAACCGTTAATATTGATCGCTACAAGCAATGGGACACTTGATTGAAACGATGCTATACTCAAAGAACGGGAGCAATGCAAAAAACAGCAGCACAAAGTGATTTTCCTTGATGACAATGCCACTAAGCCATCGTGCTAAGCCGACCAAAGACATCCATAAAACGCTCGGTCTGGAGCCCTTAGCGCATTGTTGCTTATTCGCCTGACTTGGCTCCTTCCGATTACCATCTATTTGCATCATTGGGAAACGCAATTGGTTGACCACCACTTCACTTCTTACGAAAACGTCAAATCTTGGCTTGATGACTCTGGCTGGCCTCAAAAGACCGATCATTTTTTTGGTGCGATATTCACAAATTGCCCGAAAGATGGGGAAAATGTGCAGCTAACGATGGGTATTATTTCAAGTAAAGAAATATTAAAAGTTTTCACAAATTTTTGGTGTCTTTTTTTCAAACAATCGCCATATTTCATTTGCATACACCTGGTAAATGCTTATTTAATGTTTATTTTTATAATAATTAAAATGTATGCTTTATTTTAATGTATGTGTTATATTATAATATAATATATGTCAGTTTTCTTAATTCTAAATAACAAGCTTTTAAAAAACATACATAGTTACTGAACAATATGATTACACTGATTATACTGATTTAATATAAGTTTTATATTACCATTTAAATTATGATACTTAATGATTTAAATGCTTATAGATCCTTGCGTTTAAATTAGTCATTTAGTATTAAGACGACACATTTCACAATTTCTATTATAATATACATAATATTATTCTAATGACACTTAAGAAAAGTATAAAAATAATTAGAATAGTATCTCATTTTTATAAAATGAAAAATATTGAAGTATATATTTTATTTTATAACATATTAAAGATTTGTAAGAATAATATTCCTTTAATTATATATATATATATATATATAATATTTTTATATTTAATTAGTATGAATAACATTTATATTTAAATGTTTCTTTTAAAAACTATTGTGTTAACTATATTTTAATATACTTGAGACATAAAAATAAAAATATATATTATACTTCGATTTTTGTAAACATAAAAGACATTTTTTAACTTAATTGCATACTAAAATCTAAAATTACTGCCTGACAGTCTATAGAAATAACTTTATTGTTAATAAATTTAAATATTTCATTTTTCTCTGATCATGTGATTGGTTTTCCATAACCAATATCTTATCTAAACTATTCATCGGCAATAGCTTATTTCATTTGATTAATTATTCTTCTCGTTTAGCCTGTTACATACCAAAAATTCTAAATATTCTCAGTGGATATTAATCATGACATTTTTTTAACATGTTACATATATATTTCCATTCGAAGACTATGCCTTAGTTGTGTGTGTGTGTGAGGACCCATAACCTTAAAACAATTTCTCATTAAGGTGCTTTCTTGATGAAGTAAAGTTTATTCTATAGAAATATTTAAATAACACTTATAATGATTTTCAGAATCTAAATATGATTCAGAATTCTAATAGATTTTTAATGAATAATGAATCGATATCACATAAAAAACTGACGACACTTAATATCACCATTTATTCTCGATTAAAATAATATTGCAAGATGTATTAATTATATTTATGGAAATAATGGCTGTAATATTGCTACCTATTATGGCTATAATATTGCTACCTATCATGGCTGTAATATTGCTAGCTTTCATGGCTGTAATATTGCTACAAATCATGGCTGAAATATTGCTACAAATCATGGCTTTTTGCTGAAGTAATATTTATTTTGCATAATGTTCCAAATAATACTGATAATGAATTTTTAAAATCTCTTTTTGGGATTCCAAATTCTAAATGGTTTTCAATTAATAATAAATTGATAACACGTAGAAAACTGAGGCCACTTCAGATCACCATTGAATCTCTATTAGCATGATGTTGTAAGATACATTGATTATATTTTTGAAAATCATGTCTTTAATAATGATATCTAGTTCATGGTAATTTATAGTTCATTACATAAAAATAGCTACCCAGTTGTTCGGTTTATTGAAGGAGAATTTATTTTCACTTCATAATCTAATAAGCACTACTACAATAAATTAATGAAATAATCCCTTCTTCATTAATATTTTTCTCTTCATTACTCTTAAAAATATCATTGAATAAAAATTTTCAAGCATTTTTTTCAAATTGTTATAAAAGTTTTGTAGCTATTTATTTTGCATTATAAAAATAATTCAATATTATGCTCAAAACTTCACAGAAATCTGCATGTAAAAATATAAATTTTCACTTATAAGTTTAGCAAATTATCAAATCCAAATGCATTTTTACAAAAAGTTATGGTCTGAGGTAATTGCAGCAATTTTTTTTCATTTATAAAATAAACTGATATTTCAAATTTAGAAATTATTGAAGAAAATTAAACATTTTAATCTGCTGTTTAGGAATTGTCATTAAATAAGGTTTATGTTCCAAACTCTCTGTTTGAAATCAAGTTTCTTTCCTGATAATATCAATTTAGACAAGTCGACATCTCACTGCAAATTTTTTCTATATATTATATTATATAAAATTTTAAAATAAAATTTCTGATTGTTTTTATTTTTATATCGAAAAAATTGAATGAAACACTTTTAATATTAACAAAATCATATCCCTTAAATACAAAATAAAATTTTAATTTTTTTCAATTTCAGTTGGTACTGTTTAGTGTGTGAACAACTTTCATATTACATTAACTTAATTCCTATGAGATATTTAATAATATTTAAAAAGTATATCATATTAAAGTTTTTAAATAAATTGTCTTTTCAAACATGATAATTTTAAAATAACAATAACTAATATTTTCTTATTAACAAATTTTTCAAAGTTTAAAATCTATTAAAAAATGTAAATAATATTTTAAATCTAATATTCCTTATGTGAAACATTTAATTATATTAAAACTTTACAGTTGTTTACAACAAGGTATATTTTAAGTTGATAACCATGTAATTTCAAAAAAGATATTATTGAGTATGCATATCATGTGTAAGCAAATGTCCAGAATTAAATATCATAGGTGACATAAGGGTTCACAAAACGGTAGTAGTTTTGGTTTGCGAAACTCAATACTACAATAAACGAAAGACTGAGTTACAATTAAAGACATGCAATGCAAATGTAAATACATTACAGACAGGCAATACATGTGTGTACGTATATATACATATGCTTAAAGCATCCCATATTGTGTGTGTGTGTGTGTGTGTGTGTGTGTGTGTGTGTGTGTGTGTGTGTGTGTGTGTGTGTGTGTGTGTGTGTGTGTGTGTGTGTGTGTGTGTGTGTGTGTGTGTGTGTGTGTGTGTGTGTGTGTGTGTGTGTGTGTGTGTGTGTGTGTGTGTGTGTGTGTGTGTGTGTGTCTACACAATAAACAACATGCATGTAGGATTGTTAACGTCACTACTGAAGAGGAAATGTTAAAAACTCTTAAAACCAAGCAAATTGATTTTTATGGAAAAACACGTTTTTCAATATTAGTAGGTATATATTATTCAATATTAGTTAGTATAATATCTATTCAACATCAATAGGAATCAAAAATTTTTCTCCAGAGAAAATGGTCCAACTTAAAACAATTCGAAACACTTATTAGAATTTTTGACACAAAGCGATGGATAATATAACAATTGAAATCTTTTTTGCAATATTTTTGACCTTTTTGTTGTTTTGCCATAGAGTAAGAATTTTTGTGTGTCGAAGTACATATTCTTTGTTACGAAATAGGAAACAATCTCAATCACCTATTCCAAAAGACTCGCATGCAGAAATACGAATACAACAGTTTCTTGATAAAATTCCGTTTTGTTTGGCAGTGATATAATTTATGAATTATCTCAGAAAATATTTGATAAGACAGAGAAAAACATATTATAAAGCATTTATAAATCAATTGGTTAAATGAAGAAATTGTTTAAAATGAAATTGTTTAAAATGAAGTGTTTCTTTTCAACCTAATGGCCATATATATTCTTTTACATGTTTTCTCCTTCTTTACCTCACTTTGGATTTTGCAAAAAAATTATCATCTTTTAAACAATCAATTTTTATTACTAAATTTCCTATTGCTTAATTTTAAATTTTCGTTATGGAAATATTAAATATATATACAGCTTATCTTCATATTATTTAAATAACTTCTTTAACTAAGTTTTTACTGACTCGTTGCCATTTTTTCTGTAATAAAATATATAATACATTTTAAAATTAATACCAAATCATTGATTGACTTATTCTAATATATAATTGAGTGCATAATTTTTTGTTGTATTTAAAATGAATTTTTAAATTATGAATATTTTCAATTTTTATAGATATTTTTGAATTACAAAATTTTACAATAAAATTTAGCCGCAAGATTTTATTTTCTCAATCAACAGTATGCAAACTTCAGTTCTTTTGTCACCTGAATTTCACATAATATATATAATAAAGAATTTTAAATAAAACAGCTTATTGAATTTTTATACATCTGGAAAATTTATTTTCCTTTTTATGCAAAAAACTAAATGTAAATCATTGCTTTTCTTCTCTCCAATAATAAATTCCCATTTTATTTTTATTCCACTTAAAAAACTTGAAGTTGATAGTTAAAAATTTTAATTAAAAGCATTTGCAATTATTGAAATATATATCAAAACGCTTATAGAGTTTTCTTAGAAATAATATGTGCGAGCTTTAATCACTTTACAAAGCTTTTAAAGATACGAGCTTTACTAAATAAATATAAAAAGTCATTTTGAAATGAAAACAGTTTATTGCTTTCGATTTTTTGAATATCAAGCGTTTCCTTAATTGCATTTTTTTAAATAATTGCACTTTGGAAATGGAGGAAAGAACTATTCATTATCGATACTGAAATTAAAAGATTAATTTTTTTTCTACCATTTTCCTCTTTCCTTACATTTTCTGCGAAGAAATAAAACGTTTTCTTGAAAATCCATTTCCTTTATAATAACATTTCAAAACAAACTTTAAGTTAAAGCTAAATTTCTATTGCATTTATCAAGTCGCTAAATTTTTTGCTCATAGATATTTCTTTTGCACTCATTAAATTCTTGTTTAATATAATAAAATATCTTCAAAACAAAAATTACTTTTTTATTTACACTTACTTAGATTTTCATTCTTTAATCAATGTGTTTAAACTATCTTTCAAAAAAAACCATATATCTAATAACGTGACAAAACTAAAAATGTTTTACATTTTTGAAACAAATTAAAAAATTTTATACTATTACTTTACTCTAAATAAACAATATATTTAAAGTATGAATTTAATTATTTACAAATGTATAAAATATAAACTTTTAACAATACTGTGGAGTACATGGAATTCTGCAGTGTTAAAACATGAATAAAAAAGAGTTTTCTATAGATTCTGTTATTACCAAAGTTTATGTTAAAATTATAAAATATTGTAGATTTAGGGCTAATTAACTATAAGATTTATACTGTAATGCATACAATGTGTTATATATAATGTGTTATAGTAATATAATGTGTTATATTCAATGATTATCTATTATACAATAAGTATTAATATCACCTAAAAATTTACAAAATATATATGTGTGTTGCTTCAATCAAACAATTACAAAATCAATTATCATTGAAAATTTTATAGTTTATTACTTATTTGATTTATTATTACTATTTTTTTCAATACCATTTACTCATAATTAACAAGGGATGAAATTTATGACATTATAATTTGTATCATGAGACCGTTAATTGTTAATATTACTGTTTACATCTAATTTTCGACTAAGAATTAAATTTATTTATAAATTTAAAATTTATATCACCTAAAAGTTTATTATACACTTTAGTTATGTATCTAACCTCTAATTTAGAGATCAATTTAGTTAAAATAAAATGAGCATTACCTAAAAAAATGATTGTTATGCTAACTAATATATTTATAACCATGAGGTAATTTATATTTTCAAAAATGTCCGTTAACATTTAGCTCAAAATTAACATAGATTAATGTATTTACAATATTGCAATTGGTAGTGTCACTTGCTTAAGTGTTAATTATTGACATATACCTATCTGCTAAATGAAAGTTTAATACAGCTACAAAATTGAAATATCATTTATTAATTTGTTACTCATAAATGTGTATATATCTAACTTCTGACTGAGATATCAATATGTCAATTCAATGGAATTATAGCATAATTTTGCAATACATAATTTTTTAGAATATTGCTAAATTTTTAGAATATAATAATATTTATTGTAAAGTATACTTAAATATGAGGGTTTTCAATAAAGTAGTGAGACAATTCTTTTCCAGATAATTGCTGGTTGTCATGCGCAAAAAGCTTATCAAAGCAATGAAGTGGCCCTGTTGCTGGAATGTCGGTACATAAAACCATCGATCCAAGTAGTGGTGCACAGTGACAATGCAATTAAACAGTGCAGTTTCTATGACTGTAAATCATATTCACAAAAATTATCAGTAGTCCTGATTTAAATTTGAGATTACCTGTACAAAAATGCATTGCAATGTTAATGGTGTTTCTCTGAAATATGAACGATATAGGTTTCCTTTACATAGACCGTCATTGGAATCAATAGGAATTATCTATTGGAGTCCATCATTAAACTGATTGACAAACAATTTAGTGACATACTGAGGGATATAAGAAAATTTGAACATGATGAGTATTTTCTAAAGTTGTCCCACTGATATATAAAGTGCTTTGATGCCTTCACGCTGCTTCTCGTAATGTTAGCAAAGTGAAGCATCACTTGCGGTGGTGAATGATTAGGAGGAAGACCACATTCCCTTTCACTGTGGGACTTCAGTTTCGTGGGTTGGGTACGTTAGTTAGTTAGTTCAAGGTCTCTAAAGTTCTTTCTCTGGTGTGACATGGATGTGAAGTGGATGGAGCCAGCTCAAGTAGGACCTCGTTTCTTGACGGTGGCATTTGATGATGCATATTTCAAACCTGCTAACCTTATGATAGTGTCTGGAGCTTGCTTGCACCACTATGTACGTATGCAAAACTTGAATCTCATAGTTTACAACAGCATATCATTAAATATTACATTGATTTAATGAGTCAAAATTTCAAAAAAGCAATAACTCATAGTAATGCACTACACATGAGATGAATTTGGACCAACATATACACTTGTGTGCCATGGATGTGAAAAGGAGGGTGTTAGTTTAGGTGAAACCTCGTGACCTACGTATACGAGTATTACGTCATAGTATTACGAAGTGCTTGGTGATAGACGATTATTCCAAGCAAGTTAGCATTGAAATACCGTCTGTGGCTCACTTGCGCTACTATTTATACATGACGCATAAAAATGGCGCCAATACGTACTGGCTCATATTCTTATTTTAACAGAACTTCAAAGATGATTGCTCATTTCTTCAACAACATTCTTGATGAGGCTACTAGCCTGAATTAAAAATTCAATGTAATAAATTCTGACATTTCAAACTATTAGCATGGAGTATCATTGCCGAAAACTGCACCATTAACTGTTTCTGGAAATTGATTAGCCAGAATGTAATACATATTGGATTAATATTGGAGATTCATCACAAGTTTTTATCACTCGGATACTCATTTTTAAATTCTGATTTTTAAAAAAAACTATTCAACTTAAGAGAATTAACCTTATATAGCGTCACCAAAATGAACTGATGTGATGTAATAATTCATCTATTGGATATAATCTAGATAATATATAATAATATGAAATAGTTAAGCTAATTCATATTATTAGATAATATTTGGCTTTCTATTTAAAATATTTTTAGGAGTCTGAATGTGTGAATGAAAATGCTTAATAATTCCAAGATGCGTTTCGAAAAAATTTGAAGCTTCGAGTAATAAAAATATTTTGAAATACCTGTACCTACATTGGATGGACTAAATAATATGACTGGTAAAAATTTCTTAACTAGAATGAGTTGTTTACTTAATAAGAATCAATGCATCATTTAAGAAATATGATTGTTGCATTTGATCTATCAAAAAAACTATAAAGAATTTATTAATGTGTCAAACATTATGTATTTAAAATGAGCTGAGAGTTGTAGATGTAAAAACGTTTTTGCTTTTTTACTTAATAGCGACAGTTAATATTTTTCAAATATAGTAGATAACTATATTTTGAACTAAAAATGTCGTAATGAAGAAATATTCAGTCTGTACCAAAGTAAATAAAATTTTAAACACTATTACATTGTAATTTGCAAAATATTTTGGATGAGCTAATTAAATGGAAAAATTCCATCTTAATCTTTTATTTATAGAGATAAATTAAACATTAATAAATGCAACATTTAATTTAAGAAAGTGTTGCTGCTGAAACAAACAAAAAGTATCCTCTAACTGTCTCCATCTGCAGAACTTGACTCATTAAAAATCATTAAGAGTTTCTTCATTTCCTCTCCCGTCACATAGATTCCGAAAAAGTAATTAATTTCGTTTTTCCTTTTGCAGGGATTGGAATTCATCAAGCATAGAATTTATTACGAAAGTGAAAATGACTTAATCGAAAATAATACTTTAAAAGGAATCTGCTTTCTCCAATGATTAAAAAATTTCTCAACTTCTCTAAAATGAATTATTCAAAATGACTTATATTCTTTGAAATCAGAAACATTTGAAAGAAAGAGAGAAAAGGAAAATATGCATTTGCTTAGTATTCAGATTTTATATTGGAAAATAATAAGTTTATCAGTGATACTAAGTAACCATTGAAATATTCAGTTTTATTTCCTTTATTTAAAATTACTACAATTTTTTGGAATTAAAAAGTAACATAATATTTATTTTTTAAAGTGTATTGTGTAAATAAAAAGTCCAAAACTGCTTAAATGTTTAAATAATAATATAACACCATTTCATCATTTAAGAAATTATAACCTATTAACTATTTAAAGTATTAATAGATTATAATTTATCTCAGAAATATTTAGAAATTTTAAAATGTTTGAATAATTATATAACATTTCTTTATTATTTGACAAATTGAAATGGATTAATTATTTTAAGTATTGCTATTATAATGTGAGTTCTTAGTTAAATTATTCCGTTCATTTAATTGTTTTTTATGTGATGTATATAATATAAAAACTTTGCCAACATATCTAAAAATATATTCATTATTAACTAGACTACATTTCATTTAACTTAAATTCTCCCAGAAATTTTATTCAAGATCATTTTTAATTTTTATTTTATGAAGAATATTTAAAATCATACTTTTAGACCATGTTTGATTACTAAAATTATTGTAATCATGTCTGATTACAAATTAGATCATCAGATAACTAAACTGACTACTAAAATTAGACCACATCCGATTAAATTAATTTGCATTTGATTAAATAATTTCAAAAATATATAATATTTATCTTAGAAAATAAGAAAAATATTTCAACTTATAGTGATAAATATGTGAAATATAATGAAAGCTGGTTATCTACTTAAAAGAAGGATTTCCTTATACTTGAGTAATGTGCCCATCATTCTTTCGCAAATAATTATTATACACTCTATATAATTATTATAATAATTATTATAGAGTGTTTAATTTTCAAAATGACGTTTAATAAAGATTGTTCTCCCATCAGAAGATATAGTACAAAATTTATAAAATTTTATTTTCAAAATTTGCTATTTTAATTTAAAAAATTTTGTCTCCTGATCTTCTGACTTATTATAGCCATAAAAGACTTCTATACCTTTAAAATGATTAAATTTTAAAGACATTTCTTGTTATGAAATGGATTAAATTTCAGTATAAATTTAAATCCTTCACATAATTCAAGCTATTGAACTGAAACAGTTATTTTTAAATCTTTATTTTAATTTTTAAGCTTTCATTGCTTAAACACAAATAATTTCCATTAAATTTGCATAGTTTGGCATTTTACCTAGTACTTCGATTGTATTTTATTTTCAAAATTTAAAAAAGTGCTTCGAACATAGAATATGAAATTAATTGCATAATAATTATTGTATTAGTAATTAAAATACTGTTATAGAATTTTTATAGGCATGAATTAAAATGTATTTTACAACCTTTTTATCTAGAAAATTTCCAGGCGTTTCCCATAATGGCCTATATTTATAAAATTATTTTTTAATTCAAAAAGCAGAATGGTATTTAAATTTATCCTCCTGAAAATGTTAAATTATTAGCAATAAGAATTTCCAAATAAAATCAATTCATATTCCGAAAACAACATATTTGTATCGATATTATCCTAACTAAATGAAATTTGTGTATTCTAAAATTATTAACTGTCATTTATTGTCATAAAAGAAGAAATGTTATCGACTTTTAAACTGGTGAAATAATGCTTGTGTAGCAATTATAAATTATTTTTTGTTACAATAATTTCACTTTGAGCGGCTAAAATTTTTTAAAAAATATTTCTAAGGAATTAGTATTACTAATGATATTATTAAACTTTCTATCAAGTATTTTTTTATTTTATTATCATCCATGTTTTATAAATTGATATAATTTGAAAGGAAAACAAAAAATTAAATTAGCCAACATTTGGATTTTTATGAATAATCAACATGTTTAACTTGAAACTTACGAATTACTTTTGTATATTAAATTCTTTGCAATTTTGAATTACATATTTTAAATTAATTTGCATAATAATGATCTAGTATTCATAAGGATATTTATATTACAAATAAAAGCTGCAAAAAAATGTTGGTTATAAAGAATGTTAATTATTAAAACATTTTTAGAAATCAAGTACGTTTAATTAACTTATTTAGAAATTTTATAATATATACCTTAAACTTAAATGAAAATGAATTAATGCATTTTACGATCATTTATCGAATTTATAATGAATTAATTAAACATTTCTTTTTCTACAGTTGTCTTCTAAGATAAATCTGTTTAATTACTGTAACTTTTTGATAATTTTCAAACTATATGAATAACTAAAAGAAGCAGCATTAAAAATAGCATTTTTAGGAAATAAGTTTAAATATTTACTGAACTTTAAATTTCCCTTTCAAGAATATTCTAAATAAATTCATACGAAAATTGCTCCTCTGTGATTAGTAGGTACGATTTATAGACATGATTTACATATCACTGAACAAGATATCTTATAGAAGATCAGAACTATTTTATCAACAAAAAATGAATCTTAAAAAGAGAACATGATGAAATTTACAGGTTTGAATGAATTGAATATTATTCCAATAAAAAAAATTTAAAACTCAATAAAAGAGAATAAAATATCATTCCCTTTCATTCTTGAAACACAATGAGAATAATCTTCAATATCAAAGGCTAGCTTATATTTTTTTCTTGTGACAGCTAGGCTGACAATATGGGGTGCGCTGCTCCAATTTTAAATACTGAACCACATATTTGGTGTTGCAGTTTAACTACTTCAGTACACACATACCATAAGGACCCGCTTATATGGTAGGTAGCCATTCACACCTCATTCATACACAGAAGAGATAAAGACATGATAGATAGAGAGAGAAAGTACATACATGCCCGAACCGGGATTTGAACCCTGGACCTCCCTATTCACTGTCAGGCACACTGACCACTAGACAGGGCGCTCGGCCTAGATTATATTAAATTTTTTATAAGTTTCATAAAGAGTCAAAGTCGTTTTTATTAAAGTGATACTTTTAAAGTAAGACTGCAAGTCCGAAATATTACACAAAATATATTTATTTTTAATACAAATACAATCTTCTTTTTTATGCGCATGAAATATTTTACTAATGATTTGTATTTTAGTTACTTAAACTAACTTTCCTGTTTTAAAAACGTGAATTGGTTACCTTTAAGAATTTTAAAATTTTCTCTCTCCCTCTATCTGCATGAACTTCATATATCATTTAATTTTCTGTTCAATTTGATACTTCTGACATCATCAAATTCCTCTACATGTAGTTCCTAGAAGTTTCCTCAAAGTTTACACAATCTCGGAAAGGGGTTTAGCTGGTAAATTTTTAATATATGAAATAATTTGTTTTTGTTCCAATAACGATACAAAAATTTATTTAAAAAATTAAAAAACTTATTAAGTATAGGATTAAATGAAATTACTTGCCATAAAGTTTGTTTATGCAAAAAAAAGATTTAAAAGAAAATATTACAAAATTTTTTATTAGAGTGACAAATCAAACTATAATAAATTATCTTTCTTAATATTTATTTTTCGTATAATATAAATTTTATTTCTCTCCATATTGTTTATTCCCTCTATTTTACAACATGAAAATTATAAAAACATTTTAATCTAATTAATTATATTTATATATTTAAAATAATCTGAATAAAACATCTTAAAATATTTATTTTAAAATGCATAAAATTATCTTAAATACTGAATTAAATATAAAATTTATTCTTAAGCTTCTAAGCATCTATCAAAATTTTTTTTAAAAAAATTCTACGCAATTTATTTTCATTCTAAATTAAAAAATCGACTAAAGAACTTTCTTCGCAATACGAGAAAAATTTAAAAGTAAAATTAAATTCAAAGTTAGAATGTAGTCAGTTTTATCAATTACTTAAAAGTTCTTAACGTAACGAATCTTCTTCTAAATCAGATGCTGATTGGAAAAAAATTATCAACCTGGAAAGAGAATCAAACTGCTTGTTTTTTTATTCTTATACTCTTTATTAAAACATTCAATTTTATATTACTAATTAAGTTATTATTATTATTATTATTATAGAGTTAATTATGTGACAGAGAGAGAGAGAGAGAAATTGAAATATTACTCGATTCCTTGCTAAACGAAATAAAAATTCATTTAAATACAGGGAGATAAAAATAAAAGATTTTGAAAATAAGGAAATATTGAGAATTTTTTATTTTGGTTTTCTCGCAATAAACAATAATTATATTTATTAGATCCAGAAAACGTTAGTAATTCAGATAATGTATTAGCTTATATATATATATATATATATATATATATATATATATATATATATATATATATATATATATATATATATATATATATATATATATATATATATATATATATATATATATATTACAAAGAATTTATACTGTATTTTATTTGATGACACTTAAAAACTCAATATAATCCTTTTTTTTATATTTTAAGCAATTTAAAAGATGATTCTGGAATAGAAATTATGAATAAAGTTTATCATAAAACGTCAATATAAATTGCAGAGAATTAAACTTTTCTTCTTTCAGAAAAAATGTGAATGTTGAAAACATTGGTATAGAAATAAATTTCAAATGTATTGTTTGCAATGACATTCTAAGAAGATTTTCAAAAGATGATAAATACCTCAAAATGGAAATTCTTAGTCTTCTAATAAAGATCACAAAAGATTAGATTTTGAATAAACGTCAACATCATAATAAACAGCATAAATCTGAATATTTTAGAATACAATTAAGCATTATTGAATTTTTGCAAAGTAAACTTTTTTATAGGACAGTTCAAAAAAGAAGAAATATCTATAAAAGTATTTATCTTCAAAAAAAGAATAAATTATTTAAAATATGACATTCTTAATATTTATTAACAAACACTCTGAAAAAATATTTTTAAAATAAATAAAAACAATTTTGTAAAAAATATTACTTCTGCAAATTTTTGAAAATTTTAAAAGTGGTTCCCATTAAACTCTCCAATTTTGAATTAACTTTTCCATCGGATGTTTCGTAATAGCAATAAAAAAAGATTTTTAAACTTTCTCTTTGAATAATATCCAGTAAAAAAACTGCTGTATTTAGCAATAAATATACAACTTAGAATATCTTAAAATTTCAAATTAAAGCTAGGTCTTTAGATATGTACACACACACAATGTGTGTGTGTGTGTGTGTGTGTGTGTGTGTGTGTATGTGTGTGTGTGTGTGTGTGTGTGTGTGTGTGTGTGTGTGTGTGTGTGTGTGTGTGTGTGTGTGTGTGTGTGTGTGTGTGTGTGTGTGTGTGTGTGTGTGTGTGCGTGTGCGTGCAGAAAGAGAGAGAGATATCAATTCTAGAAAACTGCCTGCATTCCAGAATGGTGGTTCAGGATTGATGGTCAGTAAACTTCAAACTGGCTGGAAAGATCTTTTTTCCATAAGTATAGGACATAAATCTCAAGTATCCATTGATACACCTGGTGATAACAGTCTGATCCTGCCAACAACATTTGAGTGATAAAGCAACCCCCCCCCCCCGGAAACTTTCCCTGGTACCAATTGTGAAGAGGTGGGTGTGTTCAAATAACATTAACAGCTTTTCTTTTCATTCTTGAGAACAACTCCAAATGAATTAGTGACTCGAGTATGTTTAACGACCCATAAGCACCCTCTTAAGCCAAAACATATACATGGAGCCTTACCAGGAAGAAAGGTGGACTTTACCAGGAGAGTATACTTCTGGTAAGTTCACTCAAGGAGTGAAAGCCAGTCTATTTAGTCCAGCTAATGCCTGAGGGGTAGGATCCAGCTCCATCTTCAATCTTGTCGTGCTCCAGTCATTCCTTTTAGACAGCATCTGCCCCATTTCCTCTATCTATAATTATGTCACTCTCCATTTATATGTAAGTAGATTGTTAAACAGACTGATGGATTGATATATACATATAATTTGGTACACAAATATCTAGTTATATATCAATCTCCTAATTATAAAATCCTAATGAGATATTAAAAGTTTCATTACATTTTGCGATAAATGTATATAATTTCTGACGCCATATAATGTACAGCCCTGCAGTTGAGAGTTTGTAAAACTTTTATGAGTCTTCACTATATTTTTTTATGTAGGAGGAATTTTCAAAGAAAATGGATGCAGTATTCACATGTCTAAAAGGAGAAAACCTGAAAAACTCTCTGGAGCCTGAGGTTTCTTCAACTATTACGTTGTTCAATACACATTTGCCTTTTATAAGCATATATTTTATTATAAAATAATTTGAAATATAAATGAAAATTTAATATAGATTCAAGAAAACTAGATTAATTCTTATGTAAGAAAATGAAAAAATAATGTTTTATAGTAAATATGTATTGATGTTTTATTTTAACATTTACCTATTTACAAATTATGAGAATTAAGCTTTTTTGCTCAATTACAATTAAACATTTCCATTAGGAATATTAAAAGAAAATAGGTTTTGCCAAACCCAAGAGAATCAGAGAATCTTGAAAGGTACTTTCTTTCATTTAATGACTTTCTTTTTTTATAACTCTCTTCGGAACTTGGTGACTGACAACCAATTTGATGAGAATTAACGACTCCCCAAACTCTGTTCTTCCCGAGAATTTTTTTCAACCTGATGTACTTTTTTTCCTACTATCCTTTCAAAACCAACAGACAATCGTTTTATCACATTTTTTTCGTGATTTCCAGTGTGGGTAAAAAGAAAAAAGAAGGTGCTGCGTGACAAAATGACAGAATCAACATTTTTAGAACAATATTTTGACACTGCGTCCCATGGTCCTCCAATCAGTCATAGTTATTACAACAGAAGATTTCTTTGTGTTACAATAGTACGTAAGTAAAAATTGTTAAGCTGCATTGTACAACTTTGTTCATTTAGAAAATGTGGGAAAAAATGTATTTCCAGAAAGATAGTATAGGTGTATTATGTATCTATATCCATCTAATATTGCAATTTGTTTAGGGAATACTTTTTCCTAGCAAATTCCGATTTTTTATACAAATATTTTTCTTTAATATATTGTTATTGTGAGATGCAAAATATTACTTTTCTGAAGTATTTTTATTACATTTTCAAAATTATTAATAGAAAAAAATTATGAAAACTTAAATTTATTAAGCTATTATAATCCAACATATTAAACATAGTGACTTAGATGGTGTGTTAAGATTGAATTTAAGAACAATGTTCGTGAGCGTGTAGGCAATAATTCTTTTAATAAATTGTATTTTTAAGAAATGAAAATAATTTAGTGTAAAAAAATTACTTCGATTTAGCGTGAAATCTTACTAATTCTTCGAGAGGCATGTTACTTATATATACCTGGCTTATAATATCCAAAATTAAATAATTATTGTTGATAAAATATTGCAATAAGTCTTATGATTTTTCCATGATTAATATTTTTTTTAAAAACATTCTAGCAAAATTTATACTAATGGATGATATTTAAAATATTTTATTGATAACTGTTTTACCTTGAAACATAATGCTTGTCATAATAAGGTTTTTCACTCTACTTGAATCCAGAATTGAATTGTAAGTTTCAAAAATTATTTCAACATATTCTAAGAATCATTATTAATTAAAACATGAGAGAAAGTAGGAGATAACTACACATCACACACATTTCTCAGCTAAATAATAATAGATTGCTTTGAGTATCCATTCTAAGAGCATTAATTATAAAGGGGAGTAACATATTAGATTTTTTTAATTATTACATTATAGATATAGCAACCATTTATTTCATAACTTCATTCCTACTATATCCAAAATCCCTTTCACCTAATTTTAGTTTTGAATGTCTCTTGCATTAATTTTTTACATAAAACCTCTTTCAATATCATCTGTAAAACATGTTTACGAAAATACTAGGTGAAAACCTTTCGCCACAAGACCAAAAATTGTCATAAATTTATCGTTCCCCGGTGAGAAACATTGAACCAAGTAACGGAGGCAAATAGTATTACACACGTCACAAACCCATTTATTGCCCTATTCATTCCTCATTATTTCAGAAAGCTGGACAGAGAGACGCAGAATTCAGAAGGAAATACCCATGCTCGAACCGGGATTAAAACCCAGGACCAACAGCTTCAGAGACAGGAACTCTAATACTCAGAAATCATCTGGGTCCTATTTCACTTTTTTAACACTTGGAATGGGGTTTTAAAATGTTTTTCATTTTTATTGACATAATGATCTATTCTTTGAAGAAATTTTCATTATACTATACAACTATCTTTAAAATTTATTTAAAAATTATAATTGTACTTGCACTGCATAAAATGCAGATATCTTGTACCAATACATAAATGATAACTAAAATGATTACATAATTAAATAACAATAATGAAAATGTAAAATTATATATATATATATATATATATATATATATATATATATATATATACACTTACGGAATGTTATACAGTTTTTACATAAGAAGACGTCTTGTTTGTATTTTTTCGTAAAGTGAGTGTATTTATAGCATTTTCCGCATTGACGAACGTTATCAATAATAGGAGAAATTGTAATGGTGGAATTGAATAAGTTAATAGTTTGAAGGAGATAATGTCCAATGACGTTCACCAAAATATTTTCGCTCAGTTCTTCAGAATTCTTTTTTGTAAATCTTTGTAAGCTTAATATCATTAAGCCATTTTGCACAATTTCTTCAGCAACCAGATGTAAAGGTAGTTCTACATTTATATCTTTTAGAAGAAATCTTGAAAATATGTACTCAGATTGAAACATAGCGTTAACATGTATTCCAAGAATGTTGGTTATCTTGCTTATATCTACAGTATAAACACACATATATATATAGAAAAATATATATATATACATAAATATATACATATACATATATATTTACGTCTACATATATATATACATAAATATATATATATATATATATATATATATATATATATATATATATATATACATATATATATATATATATATATATATATATATATATATATATATATATGCAGAAAATGGATAATAGATAGATATATTTAAGTCTTTCTTTATGTATTCATATTTAAAGAATTTTTCAAATTAAGTAATTTTTTTTATGTTAAAAAAATTACAAATGCTCTACATAAAAGCAAACAATATGTAAATAATAACAGAAACTAATACAATATGAATAAAAGAAAGGCAAGGTATTAATGATAAATAATCTTTTTGTTTTAAGCACCTCTCATACAAAGTAAGGAAATTTTCTTTATTGATAGATTAACAAAACCAATTTACTTTATATTCATATGTTTTAAACAACGGTTGGTTCGTTGGATTTTATGGCGCAAAGCTCAAAAATGCTTCTGCTGCTGCGCAAAGATTTAAATAACGATAAATGATTTGTTCATAACTTTCTGAGCATTTATATAATCAGAATTTAGTAACAGTGACTTGCATATTGCAATTTTCATGCTTTATCAAATAAGAAATTTAGTATTTATTTTAACTGAAATGTATTAATGAATAGTTAAATATTCATAACTATATATTTTCTCTTAAAACTTACATGTCTTGAAGAATATTGTTATACAAAAAAGAAAAAAAGCTGTTGAATTTGTTCTAAAGTTAAAATTCTCTACCGTTTTATGATGAAATTTAAATATGAAATAAATCCATATAATAAAATACAAATTATTTCTATAAGAATATAAAAATTTCAAATTTTATATTTTTATTTGTTTATTAATTCAGCACGTGAAAATGTTAATCAGACTCCAAATGAAAATAAAATTTCTTTTTATTTTGGGTTTCCACTTTAAGTAATCCTAAAAATGTTAGAGATGTCAGTATAAATAAAAAAAATTGAAATTTTAATTTTTCTGCCGTTGGAAAAAGAGAACAATGCTTGATCATAGAATGATTTCTTTTTTAAAAAAATTAATCATGATTAAATAATCATTTTTAAAACTGCATTTCACTTTATCTTATTTATGATATTATTCAATCCATGAACAAGATGAACTGATTAATAAATGCGTCGTTTTCGTTTTTGTAAAATAGTGAGTTTGAATTCCGACCCAACCGTAAATTTGTCGTATTATTCATGAATGGTGCCTGAGGTATGTGAAATAGTCATGGTCACAATGCGATCCATGTGAAATAGTAGCTCTGGGCTGACAAGCTAAATCTGGGGACCTCCTATTTGGTCTTTATTCCTGTTCTCTCACATGCACTGGGCT
Source organism: Latrodectus elegans (assembly GCA_030067965.1). NCBI lineage: Eukaryota > Metazoa > Arthropoda > Arachnida > Araneae > Theridiidae > Latrodectus > Latrodectus elegans. The sequence continues at coordinate 99,172,780 of CM057813.1, forward strand.
CCCCACTATATAAAAATGCTATCACTACCGCCATTTGTAGTGCTGAAAGGTAAAAATCTTTGTAGCCGAGATTTGGAAACAACATTGCTTAATCCCCAAGATATGAGTATTTATTTGCTTGTAGGATGCATAAGCACTTCTTAATGAAAGTTTTAAAATATTGTAATGAATATTATTTCACCAAAATAATAAATGGTCAAAATAAAATATTTGATTTCCGACAAAGTTACAAACAAAACATATTTTTCATAAACTTCAAAGAAATTCAGAATATTTTACAATTTATTCTAAAATATTTGTTTGCAAACAAAAACAAATTTCCCGTGTATTTGACCTTCATTACAAGTATATTAGCTTTTATGTTTTTATCTTCATTTAGTGCACTGACTTTTTCTAACCATGCAACCTTTGTAGGTCAATATTTATTTCCCTTTATCCGCAATTATTAATTCATAACATTTAAGTTAATCTCAGAAATCTGGTATCTCATAAAATCTATATATATATTTAGGTATCTTATAAAATCAAATTACAGAAATAATATATATATATATATATATATATATATATATATATATATATATATATATATATATATATATATATATATATATATATATATATATATATATATATATATTCTATTCTTTATAAAAATTTATAACTAAATCTTTCTTTTTAATTTCCTTGGTTTAGCTGAAGTGTGGTTTCTTTTCAGCAAAGAAGTTTGTAAAAAAAAATTATTGTTCATACTGCACAATACTTAAGAAGATTTTGCAATTTTTTATTCTCTAAATTAGGAAGTAATCAGCTCTACGTATAACTTAATCTGCACGGAAAAATGCCAAAATTCTTTAAATGTGAATTTAGTAATATTATACTTACTATGTTTAAGTATTTTATTAATTTAAATTACTTAACACAAGTTTTATTGTTTATAAGGAATTTGTATTTTACTAATTGTAAAAATGGTTGTAAAAAGATGTGAAACTTTTACAAACAATTTATAACAAATATATAATAGAAATAGTATTAACATCTGAAAAAATGAAAAAATATCTTCGAAATATTTTTTCTGTTAAATTACTTTAACCGTTAATACGTAGTGTTACAACCACACGCATTAAAAATAACAATACATTTCTCCTACATGCTTCTTATGCATATTTACTCATTAATACGATTAAATTAAACTTTATAAAAATATATTTTTTTATATTTTATCTTTATATAAACACAATTTACATAAAATTAAAAAAAAACTAGCTACGTTTACAAGATAATTCCACGAAAAACACATTAATGGGATTAGTTATTGAATGTTTGGTATATTTTTTGATATTATTACTCGTAGTTTAGTAATTTCTTACTATAAATTAGTTACTAGGAGTAACATTATACTATAATTTGAATATCTTACTAATTAAAAATATAAATAAATTACAAAATAAAAATATAGATAATCAAATACAGCATGAATTTTCAAAATATAATTTTAAAAAGTTATATGTTATTGGTATAAAGTAAAAGTATTTAGAAAATATAAATTCTTGAGAAAACAATTTAAATCATACCAAATAAAAATTAATTTTCAAAATTTTTGTAAAAGTATATAAACATTTAGGAAAATAGATTTGTACCATTTTTCTCTGTTAATACATTATAGATTATTCTTTATAATAAAGTATTTCTTTCTAAAAATAATTTAATTGAAATGCAGCGTTTGTATTTTGTTATTGGGTTGAGCATGCATAAGGCAAGCAATTAGAGATATTTCTCAGTCTCTCAAAACTTATATTTTAGTACATTATACAGCTGACACTCACTAATTAGAATCCGTTAGAAAAGTCTTCGGGGCAAGAAGTGTCCCAGCTTATTAACAATGTAGAGTTTTCTTTCAAACTTTGTTCCACTCGAAAAGTAAGTTTGCTAGAAATCATTAAAAGCATCTAGTACCAGTTTCTCATAACGGTCTTTCGTGAAAAGAGATAATCTTATTTATCTTTATTTGTGTTAGAACAATTTATGAGTTTGAAATGGTCAAATATTTCCTGAAAGAGACATCTTCGTTTTCGAGTAATGAAATATCAAAGTTACGTGAATGCTTTTCAAGAAAAATTCCAAATTTTATTAAGCTAAGATCTCTCAATTCTTATTTTCTTTTTTTATCATTTTCTAATAAAATATAACTAAAATTTCAGCTTAATGAATTAACGAATTCACAGTCATTTTAAGAATGTGGGAAGTGGGAATGACTATTGTTATAATTAAAAATATGCAAATCTTTTATTTGACGTAATACTATATTTTGCCTAAAACAAAATATTTGTGAACTAAATAAACATTTTCATTCGTTTATTTGTCTTCGATTATACAAATATGGTATATTCAAAGTCCAAAATTAGTTTTAAATTTATTTACTATGAAATACTTACTATAAAGTAACAAACTTAGATTCGTTACTTAATGGTAAAAATTATTTAGATATCATTGTATCCAATAGTTAGATATTATTTGTGATGTGAAAATAAATTCACAATTACAACAAGTTATCATAGCTACAATCATTTCTTTCCCCTTTTCTTTATCGCTATTTATAAGCAATAGGATTTCATATTTAAAGAAAATGACAAAGGAACAATCTTTGACCTAGAGTGCCCAAGAAACCTGTCCTCTACAATAGCTTGGCTACGTACTGGACATTTTAAGGGCATGAAAATATCACCAATTGGTATTAAATCCTATCCCCATTGCAAGCACTGACCTCAACCCCAACTGACGCCGGAACATGATTTTAAGTGTCAAGCCATAATCCACTCCCTCTTTTTTCTTCGAGCACCACCAATCGAGATCCTCCAAGGGCTCCGGGCCCTAGAACTGGCAGACCTCATTGCCAGGAATCTTGGAGGGATATAAAATTCATTTGCACTTTGCAACCTTTATAGACATGACAACAACAACATTTAAAGAAAAGCTTAAATTTCTTTTGCATTAAACGAACATAAAAGAAGCATTTTTATAACATATGCTAAAGTAAGTCATTTTTCATAGCAGAACTACTACATCTTGCCTAGGAAACAACTATGGAAGCTTGGAATGCATTGTAAGTCAAAATACTATTGAAAATATTGACTTTTTCAAGAAATCACAAAATTCCAAATTTAAAATTCGCATCGAAGATATTATTTTAAACTGAAGTATTTTTTTAATTTCTCTTATTACCATAATCATCAGTAAAATGTTCTCAAAACTTAAATTTAATTTCCGTATCGTTACTTTGAAACCATCGATTCCTTATTTTACTGACAGTTATGGAATCTCGACCAGAGTAAACAATTCCACAGTAAAATAAAACGTAGTTCAGTTGCATTAAAATTTGGCTTCAAAGCTGCGTGATATTTTTTACTTAAGTCAGAAAACTTGCTGGTAAGTATTTCTTCTTGCACTAGACATCACAGCAACTTTTCACTATGCAGCAATATTCAAATGGGATTTGCATACTGGAAACTTGCTTTCATATTCTTTTTTTAAACACGTTATTTTTCATAAGTCGCTATCACCACTTATAAAGAAACTGCTTTTCTGCACAAAGAATAAATAACTCATTTTTATGAAATAAAATAAACAATAATGTTGATCGGTATCATCATATGATAGAGAATTAGATACCTATCAAATAACCAAAATTATTTTCCTCTTTTTTGAATCAATAATAATTCTGAAGCTGTTTCTTTTTCTTTAATAAATCTAATCACTTTTACGTAACAATCATCAAGAATATATTCGAATCTGATAGTTCTTTTAAAATTTACTCTCCGAAATTTCATTTTACAAATTGAAATATTGACAGAACATATTTGAACCCATATATTCTGTACATTTTATGTTAAAAGATATATTATATATATCCAACAACAATTGTTATATATATATATATATATAATAGCGAATGAAAAATATCATTATAAATATCTGGCAATTGCGTTTTATGTTTATTTAACTTTTAAAAATTATAATAACACGTTTATTTGTTCTTATTTTTGAAGACTTTGATAACTTCTCTGCTTAAGAAAATTTAGAATTATATATATATATATATATATATATATATATATATATATATATATATATATATATATATATATATATATATATATATATATATATATATATATATATATATATATATATTATATATATATATATATATATATATATATATATAATATATATATATATATATATATACATATATATATCTATCTGTATAGATATATATAAATTTATATATATATATATATATATGTATATATATATATATATATATATATATATATATGTATATATATATATATATTATATATTTATATATATATATATATATATATATATATATATATATATATATATATATATATATATATAATTCTAAATTTTCTTACGCAGAGAAGTTATCAAAGTCTTCAAAAATAAGAACAAATAAACATGTTATTATAATTTTTAAAAGTTAAATAAACATAAAACGCAATTGCCAGATATTTATAATGATATTTTTCATTCGCTATTTGGTTCAGTATGCTTTATTTTTCCTTTATTTATATAATTAAATTAAATACAGAAAATTAATTAAATATTTCTAATGATGGTTTTTAACTCTAATTGCCTTTCTCTTGTTTTATTATAAAATGTGTTTGCTGAAATTCATTTCATTACATTGTTAGAATATATATTTCGAAAAATGAGCAAAGCATTTAGCTTTTGTAAATACTTATATAACTTCCATTTCTTTTTAAAATTATATTAATTAAATACACAAAGAATTTATCCTGTTACCCACACAATAACAAATATTTATACATTGCATTTTTATAATTGTCAATTTAATTACCATTTATAGCATTCGTTTACTAATTGGGGGTAATAAGTTAAGAATATTTTTTATTGCTTATTGTAGTTCTTAACGAAGCTGAAGATGCACATGCGCTTGATCTTTAAGAAAATAATAAACACCGCTGAAAATGTAAATTTAAATAATAATTTAAATATTTCTGAAATAATTAAAAATATTTTAGAATTATTTTTTTTCTCTTAATCATGATGTATGAAATTATTTATATAATTTTATTCATAACTTAGTCTTTCATTAATAAAGATATATTTTTTAATCAAATGCATTCTCATTGTAATACTTTCAGAAATAAAACTGAAATGAGTCTCGCAAAGTTTATTACATAAGTCAGTCTGTTAACAACGAAAGATTATTTTAAAAAAATATTTAAATACCTAAAATTTCTTTTATTTTTTAAGTAATTTTCTACCAAACGTTGCTAAAATTCTAGATCTCGTTATTTAAATACATGTTATTTGACTACTTTCGTTTCAAACACGATCAAAATGAAATAAAGTATTCATTAGAAATTTATTTGAAAATTTAGTATTAAATAACTGATTTTTATAAATATTTGTTGTTTTTAATATAATAGAAAAATAAGGCATATAGACTAGATAATGTGATAGATATTAACCTCACATGAGTTGCGTAATTTAATATTCAGGTGCTTATTTTTAAATTTGTGCAAGTTATTATAACATTTTCTATTTATTGTGTAATCTTAATAATACCATTTTTGCTTTTAAATGGCTGTTTAATATGAATATGAATTTTACTGCCATATAAAAAATATTAATAATTATTAAAAAAAAGTTATTATCAATTAATTTATCAATTAATATTTCACTTTGACTACTTTAAATTCATTAAAATAAAGTCTATTAAATCTGAGAGTGATTTATACGTGAAAGACATGTTTATCAAAATTAAGCTAACAATATACACAAAATCTTTTACAGAATAATATAAAAAATGTTTCTGTTTTCAAAACTGCTAAATTTGCATTTATTGTTTTAAATATCTGAAACTTCTTTAAGTAATAATTCTCAAATACCACAGAAAAAATAAACGAAAACAATTATAGATTAGCAAACTTACAACTTGTTTATTATTTTTTATTTGCCCTTCAATTTTAATATAAAATAACACTTTTGAAGTAAAAATACATGTAAATCTTTTTGGAGAAAATCATTTTTATCACAGAACTTTTAATCAGCTTTTAACATTTTAATATGTGATCTGAAAGGTTTAAAATTAATGTTGTTTATTCTCATTTTAACATAAAGATATTAAGATAATCCTAATAAAATCTAATTTTTGTTCAATTCTCCTTCAATTATATATAAAAAATTTAAATGTACTCATCACATATTTTTCAGGCAAAATCTAGTTCAAATAATGTATTTAGTTATTTTAAATAAAAATTAAATTTACTTTTACATACATTTCTTCATGATATTTGCTAAGTTTCTAAAGAGATTTTATTTGTTTCAGTTTATCACACTGACATAAGGAGTGTAATTATTTTTAGGTAATGTTTTTATCGTTATGACATAAAAATATTTTAATAAAATTTTCCTAAAAATAATTGATTAATTTATTTATAAAAATTAGCACAAGTAAATCACTTTAAATTATTGGCTGCATTGAAAAGGTCGTTACAAATTTTCCTAAAAATATTTATAATAAAAATTAAGTTCATGATTGTAATGAATGTGTAAGATATTTGTATATAATTCAAACTAAAAATTTTGTAATCTCAAAATACTTGAAAAAATGTAATTTATTTTCATTTCATTTCAAAATATGTTGATTTATTTTTCTAAAAATTTAATAATATCAATAAAACTATTTAAAGTTACAGTCATTCCTTCTCACTGTACATAATTTACGCATGCATATATTTAGATTTGCCTAATTATTCTGATTAAAAATTTTATACATTTAATTAATAATTAAAAATACAACGATAATTTATACATGAATAAAAATTTTTAATCCTTTTCATATTTGATTGTAGAAATTTCAATAATTTTTCCATCTTTTGTATATTATGTATGAAAATTACATATTTTCCACTACTATATTTATAAAATGTCTTGTTAATGACAGAATTCATTATGGAAATAAATTTATTGTTAAATTGATATCATTTTCCTTGATATAAATATCATTTATTTTCAACACTTATGAAAAAAATACTTAATATTTATATGATTAGAGTATTAAAATTTCCAAGCTTAAAGTTAATTGAAACAATCGGGTGTTGTGTAAAAATATTATGCATCACCATTTGAAGTCAAATGAAATATAACTTCTTTTATTTTAAATTAAAAGAAAATTTGAAAGTACCATATTATTTCCTTTTTATTATTAAAATCACGTGATGCAGTGGAAATAAGAGCGATGTAATATGTAATCAAAATTCATAAAAAATATTATTTATTTTCATTCTATTTTTTAAGAGATTGAAATAAATCTCCCCTTCTCTCTCTCTCTCCCTCTCTCTCTCTCCCTCTCTCTCTCTCTCCCTCTCTCTCTCTTCCTCTCTCTCTCCCTCTCTCTCCCTCTCTCTCTCCCTCTCTCTCTCTCTCTCTCTCTCCCTCTCTCTCTCTCTCTCTCTCCCTCTCTTCCTCTCTCTCTCCCTCTCTCTCTTCCTCTCTCTCTCTCTCTCTCTCTCTCTCTCTCTCTCTCCCTCTCTCTCTCTCTCTCCCTCTCTCTCTCTCTCTTACAATATTTAATTCTTCATTCAAAATACTATAGAAAATACAAAACATTCGAGAAAATTTTACAAATGATGTATTTATTTTTCTATTTCCGTGTCTTTAAGATTAAAAAAAGAGTTTTCAAAACTCTAATAGCAATACACAAATAAAATTATTAACTAGAATAATGTTTTTAATACAATGAGAGTGACATTTAAACTTATACTATAATTTTTCATAAATTTTTTATAAATTTTCCTAATTTAAGTATGACGTATTTAAGTAAAAAATTATAATAACGTAATAACGTATTTAAGTAAAACATTTGCTAGATTTTAACATATTCCGCATAGTAACATCTTATTTTATAGGTATTTTATGTCATTATTGATTCTTTAAATACGTCATTATTTTGCAACCAAAGTAAGATGTGTTTGACAATTTCTTTTATATGGTTCCTATTAAAAACAAACAATGCTAAATATGGAAACTAAAAGAAATCAATCGAAACAATTTAAATATTGTCTAATTAATCTCGAATAGTGCTTATTTACTAATTATCAAGACTGCTAATTAAATACTTATAACTTAGTTTTTAAAAACGTAGAAAATTAAAATCAATTTTAATAGCATATATTATACTTTTTAAAATTCCGAACATATTTTAATAGTGAAATATTACATTAGTTTAGCTATAAGAAAAATTTATTTTCTAATGATAATTTTTAATAAATCAGTAGTCCTTACGATAAAAAATCTATAACCAAGATAAATTAACCAGATATATCGTCCGAAAAAACTTCCTGAAAATTCGAGTTTTATTTATTTTTTTTTTGTTTCTAAAATCAGTATTCAACTAATTAATATTTAGTAAAAATGCCTTGCGGGGAATTATTTCCTTTTGACAATTTGAAGTTTTCTTTTCAACTTTGTTTCATTCACAAAATAAGATTCATTAAAAATCATTCCGAAAATATTCATTTTGATTTCACACCACGTTCTTTCTTCAGGTGCAATAAATTTTTTTATTTTTAAAACCAATCATGTAATTAGATATGTTAATATTTTGAGAAAATATTTTTAAGAAAAACAATTTCTATAAAATGAATGGTCTATTCGTATTAGAAAATACAAATAGAATAAATAGAATCTTTTCAACTATTATTTATTCCATTTAACTTGTTATCAAGAAAAAGTAGATTACGCTGTTCACATGTAATTTTTTAAAAAAATTCATTGTTTATTACTTTTATAGAAATTCCTGAAACGCAAAATTGTGGCAATTAAAATAACATTTTTAAGCAAATAAAACCGTGTTGAATATGTTGAGTCAAAGTGTAAGTACATTACTGACAAAGGCAGCATTTGTGACTTAGTTTTAATTTACATATCTCCATTTACTAACACACCAACAGTAGGATCTTTAGAAAGATAACGAAGTCACCTGTAAGCAAATCTGTATTAATTAAACATTGTAATATTTACATAATTTATTTTTATAAATTAAATAATAAAAAATATACCAATAAATTATATTAAAATTTTAAATGAAAATGCTGAATGATTTTTGGCGTTTAAAATTACAACAACCCCGAGAAAACACATAAGTTTTTCAAATTACAAACAATGGAAGATTCTTTGGTAAAGTTAGAATCAGTTTATTCCTATTTATGGCTCTCGTTATTCTTCAATATACATTCACTGAAGCTGCTAATAATTTTAAATATGATATGTTATATATTGATTAGTAATGAAGTTAATGAAACTTTATTTTTTTAAAAAATGCTTTAATTACAAAAATTATATGGCAGTCAATTCTTATAATGAGATTTATATCGGACAATTAAATTCAATAATCGAATGAAATTACTGAAAACTAAATAAATTAAAGATTTATAAATAATGCAGTTTATGAACTCATGGCATTATAAATGGTGATGTTCCTGTACAAATAATTTCTGAAATCATTTTAAATTAATATTTGTACTTTCTTTTATTTCAAAGAAAATAACTAATTTTTAATAATATTCCTAAACTCCATAAATATGATGTATTTATTTAACTTATATAATCATTTTTCCTGTAAAAAAGTAACAATGTAATGATAAATCATTAAAGTTCAACTAATATTTATTTTAAATATAAAATATCGTCTATTATTTGCACTTCTTTCATAAACTTGTAGATTACTCTATATTTGATAATAATCACCTAAAGCTTATTTTCAACAATTGTTATACTAAATGTTTATTTTGATCAGCATAAGACATTAAAATTTAGAGCTTCAAATGTAAAATATTGGTATTTTATTAATTACAAAAAAACCATTTCTGTATTATATTTTAAAACTTATCCAAATTATTTTTATTCAATTTTAGCTATTAAGGACTTATTATAATTCCTCAGAATTCATTAATAATTTCAGTTAAAGTAATGTTTAATAATTTCAAGGGACAATTTTAAGTGGGCATCAGAGTTTTGTTAAAGTCGATATATCAGTGTAAGCCCCTGAAATCCAAATATTATGGTTTCTTTGTTTTAATAAATTTATTACTCTTACAGCTAATTAATCAAAAATGTTTTCTAATTTAACGTATGCAACATATATATATACACATAGATAGATAGATATTGACTTTTTTTTAATATTTGAATCTTTTGATATAATTGTTCAAAATTTCAAATATACTTATTGATTCATATTATCTCTAAAAAACATTATAAAATTAATCAAGTTTATAAATTTATTCTTTAATGATAAAAAATGGATCCAAAGGGGAATGAATAATTTTATGCAACTTTTAGCTTCCTTTACTCAGAAAATACGAATTTATTATACTTTTCTTCCGATTGCGAAGGAAATAGAAGTGACATGTTTGCGCAATACATTTTCTTCATACATTATTTAAACTATTGCGAGTTCTCTTTAAAATTTTCAGCCAAATATAAATAAAAGCTTTGAATTTCAAAATAACTTGCCTTGCTTTTTTCTATCTTAGAGATGAATTTTTTGCTTGTTTATTTATTTGTCAATTCAAAACCGGTACAGAATATATTTTTTATTACCAGCTGGCGAAAAATGAATTAATCAAAGAGTTCGCAAGAATTTATGAAATTGGTAAAAAATGTGTTATGTTATTGAAATTCAATATTTTGCTCACAACGTCGTAAATCTTTATTTATACATGTATAAATATTTTACAAGACATACAATCTATTCAAGTAAAAGTAATTTTGGAGTATACTTTATTCAAGTAAAATCTATTATTATTCTTATAATCAATTATATAATACAATGTTCCTCTGAAACTCAAAATTAAACTTGCATAACCTTATGAATTTCTAGCACTACATAGTTTTAAGAGTATATATATATATATATATTTTAATCTTAAATTTCTTATAATTTCTCTTCTTTTTCTATTATTTATATTTGTTCAGTGTACAAGAAATCAATTTAAAATAAAATAATAATTTAAATCTACCTGCATAAAATCTTGTTTTCTGAAGTATTTTCAATTACTTTTTTTGAAAATTTCTTTGCTTTCTTAATGAACAATTCTTTTATTTTTGAAATAATGTGAAAAAATCGTACGATAAAAAGTTAAGTATAATTTTTATATCTTCAGATTAAAAATTTTTTCTTAAAATTATAACTTATATTTTTATGCTTTCGAGTTTAATGAAAATGCTAATGTAATTTTCAATATGTATTATTTTAATCCTCATAATGTTTAACTTTTATAAATTTAATTTTGATAAGCCTTAAATAATTCAAATTAGAGGCACAGAATCAAAAACAGGTTTTTAAGCAAAAATAATATTTATTAAACATTTAATAAATTTCGCTCAACATCTTAACTGATTAAAAGAGATTATAACTTAAAGAAAAATAAGATGCTTATTTTATTTTTCTTTAAATTTATGTGGAAAAATCGTGCTATAAGACTTTTATAAATGTTTGACATACATAAAGTTTGCACAGATTATATATAATTATGAATTATTATTAAAAATTATGAATATACTTTATAACATCATTAAGTAAAAAATAATGAATAACTTAAACTTTAAATTTAATCTGTTACTAAGCGAGGATTCCATAGTGTTTATTGATAGTTAAACATTTTATACGAAAGATATTTTAATCTGCTCAGTCTAATAGAGGCACGCAAGCATTTCAATATTAATATCATAATTAATGACTCATATCTAAAATTCCTTAAGCTTATATGTTGATCCTATCCAACAATTTTAATTTTATTTTAAATAATTTTAATAATGAGATAAACTGTGAAATCTATTATAACCTACAAAGAAAACAGTTTTATTAATTAAAAGTATAGTTTGATTCTATTTACAACATGATATGAATCTTCATTAAGCAGTAATTATCTGTCAAATCACATTAAGCAATTTTAAAATTATATTGATGAAACAAAATGTCTCATCCATATTATACTTACCTACTAAATATTCTAAGACTGTTTTTAAAAACTATATTTGAAATAAGATGTTTTACATTAAATTCGGCGAAATATACTTTATAAATTTAATCATATAAAAGCAATAAAATTTGTATTTGATGTTTAAAGTGAAGATATCCAGGTGACGTTGTGGTAGCGTTTTGCATTCCCAACACACATGTCCGCGGTTCTATTCTTGGGTTGGGCAACGTTGATTAGGCTTTCATTACTTCAGTGGATGAATAAAACTGAGAACAAAACATGCTTGGGAACCAAACACGTGCTTTTATTTTAGGATGATCATCTAACCTGGATATATGCTTCGCAATAGAAAGCCTTCGGCCAGAAAAACAGATATGAGCATTACAGGCCTTGACCCACATATGGTTTGTTGTGCCACAGGTTTTTTTAAAGTGTTATACAGTTTTTTTGATTCGATGGTATTTTAGAAAATTATTAGAGAAAGATTAATAAAATAATGAAATTAACAGTTACTTAAATTGAGATGACAGTAATGGTAATTAAATGATACTGAAAATGAGCTAGAGTTTTTCCCTTCAGTGGTCTATAAAATTGAGTACCAAGCATACTTGAGAACTAAAGCCGAGAGGTTCTACATTAGGCTGACAACCTAACCAGGACATATGCTTTGGGTCCCAATGGACCGTCGTGCCGCAAAGCTTTTAGTTTAATTTAAAATGGAAAGAGTAATAAAATCAATTTCATATTTAATTTAATTTTCGATTATGAAACTTAAAGCTTGAAATTTATTAGAAATAATAATGAAAACAATAATTAAACTTGGCTCACAGTAATTTCTTCACTGGTTTAGGCCTATTATAATATAACTTAAATGTTTTATAATGAATCATAGAAATTTACTTCACATATCTATTATTCATAATAAGATAATAATAAGATGTAAATTTTCAATACATAAAAGTACTCCAAAATATTTTTATTTTAATTTTCGCTGAATATTTTTGTTTAGACTTTCAGTCTAGATAGATCATTAAATCAGATATATTATGCATTCATCGCAATTTGATGATAAGTACTTTTATAAACATTAATGAATTGAAATATTTTATGCTTTGGAAGGATTAATTGCTAAAAAAACAGAAACTTAAAATTTGCATTCATATTTCAATTACTAAAGAAAACAGCTAAAAATCTATTGAAATTAAAAATATTTCTTAAATTGAGCGACCAATGATTAATAAAACAAAGGAACTTACTTAAAAGATAATTTAACATGAAAAACAAATTAGACTATTTGAAATAAATATTTTTGATTTTGAAATCGGCCTTATAAAATTTATTCTAAAGTCTATTGGTATTAATTTTTTAATTTATTCATTTTTATGACAAAATAAAGATTTAGAGGGGAAAATTCATTTAATATTTAGAATTTTCATCATGATCATGAAAGTTGGATTTAATGTAATAAATTTGCCTTTTATTAAATAAACAACTCTATGATATTTAGCATTTTGTAAATATAATTCAAATTTATATTTATATAACTTATTTTAAATTAAATAGTGCAGGATAATAAATAGTTGCAATTTATTTATCAAATAATTTAATAAAACAAACTATTAAATTATTCTCAATTTTTACTTAAAATATATGTTGCATCGTTATTTATAGTTAAAAGGATATTATAATGTGTAAATTGTCTTTAAAATGATAAATTTTCTTTAAATATAAATACTTTAAATATATTTTTTAAATAAATAGAACATTTCCCAAAAAGTTAGGACGTATCCCAGTTGCAAAATTAAATGGCGAAAATCTTCCCAATTTTTTTATCTTTTTTTCTGCTCAGGATCAAAAAACTCTTTGCGAGTTTTTTTAGGAAGAATTTACAAAACTAAATCAATATTAAGTTCGAATAAATTTTATCACGAACCTTTGAATTTTCGAACATTCTCTTTTAATTTCTTTTCTTCTTTTCGAGCTAACCTAAGAAGATGTTAATGCAAAAAATTGTCTAACTGATAAATTTTTAAGGGCTTTTTCGATTCAAAAATATTTTTAGGAATAAAAAATAAAAGTAAACGATATTCATTTAAAAAAAATGTTGTTTGTTTATTTACTTTTTAAATGTGTGTGTGTAAATCGCATTATTTCACATAATCTCTTCAATATGAAATAAGAAACGTTGCGCTTGTTTATAGTAAACAAATTTATTACCACTTTGCATAAAAAACACTTTTTTTTCTTTAAATTGATATTCTACAAATTTTTTATTGAGGTTAAAAAGTCAATCATTCATTCAAATAATTAACTTAATTTCATGAATGTATACATACGGATATGCATTATACCTACATATACTTACGTGAATGCGTATATCACTAAGTAAGCATTCTTTTCAAACAGGAAATGTTTTTTAGTACTCGATAAATGTTAGATTTACTTAATTTGTTTGTGATTTTAAATAAATCATTTTTAGTGCTGAGTTGTGAGAAATATACTTGATTCACTTTGACCTTTTTATGAGTATATATATAATGATCTCCTGATTATCTCCCACGATGCGTGAATTCCAAATTTTAAATTTTCTTTTTACAACGAATCAGAATATCTTGAAGTTTAATTGAAAACTACAAGTTTAATAATGTGATTCTTTTCACATCATTGCTATTAAATTCATCAGTTTATTTCAATGTATGATTACTCAAGATCAACCTCCCTTAAGTTTTTATTTCCGTTTTTCATGACACTCTTTAGCTTTTTGTGTATTTTCAGTTTTGTAAACGTCATCATCAAATTTTAAGGTTGTATTTAAATGTAGATTGAAGTTTTTAGTTTTTCTAAAGTATGAAAAAAGTATAAAGAGTATAAAGAATGTAAAAAGGTCTGTTGATAAATTTAGTATAATTTGAATAAGAACTGAGGAATAGCCGTTTAATAATATTTTATAATTATTACAATCAACAGTACATCAAATAAATATTCATTAGTTTACAAATTAAAATTATGAAAGTGAATCGTTTGTTGAAATGGAAACAGAGCACGTTTGTTGAAATGGAAACAAAGTCAAGTATGTCGAGTAGAAAATGTCAAAACATCTGTTTCAGGGTCTCTATCGTTGTCTCAAAAAGTAAATAAGTTTTTGAATAACTTAAATTTGATGGAACATTTTATATGCGTAATTAGAACAGTTGACAAGGTTCATTTAATGTTATGGGATAAAAGTAACTGACATACTTTTCTAAAAAATTGAAGGAAGGAACATGCTGTGAAATATTTCAAAGAGATATTTGAAAAATTCTTTGAAACAATAGGAGTCTTTTAAGGAAAACTGTTCTAACTCAGGATTGTTCCAAAAGTAGTTTTCTAACACAAACTCTTCCCTTCAAAAGTGAAACATAAAGTACCTGAACTAAAGTGTAAAGAATTATTAACAATATAAATTTAAAGTAACGTTTCAGAACGCCATAAAGCTAGTAATAATTGGAAAAATTATAAAACCGAGATTTCTTTAGGAAACAAGAGCTTGGAACTTTTTTTGAGAACAAGAGCTTAAAGAACACTATTTAATCAAAAAAGAAAGTTTAGAAAGAAAAAGCAATATTTTGAAAATGATGATTTGAAAAATATTCATTTCTTAAATTATGGTTTATCTAAAATCAGAAAATTTTACTGAAAAAGCCATAGTGTTAATTGATATAACCTGTATCACCTATATTAATTCCATTTGAAATTGGAAAGTAAAATTATTATTTCAAATTCTTTGCCTTCCTAAGCAATATTTCCTATTCAACCAAAAAACAGGGCAAAATCTCTTCAATTTAAAAATGATGCTAAATAGAAGCATACAAACTTATTAACAATGCATCGAATATACCATTATTTAAGCCTTAAGCAGTGCTTGAGAATCAGTTCAAAAACCAACATTAAAGAAGTCTTTATTAAAAGTATTTCCAATGATTGAAAAAAATTTTGTTCAATGAAGAGAAATAGGATGAAGAATTTATGGAAAGTTCATGCTGTCGGTAGGAATGTTAATAAGAAGATATTACTAAGTAAAGGAATAATGACTCTGAAAACTAAGTAGAGGCATATAACTAATATTCCAATTGCAAAAGAAGAGTTAGATACGTTCTTGGCAAACAGTTATCAAGAAGATATGAAAAAAATCAATATGTATGATATTGGAGAAAAATTGAATTCTTTCTCAAATAAGAAGCATGTTTATACTGCGAAGTGTATGTATAAGTTATTCAAATACATATTAGTGTTATTTTATTCCTTTTCTTTCATGTAATCTGTGTATCAGTATCTTTCATGTTTCTTTCTTGTTTTCTGTATGCATGTATGTACGTGGGTATGTATGCATGTGTGTATGTGAGAGAGAGAGAGAGTGAGTGATTGAGTGAAAGAGCGTCTGCGCACAGGAGAAAGGTGAATATTTTCTTCTTTAAGGAATTTTGAATGGAAAATAGCTCTTTCATTGTATTCACAAGAGATTGCCTTATCTGATTACACCTTATTCCAAACTTTTCAAAATTAGTTTTACTAAAAAACTCCTAATAAGGAAAAATATTTAAGAAGGGACAACAGTACAGAGAGAGAACGATCATAAAATTTAAAAACGAAGAAGTTCATGTTAGAAAATGATTCGGGATCAATTAGAGAGAAACATGAAAAATACCATAATAGAAAGAAATAAACTACATTTTTTCAAAAAAAATAAGAATATCGAAGAATGATTGTTGGGAAAATATATTACTTTTGAAATTGCATGACTTTAAAATGATGCCTGCCTGACAATGTTTATTTTTTCTTGCTTTAAACGAATTTTTTATCAAATGATTAACTTTAAGGATCTGCAATTGAATGCCCTTTTGAATAGTTTCTCGGAATGTTTTTAATAACTTTGGTGATATATGTATTGAAAATATTACGCAACTCACAAAAATTTCTGTTTCTCAGTTCTTCAGTGCTTTCAAAGTGACGACGGAATAAATCAAACAGATGCCAATCTTCTAAGAATATTTAAAGGAGAAAATAAGGCTACCCTCTCTTTCTTAACTCCCACACATTTCAACTCAATGAATAAAATTTTTTAAATTATCCAAATCGACAGTTTTGAAATGCATTTTAATTAATGAAGAATGCAAACTCAATTTATTTGAATTATTTTCGCTCACGCCAATTTCGCGTTCCCGCCTAAATCTTTGGAATTATATACTTGATGAATAATAAGTTCACTGGAAAGAATCATTAAACTAATTACATTTTCTGGAAAAGGTTTCGTATAAAAAGGGAAACGGCAAAAAATAGGAAACTTTAAAATGAGCCAGACTTTCAAAGAATGTTATAAATTGAGAGCGATTTGACATATTTAATATCAGTCAGAAAAATTAACGCATTAAAATAGAAGATGTTATAAATTTTAACTCCCAGGGAATTTCTCTGATTTAAAATAAAGTACATTTACATGCCTTTTAGTAAAACTTGGAAATTTTCACTATATGAAGAAAAATATTTAAGTATTCCAAATTTGCTGTCAAGAAATATAAAGTTGATGAGATTTTATATTTTCATCCATAAATATTTATTATTATTTTCTTCCTTCATTTATTTTAAAGGAAATACTTGATTAAAGTACTTAACAAAAAGATGTATATATTTGTGAAGAATTTCAATAAATTTGCAAAATAAATTTTTTATTTTACAAACGGTATCTTCTTAACAATTTTATCTTTATTTATTGATTATTTATTTATATTTATTTTTAACGTTAAATACAGAAATCTTCCTCAATTAATGAAATAATATCTGTGCGACAAATACCAATTTTTTGCTAGTGGCTAAATAAAAATTAAATATTTCAAAAATAGTCTCCAGGATACGAATTTTATAAATAAAAAGCATTTACATTAGAATCGATAAGATATTATAACTACATCTAAGATTCAAAAATATTATCCTACATATTTTCTTGAATGTGTGCAAATGTAAAGAAATATTACATAAATTGAATTATTTTTCCTGTGTTTTTAATGTAAGATTTATCCTAAATTATTAGTAGAAATTTAAAACAAAAGATTCTAATTATAATTTTCATAAAAATGCAGTCTCTTATAGTATATAATTAATTCTTAGATACATATTTAAGTTTTAGTAATATGAATTTTGTAAGATTTTTTATTATTTATAAACAATAAAAAATATTTTAAGGTATTTTCATTTAATGAGAATAAAAATAAAATTTATATTTTTATAAAAGCATTTTTTGTGGCATTGCGGTAGTAAACTTAAAAACTTTCTTGAAAAAAATGAAGTTATGTTGGATATCAGTTAAAATTAGGATTTTAAGCTTAATCACACGTTTTCTAAAGAAAAAAATAATTCGAATTAAAGAAAAAGGTATTAATTTTTAAATAATTAAATATCATTATTTTATATGAATCTCAAAATTTGATTCTTTCAGTATTTTAGTTCAAATAAACAATATAATTATGGAAATAAATATACGACACATTTGGCTGCTTTATAACCGAGAAGTAAATTCCTGTTGGAAGATATTTTTAATGTTCTGGTTAGTGAAAAGATTTAACTTAAGTTTTCATGTTCATCCATCATAAAAAAATGCAAATGTATATTGAAAATAAATCATCGGGAAATTTATTTGTATTAAAAATAGGAAATTTTGTATCATAATAACTATAAACTATTAAATTTTAATTATATGTTATGGATAAAGTTTTAAATTCAGTTTTATAATAGAAAATTTAGCCATATTATGTACGAAAACAGGCCGACAATATTCTATAAATGGGATTAATATTTTAGGTATTTCTTATACTTCCGACAGAATGCCAATAACAAACTGGCTATGTATGAAATAAATCCCTGATTTGTTTTACACATCAGGTGACCTTTTAGCTTTTTCTCTCTAAATCATAATTTCCCGCTTGCCTTTTGGGTTTTGTTTGAACTCAAACTGATACAAAAATAAAATAATTTTATCTTATGTTGGGCGAAAGTGGAAATGCAGCGAAAAAAAATGTAATGAAATGCAACTAAAATATGTCATTTAAGCCTAACATGCTCAAAGAAGTAAATTTTGGAGGGATACAGCTCAGATGTGACCTCGTCCCCTGAACGTGGTTCCAAATGACGAGGTGCTTGGTGATGGGCTAGTATTCCAAGCCCGTGAACCTTAAAGTACAGTCCGGAGTTGGCCATGTATGTATGCCTAAGAGTTTATTTTATGTGCATCCACATTTTATAGCAGATTGTTTCAAAAACATCTTCCCAAGATTGTAAATGAATCCACAAGCAGTTTAAATTGAAATCTAGAGCATGGTAAACAAATTGAAGAGTACAATGCAAACGTACATCTGAACCACAACAGATAGTATCTTTTATTCCTTATTGATAACACCAACCTTGAGCTCAGCATCAAACAGTATGATTCAACTAAATCAATGTAAGGATTCTTTTGATATCGCGTATTTTACAGATTAACATGGAAGGCGATTGTGCGGTTATTTTTTTATCCCTATTGTAAATTACCTTCCAGAAGGGGTTTCTAATAGATTATGAACCGTATTTAATTATCTATTGACAAGAAATTCATAAAACTTCCTCGTGCAATAGACAGATGTAATTGCCAAAGGTGAAAGCTTAATATCCAATTCCAAATGTTTAGTTACACATGAGATGGAGACTGAAACTCACATTCTTCGAAACGTTTTCCTGTCACGACGCCAAGATGAGATTGATGTATTCATTAATGAAATAACTTAAATAATTCTGCATCATTTCGAAACTTCCACCCAATACAACATCAAGAATAACCGCGTAGAATATAAAACATTGTTAAAAATCTGAATAATTCCTTCAATAAAAAGAATAGTATAAATATTTGTTATGCGGTTTTTTTCTAAGGTAAATTATGGTGTAGTATTCAAAATATTTAGTACTTAACTTTTTAAAATTTAAGAATTTTATATTTTTTTCAAGCTTTATTTTGGAAATTCTTACTAAAATAAATATTATTAAGTACTACGTTAAATGATTACGGTTCTTGGATTGTAATTTTATTCTCTCTCTCTCTCTCACTTTACTTAAAAATATCTGACTAGAAAATTTCCTCAAAATACAACACTATGATACTTATTTGGTAAATTAAACAAATGCATACCTACAACGGGATTTAAGCAGATATAAATGAATAAGCTTAGGTATAAAAATAGCATTTAAACAATAAGATTAGATAAAAGAAATAATTTACATCAGATAAATTTCTGCATTGACTCATAAGATATTTTTTTTCATATGTATTAATCCAGTTTTCTGACATTTATTTCACTGAATCACGAGAAACATCTACAAAAACTGTAAAATACTAATAGTGCATGAGGAATATCCTATTTGAATTAGTTGAGAAGAAAAAAAAGAATAATTTTGTCACAAAAAATAACACCTGGGGAACAAAAACTCTCCAGACAATGCAAATTTGTTTTCTTAGATGTATTCGTTTAAGTCACGCAACGTCTTTTTTATATTTAGTCTTACAATTACTCACCAGTAAAGAAAAAACTTCCAAAACAAAATATTTGTTTAGGAATTTTACTTTTGCGTGTGGATATCTTCGATGGGAAAAAAGTGTCACCGGACAAAGCATAACGTAAAGAAGCATGGTCGGAGCTATTAATTCTCTTCAGTTGTCACGTTTTGTGTTTTCAGATAAATCAGACCAAAAAGAAAAACATGAAATAATATAAATTGGATTTTTTTCTTGACACACACATATATTCTTGATTCAGAATTCATGATCAAGAAATTTATTTTACTGCTGTAACATACCAAATCTTTCAATAATATTTCACTACATTTTTATGAAAGTGTAATCAAACTTGCTAAACTGCTATTTGTACTATCATACTTGTTTCTAATATTTATTATAATAATTAAAAAAAACGATGTAAATGTATTCACTCTTAAAAGAATTGATACCATAAAATTTCAAGATCTCTTTTTATCTTAGCATTAAGAATACATTATATTTTGTTTTATAAGTAATTTTGAAGCAAGCACTTTTAAAGAATTGCATTAAATATTAAGCTAATTGTACCTCCAATCATTGGTTTCTTGCAATTTTTCTTTAATTACATTTTTATTTCTATTTAAAAGCCTTTTTAACTTTCATATTTCATTAAGAAAGTACAAGTAATATTATCACCATTGCATTTTCATTTACGCGTATTTTCATTGAATACGATATGTCTCCATTTTATGCTTTTGCACAACTCTCTTCTGACTGTGCGAGTATTAACTGTATAATTAAATTACAACTAATAACAGTTATTTCTTTAAAGAGATAACTATTATTAGTTGCAAGTTGATTCTTAAACCAATAACATCTTCAATCTTCTGATTTGTTTCATTTTAATCTTTTTTGCAAATAATACTTCTACTTTTCAAGCAGATCTTCACATTTTCAATATGAAGGAACTTAATGTTGCAAAGTATGTTGTAAATTTTCATAGAGTGATCAAATATTTTGAAGCATCTTGTTTATTAATTATATTGATGTAAACTTTCATGATAATTTTTGTTTGGCATTGTGTTGCCAGAAAAAACAGCACTCTAATTTTAAGTTATCTACATTGTGATTTTCATTTCTATTCAAAAGAAAAATAAAGTGTGGTATGCCATTTTAGAGATCAAAATATTTTAAAACACACACACATATATATATATATATATAAACCCTAGAAATTGAAGACTATTCGAAAACGATTTTGTTTATAAGAATCAAAAACAAACGTTTTATTATCCTATGTATCAAGTGATCCGTGAAAATTTGTAGGGGTTAAATGTGAAAATTAATCTTTTAATAATTTTGAATTCCATAAATTATTATAATTGATATTTATATTTATTTTCTTTTAATATGAAATATTTTTCATTCTACTATGTATAAAGTAGCATGTGTATGTCATTTATGTTTTATTGATATGATGCAGTAATTTTCAAAAAAAATTTTCCTAAATTTGAATTTAAAAATATTTTACACAATACATTAAATTTTCCTTATTTAACTTTATAAATTAGAAATTATCAGTAAAATAATAGGCTTTATTGCTTTATAGAATAGCATAAAATCTGTTCTTGTGAGCTTTGAAAAAAAAAGTTATTTTAATTTTCTTTCTAATTTCAATTTAAAATCAGTAGCTTTGTGTAATTTACTAACGAAGCACAAACGACTGGAAAGCAAACACCGGGACTTTTCACAGAGAAAAAGTTTGGCAACAAAAATTCAAAAGGATGCTTTCAAAAATATATCTCGGTTGATAAACCGCTTTTAAAAATATCATATTCAGTTGATCTTCTTATTGCAAAATCTAAGAAACTATGCATTACATTGAAAGTAACTCCATTGACTAGAAAAAATGCATCAGTTGGTATACTAATGGAGCGGCTGCAATGATTGGTAGACATACAGGCGTTGATTAAAGAATAACATGCGTAGTATCAAAAGAATTAGTAGTTTTTCATTCTATATGTGTTATTCTTCGTGAACGTTTCGCTCCAAAGAAATTTTCTCCGCAGTTGAATGACATTTTTCTGGAATTAGTAAATATTGTAAATCTTATCAGTGTTCAAATAATCTGTGGATAATCAATCTATTTACTGATACTTATAATGATAATTTACTGACCATGGTAGCCTAGTGATTAAATCATCGGCCTTCCGTTCAGGAGGACGGGGTTAGATTCCTAAATTCCCACCGAATACATGGGATATACATGCTTCTTAAATATGCGGAATCGAAATTCTTGTTGTTGCTATCTAAGCGGTTACCATGGGTGTAATGGTCTGAAGAAAATTTCCTCCCCTTCAGATCAATGTCAAAATTGAGGAGGTGGATCCTCTGGTGGAGCCATCTAACGGAGGACTCTTACTTTCACCTTCGTAGTAATTTGGTTAAACGAAAGACAAGCCCTGCTGACTCAAATTCGCATGGTCATTGGCAGAGCGAGCTTGGCTTGTCCAAGTGACATAAGTAACAACAACCATAACGATCTTATTACAGTCGAATTAAGTTATCTTCGGATTTGGGGTTTCAATGACAGTTAAATTCAATAATATATCATTTCAAGATAAAGACTGCAATTGAATACCTCACTCTTCATACAAAGGTGTTGAAGATTTTATTACCTTTTTCTCAACTTATTTGTGTGAAACTGCATTTTTGGACATGACTGTTAGGATGAAATATCGAAAGCGACTTCCTCTTGTGCCTGCTTTACGTATTGTTGTAACTGGTTCAATAATTAAGATCAACACTTTAATCAGTAACAAAGACCAGAAGCGATCTCATTGATTTTAATTTTCATTTCATTTAATTTGGTAAATTATTTTTTGTTGTATACACTGTTTACATTTCGATTCATTGTTGTTTTTGATAATAAATTAATTTAAAAAATAAATACATCATTCAAATTAGATTTTTTTAGATTTTTATCTAAGTTTTGGTAGTTTTATTCTTAACACAATATTTTAAGAAATTTGAATATACATATGTAAATTATAACAAATAAAGTGCTTTAAAAATTAATTTTGTCTTCATGATTTATTTATGTAATAAATTTTATAGACAAAGTTTTTTTTGCAACTATAAAATAATTAATATATCTCGACTTATTTTAAACAAAAAAGATTAATATTATAAGTATATTATGATGTACCTCGAATAATGATGTAGAGCAAATTAGTTATTATTACATTATTTTACGATGTAGTGATCTAAATAGCTAGAAATAAAAACTATGAAATACATTAGGCTTACTAAGAAATTATTCTGATATATGTAATCAAATATTTGTATAATTTTAGATAGCAATAACAAATATTTTTAAAAAATGCATTTTAGGACTCCTCAAGATATTAGATGTAAAATAAAATCAGTGAATTAAAAAGAGGTTTCAGAACATGCCTTTAGCCAACCAAAGAAAAAATTTAAAAATGTACTTCATCTTTTTCCTTTTTAAGTTTATTTATAACGTATACAAATATCAGATTTCTATATGAAAAGTTCTGAGTAAATCTAAAGACAATATAAAAAAATTAATCTTTTGTACATTTATTTTTAGGATTAACTTTCTCATATGATTAAATGTTCTGTAATGAAGTGGGAAGTAGTTCCTTTCTTTAAAAAGAAGTGCATTTAAATTATGTATAATGGTTTTAAACATTGTACTACCTAAATAATTCACTTTTCAAAGGCAAAAACACTGCAGTTAAATTTTTAAGACAAAAAAGATCTTTTTTTCTTTCTTATTTTTTTCATTCTGTACCAAAAAAGGAAACTCTTTTAAACAATCCCTTTTCCGTTATACCATTTTAAAGTAAAGAGTAAATCAGTGTCGGATTCCAAACAATTTTATCAAACCTATTACAGTTTTCTTTGGTTTTTGTGTTTTGTTTGGGATTTAATTCCTTCACAAAATCTTTCTTTTTTCTGTTTACCTAAGTTTTCCTGTTTTTTTGATTTTACCTTATACCAATTCATTTTGTGTCTGAGAATTTGTTATGTTAAATATAAATGCTACCCTATAAGCAACAATGTATTAGAAAAAAATGATACATCCTAATCTTAAAACGAAAAGATTTGGGAAATATTTTACCATGAAAAAAGGAAATAGTTTCTGTTTAATATTGAAAAAAAATCAAGAATATTTCGTTAAGAAATTAAATTTCCCTTTTATAATGATAACTATGAGTTAAAATTGTTATGTTTAAAGAAAAATTAAGTATCATTTTATAGTAAAAATAGTTTCATAAAATATAACTCATAATTTCATATTCCATAAGTTACTAAAGTTTTGCATTTAAAATTAAAAATATAATTTCTTAAAGTTCAATTCTAAATGTATTATTTCAATGAAATATTAATTCCTGTTTATTTTAACAAGTAAAATATATTTTTGAATAATCAAATTTTTTAACAGTAAATCCTGATGAATAATTTTTTTTTGCATATTAATAGACCAGAATAACTTGTATTCATTGTTATTACCATACTTTTAGTCCATAATAATTTCCCTTAGTCTAATATTCCTTTTAAAAGATGTAACTAAAATACACATATACAAAGTTATATTTTCATATATTCTGCTAGCATTTCCATCATATTATTCTTTTAAAACTGTATATCAACTTATAGTTTTTACCCGAACTGTCATAAAGTTATATTTTAACCTGTAAATATTTTTAAAATATGTTCTTAAGGAAGTTAGTTCAATTCAAGTATATTGTTAGGTAATTTAAGTATATTGTTATAATAAGAACTTTTTACTAAAATTGAAATTGTTTGTATAACCAAAGTAAGGCAGCTACTGAGGGTAAAAATAATATTCCTGTAAATAAAGGAACAAGAAAATACTCTTACAACCTAAAGTTTTAAATCTATTTTAATTTATAAAATAACATAAAACAATAAATCAGCTAACTTTAGAAAAGTTTCTGACAGATTTAAAACTTTAAATTTAATTATTATAAATAGAGTTCTAAGCATGGAATTTAAAATGGTGTTAGTATTTACCAGATTTTAATAATTGTTAAGAGTTCAAAAAAATTTACGATAACTTCTTAAAAACATACCAAAGTTCATTTTTTCATTGTTTTGTCTCTCAAAAGATTTGTAGTAATAGATGTGTTTGTTCATTTAATTTTTTAAATACCACATTTGAAAAATTAGAAAATAAAAACATAAATTTGTAAAAACTACAAAGTGTGACCATTTCGTATTCTGTCAGAAAACCTCAACGTGAGTATTTTGCAAAAGTTAAAAATACATTTCATGACTTTACATGTGACATATGGATAAAATACAATTTCATCCCTTATTATTTCTCTGTGCAATGCAAAAATGATGTAATAATCTGCAAAAAAAAATTTTCAAACAGAATAATAATATTTAAAACATGTAAATCAATATTTTCTTTTCTAAGTAAGAATATTTCAAAAAAATATTAAAGCAATGAAAGAAATTCTCAGAATATATGAAAAATTCTTTTTTTACTTTTCCGAGACAAGTTATCATATATTTTCAACTTTTTCGCAAAATAAACTAAAAACTATTAGTTTATTTTTTATGCAGCTTTACTATCGAAAAGAGTAATTTTAAAGCATAATAATTTATACATACATTGAATTATTTTACACTCAAATGATAATACCGATTTTTTAACATAGTGAAGGACAATTTAAATAGATAAAGAAATTTGTTCAACATATTATAATTCTATTTTAAAACATTTCAACTATTTTTTTAATATTCCAAAATAATCAAACATGAGTATTCTGATCATATTACAGTACCTATTTAACACCAGTGTCATTTCATCTGAAGTATTCTGTACATACTCAAAGTATGTAAATGGCTTACATTCTAATACTGTTCTCAATAAATGACACGGCTTATGTACAATAAATAAAGTAATAAGACCAAACGAAACTAAAGCTTATCCACTACCATCAACTTCCATGCAATTGAAATTAATAAATGTCTTTCAATGCATTAATTATTATTTCCGCAATTAAATATTTCTATCATCATAAAAAATTTTACACATTTAAAGAACTGTTAAACATGTAATAAAAAAATTCAAAAAAGGACATATTATTTTAAATGATTGATATGAACTATATCATAAAAAATAATTTTATAATGAGGATTGTGATAACCTGATTGGTTAAAGAATTCGTTTCTAAATATCAGAGGGAAGTGTGTTCGAATCCCAAACGAGGATCAGTCATATTTACTAATGATGGCTTGAGTATATAAAATATATCGTGGTTGCAATGTCCTCCATGTAAAATGATATCTCTAATAGTGACAGGCTAACTCTTTGAAGTCTTTTGCTTGATCCCTGTTCTAAATTAAGAAGCTTCACTTTCGGGACAACGTTGGTGTATCCTCTGTATGCCCCATAATATATGGTGCCATCATTTTTGCCCTCTGTAGTGATGAAAATCTTAGTAGGTTTGTATTATACAACAGCGATTTCTTAATGAGAAAATAATTTAACATTAGAAAAATTAGAGTTTTACTTTTATAGCGAAACTTATTCACAGATAAACCTTATCATTATTTTTGCGTTGCGAGATCATTTTCTTGTACTGATATTTGAACACATAAAATGAAAATATGTATTATATACAAATAAAAAAGTATTTAAAATCATGTTTAGATTTATTCAATACATTTTTGTTGCAGTTATATAATATGTTTCATAAAAATTTAAAACACAGAAATAAAAAAATAGGAAGTGATTTTTTGAAAATTGTTTTCGGAAGATAACTATTAATAAAAATTTGAATTGCAAATTGTGTGCAATCAAATTAACTTGATTAGAAAATTGGGAACCTAAATAATGGATATTCATTGATCTCGGTAAAATTTAAAAATTGATTTTAGTAAATTATATTGTTGCTTACTAATAAAGAGTAATAATCTTTTTAATTCTTTATAGTTCTCCTATATAATTTAACTGAGACAAACAACAATTTCAGGTACCTCATAGTTTGTGTTGTGCAAAATTCTTAAATATGAACAGTTCTTAACATGATTTAGTCTCCAAATTTCAAATAATTTTATCTATTCAATTAATTTGCTTACCTCATAGCTCTGAATCTTTTAAGCATGCTGTTTTACAGTTCGAATTTAATTTGCATCCAAATTATCGAAACGTGAGAAGTAAGTTTGAAATTTCATAAAATTTTATTTTTAAAATATATTCTAAAATTTTAGTTTATATATTGTTAAATAAGACATATTTTTAACAATATAATTGTTAAATGCTTTGAAATTTTCTGTCTCTTTTAATTATTTAATAAGTGCATTTATTTACATAAATTTATTATTTAATTAATCTGTTGTATATAAAAAATACTAAATATTTCTCAAAAGTTCAATAACATTTTTAACAAAACATTTATTTTTTACATTCAAAACTAATGACAAAGCGCAAGAAAAGAGGCAAAATTTAAGAACTTCTTTTTGAAGAATCTTTCTTCAATTTTCATAAACTTAAATCCGTGATTATAATTTCTAATTTTTCTTTGTTTATAAAACACCTAAATATAGATTCATCCTTCTTAAAGAGCCTACCGATGGCTGAGTGGTTAGCGTTTCTAAGCTGTGTATCCCGGGCTCAAATCACGGTTCGGTTTATGAATGTTACTTTTTCTCTGTGTTTCTCGGTCTTTTCTCCTGAGATGATGTATGAATGTGGCCCACACCCTATAAAAAAGCTTATGGTGATAGAGCATGGGTAATGATACTCGCCTTCGTAACTTTACAGATGCCCACTTGGTAATGACAAATGAGTTGCAGTTTCCAGCCTTGTCATGGCAGAGCGATAGTCACTCAAAAACCCAATGTTATTTTAAAAATACATGGTTTTTAAAAGATTTTTAGTAGTTGACATGATATGAATTTTATCACATTTAGGAGATTTAATAAATTATTAAGCAAAATGTTTTGTCACAATTAATTAAATTAATTTTATCAGTGGCAGGTTCTATATGTCTGTTCGGTGTGTCAAATAAATAATAAGAAAAAACCTCGGATTCAACTAAGCAAAAGTCAAAATCAAAAGAAACAATCAAAATCCTCTTAAAAATATTCGAAGTTTTATAAGGTAATTAAATTAATTACAATCGATTCAATAAAAAATTCTATCTTATAAACAAGGGAATTTATTTTATAGTTAAAATAATTAATTAAATTTTAGAAATAAATTTCGAAGTTCTTTTTGTTTTAAATGTTAAATTAACACAATATTAATTTTTTTATTAAGATATTTAAAGATACCATACTCATATACTAATAGTCTTACAAAAAATGCTTTCACAACAGATATTAATAAATTTGAAAACAATAATTTCTCAGAATTAATCTCTGCTTTTTTAAAAAAAAAAATAGTTTAAAACAGAAAACTAAAATAAGAACATGATACAATTTTTAGTTTTCCATAAAATATAGAAACAAACTCATAATAAATTAATTTTTGCTGTTGATATTAATAGTTAAATATTTTTTCTAAAAAGAAAAAGCAACAATAAAGGTAAAATATAATTTGTAACGACTAAAAATAATTTAAATCTCTTTTATTTATTTTTGAAACATAGAAATATTTTTTAATCATGCAAATTTGGGAAAATATTTATTTTTTGGTATTGTTGCAAAACTCTCACTAGTACATAAAGAAATAAATGGTAGGTTTTATGTGCCATAAAATGCTAAATTAGCAATTATTTATTGAGAATAACATAGGGATTTATTTTTTCTCTACTCTAGTATATTAAATCATTTCTAAAAATTCAGTTTTCTATTTAAAAATAAATTTTGAAACATTTTATTAGGACATAAAACGTTAAAATCAAAATGAAAACTCCATCACCAAATGGATTTTAATAGCAACAATTTATTTCAATTAAGAAAAGGGATTTAAAAAAAGAACATGTATGAAATTACGTACTGAAATTTCTTTGATGTAATTGTTACACATAATTTAACGAATGCTTTTTGTTGACAAAGTTATAGCTAACTGTCAAATGTATTAGAAAGCTTATTCAGACAAACCTTGTAGCAGAAGATAAGATTCAGTATCAGTTTCAACAAACTTAATTCTAGTAGCAACGAAAACTAATGACAATCTTAATTGTTAATTACCATAATAAACACAAATTATTATAAGATTATGAATGTAAAATATTTCATGTATATTACTATTTTAACTATAATTTTATATAAGTTATAATATTTTTTTCAGTCTGAATGGTATTATTTTTACAAAAATCAGTATCACATAAATTATCATTTTGAAAATAAAATACTTTTGAAAAGTATATGAATTATGGCTTTCTTATATGAAACATATTAAATAATATTTTAATACTATTCAATTAAATTAGGCTTGAACACTGTTTTTAAATTAAATTCTCGTTTAATTTTCATTAAATATTGATTTTGGTACCAACGGAGCAAAATCTGTTATTTTCATAATTACCTATAAATGACAGAATCAAAACTTGAATCTCATCATTTCCCAAAGATTTTAACCCAGTTATAAAGAATTTTAGGGCATATATAATGCTGTATGAACATTCATAGCTATAATGTGCATAACAACAACATTTAGATGAGAAAATGTTTTATGAATTTCACATATATATATTATATTAATCTACAAGCTGTGGTGTTCTAGTTGGTTAAGGTTCCGTTCTCATTATCGGAAGATAATGAGTTCTTATCCTAACACAACCGATGATCCATCGTATTCATTAATCACGGCACATAAAAATATTTTTCCATGTGATACTTCTGAGGGTCGCAGACTGTCTCTGGGAGTCTTCTGCTTGGTCCTAACTTCTAAGCAAAGTGAATCCACTTTTGAGACCACTTGGGCTCTATGTAAAGGTGTCCTCACCGTCTGCTAAAAACTAAACATTCTAATAACTGTTAATTGGAAATAATATTAATATAGAAAATTTATTGAAATTCATGTTTTTATAATGAAAGTTATTTTGTAGTAATTAAGCAGGAATGAAAATTTTAATAATCACAGATAAATTGAAAAAAATGTTCCGAAATTCTTCGACAAAATATTAATTTAAGTCAAACAAACAAAATTCTTATAATATATTTTTAACATACACTTTATGTTATTCGCTTTCAGGATTATTTTGTCGAGATTATTAGAATTATTCATGTATTGCAAAAAGAGAAACCCTGAAAACATTGTAAAGCAATCTCTCTTACAAATTTAAGATAAAGAGCTAAATCTTATCTTAAAATACTCAACAATGTGGTGGTATATTACTAATCCCCTTCACTAGAATTATGTTTGTTAGCTATTGGACTTGTTGTTCAAACATCTTTATATAATTGTATTATTTATTTTTTACTTTATGTCTACACTTTACAATACAATACAATTTTTTAATCAAAGAAAACAACAAACGATCAAAATATAAATTTCCTTTATTTATTATAGTTAATAAAAAATTTTGATTTAATCATAAAACCTTTTCTAACTAAATTATTTATAATCATTACATACGTTATTGAAATCATATTAAGACTTTTAATGAAGTTAATGATAAAGATTAATTCATAAAAACTAAGTATCCCGGGAAAAAGAAATTCAATTTTCATATGAAGAATTCTTTTCTGCGTAATCACTTTTGGTGAAGTGTCAGACTTCATGTCTATATTTAAAAATTCGAACCAAACAACATATTTAAATTTCAAAAAAAATAATTGCCAATGTATGGTGTTTTTTTATTAATATTGTTCCCTAAGCGCAGGAAAAAATTTAGAAATTATG
This sequence comes from Latrodectus elegans, assembly GCA_030067965.1. NCBI lineage: Eukaryota > Metazoa > Arthropoda > Arachnida > Araneae > Theridiidae > Latrodectus > Latrodectus elegans. Next base: position 99,204,215 of record CM057813.1, read on the forward strand.
GATATCAGAAAGTTAACCTAATAGAAAAATAATGCATAAAATTTATGTGTAGTTTTAATAAAAACATAAATTAATATTAGCCTCAACAAGAACAAGATATCCTTTAAAAACCTTGGTTTTAAAAGCATTAAAATAAAGAGAGTGAAACTAAAAACTGAAAGCAAAATTCTTATCCTTTTTTCTATCTTTTCTCTCAAAACCAGAAAGTAAAAAAATCATATTAGACACTTTTCCAATGCCTTATTTAAAAGTAAAAAGTAAATCAGATCTAGGCACCAACCAATTTTATCAAGCCTCTTACAATTCTTGAATTCCCAATTTTTTTTTACATTCGTTTTTGGATGAAGTTTTCTGAACTCAAATATAAGACCTTAATGTGGTTTCTTTTTTATGATCTTCTCTTTGACATTTATATTATGCTGGAAAACAGCGTTTTAAGTATAAATATTATTGAAAAAAGCAAATACGATTTTAAAAATTTCCTTTCCTTTTAAAGCAGCACAAAAGAATTTCATTTTCAAATGGAAAAGTCTTCCATCTCTAAAAACATACAAAGCTTAACATACAATAATAAATTCTTTCTTAAGAAAAAACAAATAATAATATTTTTCTCCTTGTATAATTAATTGTTTTTGTTCTTAATAAGATTATTCGTAATTTTTATAATAAGCAAGCTCATTTTTTTAATATTCTAATATCATGTAAAAATTAAATTTAATGCATGAACACAAACACACATACATATATACTAATATATATATATATATATATATATATATATATATATATATATATATATATATATATATATATATATATATATATATATATATATATATATATATATATATATATATATATATATATATATATATATATATATATATATAAATATATATATATATATATATATATATATATATAATACACATGTTTCATGATTTCCGAATATGTTGGTATAGAAAATATATTTAAGATTTGATTGCAATTTAATTTTAAATTCATACTATATTTTTAAATCTTTTTTATATAAATTTAATCAACATATTTCCTTAAACTCTCTACTTTTCCTAATAAGGTGTTCATAGAATATTTCTTGGCAAGAATCTGAAACATAATTTTTGGTTAATTTATAGTATTATTTCCCGTCAACTTTAACATTAATTTAATCTATTTAGTGTAAGAAAATATAAAGGCATCTAAATAAGAAGAAATAAAAAATTCAAATTTGAAATATTAATTCAAATTTGGAATATTCTTTTGTCATTTTTTTTTCAGAATGATCATATCATTTCACTTAATCCCACGAAATTGTATTTGAATATTTGTAATAATTCTACATATTAAAATAAGATTAATATTCTAATTTCTACTAGAAAAATATGCCTTAAGGCTAACGTTATTGGATACGAAAATATTTCTTCTTATAAAAAATAAATTTTTTTCCTTACTTGAATTTTTATTGTCAATAATAAATATCTCTTTTAATGTCTATACAAATATGTTGCTAAAATGGCTTTATACATACATGAAGATCCCATCTTAAGAAAAATAAACAACTTTTTATGTTTCCTGATTTATTTTGGTTGCATAATTTTCTCTAATCTGCAGAAAATGTGTTTTCAATTGTTACAACACATGCAAATGTTTTTTTTTTATTATTTGAACCTTTAACGCATGCGGCAATAAAATACTTCTTTCCTGATAAGTAAGGAATATTTTAATAAAAAATATTTATGAGCAGGCTTATTTTTGTATTTGTTTTGAAAATCATAATTTTTTTTCATAATATTTCTTTTATTGACTTTTTTTAGAGAAATTTAAATAAAATACTAAATTTATCTGAAAAATGAATGAAAGATTTTAGACACTCATTATTTTATTTATTTTTTTATTATAACAGATGAAGAGGAATTTCTTTTTACACTATTTAATGAATTACATCTTCGATTTAAAAAAAATCAATAATGTATTGAAAAATTCCCTCTGCTGACCAACTAAAATGCCATATATTGAAAGAAATGCAGAAATAATATCAAATGTATATCATGGGGTTGCGACAATGAGATTTGCAAATCACTGGCATTGCAGCACATACACACATCATGGGTGACTAGCGCCACTTGAAAACTCTATAATAAAGAGGTAAGCGAGAAAAAGATTGTCGATTTTTTTTATATACGAAGCAATAAATTTTTCAAGCGTTTTTTCAGTAAGCTGTTTAATAATACCTTGTAAAAGATAAAATGCTACTTTCAAAAAAGTTTCTGAACTCTACAGATGAAGAATACTGATTTATAGGGATTATATATTATAGTGGAGAGAGAGAAATTGATGAACGTGTTGCATAAATTCAAGCAGCTGTGAAGAGGGTCTATAACCACTGGATATGAGAGAGAATAGGAGACCAACGGGAAGGATACACTCACCTTGTTGCATCATACACATTATGCGCATTTTAATAATATATCGCTCAGCCACCTCATGAACTATAGTACAAAATATTCAGTCTGTTACACATTATTTAGTGCCTTCTAGTACACTTCTACATCGTTCGTGGCTGAGTGAAATATCCAGCAAAATGTTAATTGTTTTTTTTATTCTTGACTCAAATCCACAAGTGTTTTCTCCACCACTAATTCGATAGATAACGGACATAAACAACAGAATGGAACGTTTTTTTTTTTTTTATTTTATTTATGAATACATCCCACAACACCAAGATGGTCAAATTCAACTCTAAAGATATCCTGGTAAAAATCTACTGAACACTTGAGTTTATACATCACCACACTGGACTTGCACTTAATACCACGTTTACTGGTAATATCGAATTTCACATCTACATCTCTCTAGTGCACATTGTTGGTACTCTAATCACCAGAATTGTGCCTCTAAGTTGCTAAAGCCTGTGTTCCTTCCCTACCTTCAGTGCTTGCATCAACCATATTACAATTGGATTATGTGTAACCACATCTTATATGCAATTTTAAAAAGTTTTTGTTTGTTTTTCCAATCTATCCTTGAAACATTCGTCTTCTTGAAACATTCGTCTTCTTGAAACATTCATATCAATTCTTGAAACATTCATATCTTGAAACATTCGTCTTCTTGTTCTACCTGATGATCATGAATCAAAAGCATAAAATTATGAATGCACAACAAATAGTTCTGGATATACCGCGCATTTCTACACCAGATCAACTTTAACAACATGCATTGCGGTACCTTAAGGATACATCCGAAAATTCTTTCATTCTATGTCGAGGTGTGTTGCAGGACTTGCAGTTAATAATAACGACTACACTTCTGATTTTTTCACCACCTATATTTCACCACCATCACAAGAAGCTGTATCTTAATAATTTGATGTTTGTACATCATATTATCCTACAAATTATTTTTCTGTGATATCTCTGTCTTTGTTATATTTTGTTTTGTTATGTTATATTTTCCCAGCAATGCGCAATGAATATTGTGGGTGCCAGGTTGGCATGTTTGATAGACTGATTGTCATATTCTCCATCTCTGTCTTTTGTAGTTTATTCTAGTATTTGATCCAGTGAACGCGGACGTTCTAGAGCTCCACTATTTTTTATTTAATAAAACACACTGTAGTGTTTTGAACTGTTGGTCGATTAAAAGCGCACATTCTAGCACTCCACTATTTTTTTAATAATGTAATCAGCTATAATATTATACATGTACTTCTTATATAGTGTTAATAAATTTTAAGATAAACATTTAATGTAGTCGTGTCTTTATTGATGGAAATTTTTGATTATGACACGTGTGCTTATTATGCAGCAAATACTCCTGCCTGTATAAAAATTTTGAGATAAATGTTTTTTATTGCTTTACTTTTTTCTCTCGATTTTGGAACAGATTTCTGATATTAAGCTGTAAATTTTTATTTAATTACAAAAATAATTTGTTGAGAAAAATATGAAAAAAATATTTAATCGATTGAAATATTATAAAAAAAATATTATATATCACAGAAAGGTAAATATTTAAAAATTTGTTGTTAAATATGCTAATAACCTCTTCGATTTATTCATGTTCTAACGACAAAAATATTCATTTTGATTGGGGGAGTTCAATGACCTTAACTTCCCTTATCAATAGGAATTTTCTTTTGACATAGTTTTTAGCAAAATAGAAAAAAAACATTACATTTTTATAAAAAATAATTGCAAATTTTTTTAATGTTTTTTCATATAAATGTTTGCTATTAAATGTGGAAAAGAATTGGTTTTTTAATATTTTATAAATTATCTCTTCTGTTTAAATATGTACAAAGCATTGAATGATTTCCTATTGGTAAATTAATAGTTATGTAATGTCAAGAAAAAAATCTGTAAATGAAATAAAGAAACGGTATAAAAACGCTACAAATTATTGCATAACAATAATAAATATTTATATCAGAATACATGTATCTTTACTAATTAAATTATTACATTATGAGTTTTTCTATTTGGATATAAGACATTTATTTTTTGTGAAATAACTTTCGTTAAATGTTTTTATTCGCCAGGAAAATCAAACTATAATTGACAATTCATATTATAATATTTTTAATTCTTTTTTTCGTTTTTAATTTTTTTTTAAATTGTTTTCTATAAACAACTTTCTTTAGTTTAAATTTTCTATACTTTTAATTGATTTCAATTTTCCACAAACGTTTCATGCTAATGTTTATGTATTAACAAATGGAAAATACTTTTTACTTTTTTTAGCCAGTTAATTAATTTAACTTCAAGATTCTTTAATAAATATTAAAATTATTATTGACAGTTATTCACACACACAAGCTAATTTAAATGAAATGTTTTCAAGATGTAAAATAATAAATAATAATTTTATTGAACTTCAGTGTTTTCTTTTGAAATTTAAAAGCTTTAGTATATGCAATATTTTAAATAAAATAATATGTATCCCATTTGAATTTTGTTAAACATTAATTATGTCTGTATAAGTTTTGATTAAAATTACATAGAACCCCTATTCAAAATATAAATTTGTTGCGAAATCTCTTTGAAAGGTTTCTAACGTGTTTTCTCAGATAATTCTTTTTAAACATTACATTTTCAAGGCCAGCTTTTAGTGCTCTTTAACAAATCAAAGCAAATAATGTCATTAAAATATTTTAAATGAATACAGTATTTTACTATTTATATTTCATTATATCCATATGCAAGAAATCTCATTCAATTTTATTTTTTTAAAATAAAGAATTTTAATATTGATTTATTATTTTATTTGAATTTCTGTTCAATTAAAACCTTTAAAAAATTTATCTCTACCCTATTTGAATCAGAAATTTCGAAAAAACTTAATTACCTTTGTTTTTGATTTAAAAATCCAAATAATATATAAAGAGATTATTAGAAAACCTACTGTATTCTTCAAAAATAATCCACAAAATTGGATCCACTTTCTATATTAATTAAAATGGACAAACTTATTCAAAAAATAAAGTTTAAGATTAAGTAAAATAGGAATTCAGCTTAACTGAAAAATGACTGTTTCGTTTTTATTTAGTTAAAAAAAATCAAATTTATCGAACTTAAGCTTCAATTTTTTCAAATAGAAATATCTTATTCTATTAATTATGTAAGTTATTTTTTAATTATAAAAAATCGGGAGAAAATAAATAAGAAAAGAAGTTTTAATTATTTTCACGGCATATACAATAAGAATTTCAATCGTATAAATCTGATTTAAAATTGAAATTTAATTTGTTTAAAATATTTAAATTTTGACAATTTTAAGAAAATGATTATGTTGAGCTTAAAAATATTTTGCAATGAATACTTTTGTATCATTTATACATTGATATGATATAGCATACTGTAATGATACGCAAGTTCTGCAGATTTAATTTATGTCATATAAGTCATTTTAAAATCTTATAAAGATCAAATGTTGCACAGGTTCTGCAAAACTGAATTTGTTGTATTTTGCATTAATAATACAAAGTCACCAGATGGTGTAAGTCAGTGCTCGTTGAGCAATACAATGATAACATACTATAGCTTTTACTTACGATTTGAGAATATACATGATGAAAGAATAAATGGAAAATAAAAATTAATTTTTATTTTTAGTACATGTGAACAATTCATGAAAATAAAAATATATACTACACTAATTTAAATCTATATAAATAAATCATTATTTTGTTTTCCTCCAAACAAAAATCATTATTCTGCTCACCCAATCTAAAGGGCTCTGCGGAATAGATCGAAACTTGTATCAGGATACTGGTCTTTGGTTATTTTTAAACAGCAAATAAATTTATTTTCGAAATTTTGAATATGTATTTTTTTTTCTTATTCCAAAATTTGTATCTATGTTTTTTTGTAATACAAAAAATATTCAAGCAAATGGAAACCTCACAATTTCTTCCTATATTCTTACAATACTTTAAAAATTAATGACGTTTAGTATTTTTTCCAATTGATGAAAATGTATTATTTTTGCTATCTTTAACGAATGTGTTTTCGTCTTATCATATACATCACTGCTGAGAATTGAAACGCTTTGCATTGGAAAGGGAATGAAAGGGTTCCGAACTTCAATTTTTAATGCTTTCGTCATTAAAGAGTGTTTTCAAATATTATGTCACGCTATTATTGACATGAAGCTTTATGTCGTAATGTAAAACTTTATTTTTAGACGATTTCATTTGCACTAATTTTTAATTTGAACTCTTTTTTATATATTAAACGGCATTCATTTTTAAAGTAAAAGTTCCTTCACTAGTAATATTTCTTAAATCTTTTTGTTTTTCTTTATTTTGATAATCTGTATACTAAAAATATTTAATGTATGTCTGCTTTTCAATACATTATATTAATTCAACTTTTGTCTTTTCAGTTCATAATTAGCATAATTAGAAAGAATAATCGAAATGTATAGGTATATGTTTTCTCTTCATAAAATTTAAACCAAATGAGCAATCTTTACATCAGGTGTAAACTCGAAATTTATTGAAACAGATCTAAAATCCTTTTACGAAATACAGCGAAAGTGTACATAAATAAAATAAGTATTGAGGAAGTGCACATAAATAAAATCTTTGTTGCTATTTTACAGCCAAATTTTTGCCCTGAGTTCAATTGATAGCGACTATGAGAAATAGTATGAAATTTATCTCTGAATGTTCATCTTTAGTTAACTTAAAATAAAAAGTGTGTTTCATTTCAATGTTATTATTTATAATTAATGTAAGCCTTATTTAAACTTGATTTAAACTTTCTCCAAAGTTGTCTAATGTCACGTACGTGTTGTAGTCAATTTAATGCTTGAAACATTCCACTCCGACAATGCAAAAAAAGGTAGGACTTTCTCCTTCTTTTAAAATTGTCTAACTGTATTGGCTAAAGAAAAATATCCACTGCATCCGTTCTCTTTTCTCACATAATTTATTTCATCTCCGAAAAGAGAACAACCTAAAAGATGAGATCAGTGAGAGACATTTTGTTTTCCAAGAACACTTTTTATGGACAGTGGATTATATTCACGTGTCACAAAGGGGGAAACCATAAAACTCCTAAGCGCCCATCATGACGTAACTGAATGCAGAAGTGCAACATCCATCTCTCTTTATTCAACAGTGGCTCAGATTGAACCGAGACCTTATTCTAGAGAACGTTGTTCACCTACTTGGCCATGATGAGCCTAAATCTAATTTGCTTTAAAAAATAACAATTTTCTTTCGGAGATGAAATAAATTTTGGCAATGAATTATTTTTTCCATTGCAGCATATTTGTTTACACGTTTCCCAATATGTCACCAATAAAAATGGATGGGAACGTGAATTATAAGTGTCGTGACTACAACACTTAATAGTTTTATAACTATAGGAGATTTTTTTCAAGCATATAACATCCCATTCGATTTGTGTTCTTAATCTATGCTTGAGTCAAGTTTATGCTTTTAATCTGAACTTAAGATCTCGTAAACATAGTACAAAATAGCATTTTAAGGAAAGTTAATTAAATTATAAATATCGATGCCTGTTTTTCCCTGTTAGGTATGGATAACAAAAAAAGGGCTGCTAGTTATAATTATACAAGTATCAAAGTATTTCTCATGCAAATATTATAGCTTAACTTTTCAGTAACAATCTAAATGTCAGGATGACATAATTAATCAATATAATCTGGAATCTTACTAATTTCCTATTTCAAAATTAATAGAAGATTACTTGATAAATAAAAGATGAACTTGTTCCGAATGAACAAACTACATCTAATTTTACATTGAAATGTTGCATTACAGTTTTTATCCACATATTTTAATAAATAGTGTTTAAACAACAATCCTGAATTATATCTGAAATGTTCTTACCATCAAGACTTATATATTATATTTATAGATATTGACTGTATTCATACGTTGCAGAAAAGGATAATTCCAACACAAATAAAGATCCTAAACTGTTGGTTAACTTTTAAAATCATAAAAAACTAATAATTTTCTGTCTAGATTGTTTGGTTACAACATCCATGAATACTTGGACATGTATATGAAATTCAAATGAGAAATATTTAATATCTTGAATAGCTTGGTATCAAAAACTCGGGTAACGTTTTACAAACAACATACTTGACTCCACCAGTTGTTTAATTACAGTATTTATAAATTGATGCTTATATATAGATTTTGTCTTGTTTTGTGTTAAAATCACTCTTTTTCATGACATTACAGTGCGTTTCTGGACAAAACAATCCCAATCAGTGTACTCCAGTGGTTCTACCCATAAGAAGTATTCCTGTAATCTTTGATTATTATGTCGTTCTAAGCGGTATTTGGTCATCAAATGTTGTCCTTCTTCTATTTCCATCAGTTTGCGAAATGTAAATTTAATATATGATATTTATGTCTTAGGTTGCTTACTCTGTCTTGTTGTCTGAGTGCCTGTCTGTGGTTAGTGAGGTCCTGGATTTGAATCCCAATTCAGCAATGGATGTATTTTCTCTCTCTGTCTTTCTTATCTTTGTCCTCTCTTTGTATGAATGGGTTGTGAACAGTTGCCTATCTTATAAATGGGTACCTATGGCATGTGTGTACTGAGGAAGTCGGACTCCACACCAAAATAAGATTCAGTTGGGGAAATGGAACAGCGCATCACATAATGTCAGCCAAGCTAGTACAAAATATCATCATCAGGTCTTATTTCCTTTATAAATGGACCAGCCATCAAATTATGACATCATTATTTTCGTAAAGAATCTCATTTTATTTAAATAATATGTAACTTAAATTCGAATAAAAAATTATATTGTAACTAAACATATTATGAAAGTGTCTCGCCATTCTTAACAATTAAAATAGAGAAATAAATTAATGAAAGAAAACATTAATATTTTGTATTAGTAAAGAATTGGGAACATTTATCTTTATTCTCAAAAATATATACTATTTAAATCGTTTTTATGCTACTATTTAAATTTTCCATTTCCAAAATAATAAATGCTATTAAGATTGTGAAACTAACACAGATAGGAAGTAAAATGCAATTAGTTTTTATCAGAATTATAAAATAAAATTTATTTTTTTAAAAATCTGTTTTCATAAATATAAAAACTTTTTTTATAGTCAAAAAATAATAAACCCTGATTAGACTAAATATAAAAAGAAATTAAAACCTCTTTTTTTATTCAGAATCAATTTTAAAAAATCCAATTACTGAGCGATCTTTCCTAAGAGCATCATTTAAAAATAATCCCTTCCCAATTACAACAGTTTATTCTAGTCTCTTAAGCTCTCACATATCCAATTATAGTACTTTTTAAATTCAGTTTACTTCAATAAAATTTAATCATATTTATTATATTTTTCATATAACTAAACATTGAAAAGACAATTAACTTTAAATAGGCTTATGAGAATTAAATTTCTGTTAAAATTGAATTTTTTATTCCAAAAAGTCACGAAAATAAAATACTTTCTTTGAAAGGAAAAGAAAATTGGGTAAACTTTTATTAAATATAAATGTTAAAAAGTAAGTATACATTGTATTTAAAAACAATGTAAAAATTATTTTTCGGTGAAGCTGCGGTGATCTGGTTGGTTAAGGCGTTCGTTCTCATTATTTGAAAGTAGAGAATCCCAACTTAATCGAAGATCCTTCGTGTTCTCTAATGGCAGCTAAGGCAGTTAAATAGGTGGCTTTCGCAATATCCTCCGTGTAAAATGATCTCTCTAGGAAGTCATGGAAATTTTGGGAATATTCTGTTTAGTCCCAGTTTATAAATTACGAAGATCCATTTTCGTGACTAGGATTGGCACACCCATTGGGTGCACCACAAGATAAAGTGCCATCAGTTCAGTCCCTTGTAGTGTTGAATGGTGGAAACCTTAGTAACCGTACATTATAAAACACAACAAAGATTTCCTCCTTCAGATTAAAACTATGGCCCTAATATTAGGTAATTAATCACATGCTAATTTAATTTAGTTAATTTCTCCGAACAAAATTACGTAAATCAAAACTAGTTTTACATCAAATAATTCTTGTAAATAATATATATTTTTAACTATATTTTGCACAATATATAAAATTTCCATTGAGGATATGCTCAATAAATGACCCTAGAATTGAGTTTATTAACAAATATCTGAAACACCTAACTTTTAATCTGTATTAAAATTAATATACCCTTTTAGAATGTTTTAAAAAAAACTAATTATGAAAATTCTTTTTCAGGAAATGCAACAAAATTATTCCATTTAACGATGCTGCATTGATTGGATCGGTTTGGTTGTTATCCACACACACACAACAATCCTTTTCTACCTACAAAGAGACCAACAGTTCAAAGTAGATTTGGAACCATTACAAACACCCAAATAGCTGCGATGTCCTGGGTGGTTAGGATGTCGCAATCATTATCGGAATATAGTGAGTTCGAATCCTGGCTTAACATCGACGTTTAAAATCCGTCGTCTTCAAAAAAGGGGGATCGCATTTAAAATAAGCCATGGTCGCAGTGTCCTCCTAGTAAATTGATATCTGTGGAGGTGGCAGATCAAGTGTTAGGGGGGTCTTCTTCTCGATCCCCGCTTTTAAAATACAGAGACCCCAGGGCGGCTGCTTCTGTCTAACTGGTAGAACCCAACTCAGGGCAACACTACGAGAAAGTATGCGGGTGCAACAACAACAACTACAAAAATCCATGCTAAAAGTGGGATTCCAACCAACAAATTGTCAAACCCAGTGCCAAAACGTTATTCGTTAGTTACAAACAAGGATTCATTTAGAGTGGAATGAATTGGGATAAACTCCAAAGGAACCCATTACATGGTTTCCTTTGGTGTAGATCCTAATTCCACCTAAAGTGTGCATTGAATCAGTCAGATGATAAGTAAGGAGATATAAGTATTGTGGTTTATGTATTCAGCATACATATCTATTCAGATAAGAACATGATGATTTTCTTTCTTTATAAAAAGGATGAGTAATTTCCACTATCAATAAAAAATCAACAAAAAAATCAAAAAATCAATAAGACATTATTCAGTTAAAGAGTATTATTTTCCAATATTCTTTAACTGAATAATGTCTTACAACAACCTTTAACTATCTGCTACATATGATCTAAAATTGCGGTCATTATCATCTTTTAAACAGCATCTCAGATTATTTATTTATTTCATGTCTCATTTTAATCTAATATATCAGTGAAACATTCAGAAATGTATAAGCTAGTTAAATAGAGTCCTTAAAGATTACTTAATTGAAATTTTGAAGTAAATTAATATTCCTAAACATTTCTCATAACAGAGTTTCATCACAAATCAATGTTTCAGCTGAAATATTCTCTAATATAAAGAAAAAGTACTCCAAATGTGACCAAGACTAATATTTTCATTGCCACTTGCATATGTAATTTCTTTTGTACACAAATCTATTATGAAACTAAAACAGAATATAAAAAATGGGGCTCTTTTATAAGAGTTATAAAAAATAAGTCATTTTTCCAAATTTTACAGACTGATTATTTCAGTGACTCGAAATTTCTTCTGTATTCAAACATGGTATGAAAATGGAACAGAATATAAGAGAGAAACTCTCTTGTAAGGGTCTTCCAATGTCATTCTTGATATATATATAATCATAAATCAAAATAATCTTAATATTTATATCAAGTAAAAGAAACGTTTCCAAATTTTTTAATTTGTTTGACTTCGATAAATGATTCTCACTTTTACACATATTTGATAAAAGTGATCTTTAATATGTATAGATTTTGTTAAAGATATGCAACTTGAAGGACATTTCATTGATTCATGAGTTCGTATTACTTTGATGCTATTACTTAATAGTGTAAAATTTTCTATAAAATTTCATTTCAGTAATATTATATATATATATATATATATATATAATATATATAATATATATATATATATATATTATATATATGTATATATATATTATATATATATATATATATGTATGTATATATATATATATATATATATATATATATAGACATATATATATATATATATATATATATATATATATATGTGTGTATATATATATATATATGTATGTATGTATGTATGTATGTATGTATGTATATGCAGTTTAAAAATATTTCCTAATTTTTTAACTTCGCACTTCTTTGATAAATATATAACAATGAAGTTAAAATGACAAAAATGAAATTTAAATTACGAATTCAAATTTTTAAATGGATTCCTTTTTCTTTAAATTTATGAAAAAATAGAATATACAGATTTACATATTACACTTACCTATGTTTTATTAAATTTCATGATAATGTGTAGCATTCAATGTGTATATACATATATATTTGAACACTTGTAAAATAAATACTGTAAACGCTTATATACGAGAGTCACTCTAAAATTTTTGTGATACAACTAGGTTTTTAAAGTTATACTTGCAAAATTTTAGGAGTGTTCAAAGTATTCTCCTCCAGCATCAATGCACTTTTGTAGACGGATTTTCTACAGATTAAATGCCTCAAGCCATTCATTTCTTGGAATAGATGAAACAATGCATTTATAGCCACATCAATCTCTTCTTCTGAATGAAAACGACGTCCACGTAAGTTCTTTTTTAGATTAAAGAATAACCAAAAGTCGCACATAGCTGCATCAGAAGAATACAGCGGATATTCGATCACTTTAATTTGTTTTTGTTTAAGAAATTCAACTGTTAATCCGCCTGTATGTGATGATGTATTGTCATTGTGAAGCATTAGTCCCCTAACATTAAGTTCTTGTAGAATTTCTGGAAGACATTTAGTGATATACCAGTTTGCTGTTACTGTCTTTCCAACTTGATGGCTTTGACCAATCTCGTACTTCTGAAGAAAACTGCATACATCACTTTTTTCATTGCGTGTTGTTTTTTTACCATTGTCGGCGAGGATCATCTTCAAAGACCCATACTTTGCTTTCTTTACGTGTTGGAAAGTCAAAAAACGATATGTATGTTTCATCGCCTGTTATAATTTTAGAAATGATGCGGTGGCCACCATCGTTTAGCAGTTTAAGAGTTTCTTTACTGATTCTGACATGCTTCTCTTTTTGGTGCTGAGTTTAAATTATGAGGAACCCAAAGGCAAACTACTTTTTTCATATGTAATCTTTTCATGTAATTCTTCATGAATGATTTTGTGTATGACTGTGGATTCAATGTTAAGTTCCTTCTGTATCATTTGATAGGTACAGCGATTATGATCCATTAACATTTTTCGTATGGCAGACACATTATCTGGGATTACTGCCGATGGCGGCCTTCCTGTGCGTCCTTCTTCCTGAAGAAAATTGCGACCTCTTCTAAATTCTCTAAACCACCTGAATACAGTAGCACGAGATGGAGATTCATCACCAAATGCTAATTGCAACCGTTGAACGCATTCTTCTTGATCTAATCCAGCTTTAAAATCGTAGAAAATCAAATAGCGAAAATGTTCTCGCGACAACTCCATTTTCTTTTCTGTTTAAAATTTATTCTACGCTAAACAAGTTGAAGTAAGTGAGTAAAAATCATATTCTGTGTTAAAATACTTTGTATTTTAAAATTAAACCGTTATTTTTATTTTGTAAATTCTCGTCTGCGCGCATCTTAAAAATTACAGAGTAACCCTCGTATATATTTTGTCAAACTCATTCATACAATTCAATCGAAAAGAGTTTATTGTTAACTTATCTGTAGTTACACATTTAAAACAGCTTATGCTATAAAATTTTCGAAGACTTTTAAAGTTTATCGGAATGTTTCTAAATATTTATAGCAAACAAATGACATATTACACAAATTACACAATATTTATTATCTAATAGTTCATTCTAATTCCCTGTAAGTACATAAATAATTGCACGCGCTTTTAATAATTCACGTAGAATTTTATTAATATTGCAGAAAAATAATCTTCACTCTTGAAGTATTAAAAGTCGTAAACATACATAAGGAATTTTTATTTCAACTATCGAGAAATTAGTCACTTTTAAAAAAGATAATATGACTCTTACCAACTTTTCTCTGCAGATTTTTTTAAATTCCTGAAATGTGCAAAATAGATATTTTGGCAGTATTCGAAATTCAACACTACAAAATGACATGAAACATTTCTTTTGACATAATCCAAAAAAACGCTTCATATCTTAATATTTTTCAAAAAAAAATACTTTAAGTATATCGAAAATTGCTTAGTGGCAGTTTTAACAAAAAATAATATAATTTAGAGGTACCGGTACCAATAAGAATTTTTTCTCTTAAAAATTGTATTTTAGAATTCCTCTTTGTTATTTAAAATTTGAATTTCAAACATGCAGAATAATTGTAATCAATAGAAAAATCTAGGCATGATTTAAAGATGAAACTTTTATTTTGTAATTCTTTAATAACAACTTCATGTGATCAATTTATGCCATCTCTAATGGTTGCTCTAGATGTCAGATTTTTTCCACTGTTGGAGGAGAGAATATAACAGATATAGTTATTAATATTTCAAATCGGATTCAAACATTGGTTAATTGTGCTATCTGTGAGAATTGTAGCGAGCTTACAACTCCTAAATACACCTAATTGTATTTTAAAATTAATATTTTGCGAAATAGCTTCATAACGTAAACCTTGTTACTAAGCTGCCCTCTCTAAAGAAAAATGTCTGTTATAAAAAACATATACTTTTAAATGAATTACTTAAAATTAAACTAAAAAACACACATTTTATATTACTAAAAACACACTCAAATGTTTTTTTTTTCATTAATATGATTATGAATGAGATACTTACTAATTATGGTTTAAAGTTAGTAGAGAAAACTTTATAATTAATATGTGTCCCATTAAAAATAAAATTCCAACGATACAATCAAATTCGATACAGTATTGTAGATAACCTAATGTCCTAAAGCTGTTTTTTTTCCCATTAATTTTGTGCCAGCTTAGGCTGACAATATGGGGTGCGTTGGTCCACTTTTTCATACTGAACCATATTTGGTGTGGAGTCCGACTGCTTCAATACACACACATGCCATAGTGACCCGTTTATAGGGTAGGCAACCATTCACAAGGACCCATTCATACAAGGAAAGGACAAAGACAGGAGAGAGAGAGAAAAAAAGTACATCCATGCCCGAACCGGGATTCGAACTCAGGACCACAATCAGGCACTCTGACCACTACACAAGGCAGTTGGCCTTAAAGCTGTTGAAAGCCATCATGACTCTCATTTCATATTCACCGTTCAGATGTATTTGAGACAGATGGTTCCATTCCCGTTTCACAAAGAAACCTAAAAACCTTCCTAACACTATAGATGTAACTTCGAAGTTACAAGCACAGTATATATTGTTTAACTGTAGCTGGGATTGAGTTCATGAGTTTTCTGGAGAACTCCATCCTACCTCTAAGCTACGGAAAACCAATGATGTATAAACTTAAAAGAAATTCTATTTTGAGAAAAACTATTGCGTCTAAGTAATAACATAGTTTAAATCTATGAAATATTTATATTTGAATTATGTTAGCTTTATAAAAAAATCTTTCAACAGAAGTATAATTACGGTAAATAACACAGGATGATAGAAAAGAAGACAAAAATATGAGTTATTATCTTAAACCTGTTATTTTTTACTCTTTTATGTTTGGTGGGAGAAAATAGTTTTCTTGATTGCGTGACGTTTTTATAATCAAAAATGATATAGATGCTCAAAGCAACTGAAGATATTGTATCTCATTTTTTGTAAAATAGTATCTTTTCACTGATGTGTTAGGATTAATGTGTTTTGTCATGAATATAAGTAAAACAATTTCATAATAAAAGAAATTTTTGAGCTATATTTATTTTTTACTTTTCCATTCTCTGCTATCCCACAATACAAAGCGTGACTCTTACCTCCAAGTATATTAATGGCAATAACTCACCCCTCTTTCGTGATAAACTTTGAAAATCTTTTTTTTATTATTATTTTTCATATTTTCTCTTTAAGCTATCAGCTCAAAATATATAAAATAACATGAAAATGTTTTTCGTAAGTATAGCACGCACTATAACTAAAAATACTTACATTTGGTGACAAGTAATTTCACTCACACAAATGATTTACTTACACTTAAAAAGTTCTCACATTCATACTAACTGCTTTTTATGATAACATTATTGCATTAAATATATAAATAATATTTATGATAATAAAACTCTTTAAGCTTATAAAACTGCTTTTTCGTTTCGAAAAATGTCGTTTATATTATTCTAATAAAAGCTGCTAAAAGAGTTTCTGAAAGTACTTTAAATAATCTAAGCTAAAGAAGAATTTCTGAAAGTTTACTTTTTCAGTAAAAGTTGTTGAATAAATCTTTTCAATATAAGAAAATCAAAATAACTATTAGCATTAATTTCATTTTTCTTTAAGAGTTTTTAATAAAAATATATAAATAATATTTTTATTTTATAGATAACAAAAAAAAACCATGGTAATATATTTTAGATTATAGAAAAAACTTTAATTCAACTTCATTTATTACTCTAATATATTTTTTAAACAATAATGAATTTAAGAGGCAAATTTTTCTTTAAGTAGATTGCAAACAACTATAAATATAATTTCCTAAAATGCAAATCGGATTCATATACTATTAATTTTTAAAACCAATAAAACTGAAGATAAAAGTGTGCATGTTCATGTTGATTTATAATCTTACATCTTAACATCAATTTGAATGATATTTCAAACAAAATACTATAAATTTATGTTAATTGCATGCCTCGTGTGTTTTTTTAATGTTTTCAAATAAAGTAAAGTAAAGTAAGTTTTTAAGATTACCTATGAATTATCATACATGTATATTTAATTACTGGGTGTTAAATCTCCAAGCATATAAATTATTTAGTCTGCCCATACTTTTTAAAACATTTAACACTTCTCAAAACTACAGCGTAATGGTACATTTTATATTACAGAAAAACTTTAATTCATTTATTTCTCTAATATATTTTTTAAACAATAATTCACTACAGCGTAATGGTAGGATTGCGCAGTTTGGCTTAGGAAGTCCCACTTTCAGTCTCAACCAGTGCACAGAAATATATGTAGTCGAGTTACTAAAGCCAACCATCTATGAAAATTTTGATTAGACAGAGCACAAATAAGTTCTGCTGTTTGCTACATGGTACCAAACATATGTTCAGTGAAAGATAGTTTCAGATAACATGTGGTAATTAAAGTAATTTCTGTTGTTGTTATTTATCTTCTGGGTTCAGTAGAGTTAAGCCAGATCTATGAATTTATACACTCTCAAAAAGTCCAAAACCATGATTGGGTTTCTATATAGATCTAGTCTGGAAAGCCCCAGACAATCCAAAATATGATCAGGAGTCACCAGCTCTATGTGAATGTAGATAGAAAGGGTCGTATTCCTATTATTTTAACACTGAGAACTTAAATGTCTACTTTAAAATCTTGGAATGTCTGTCTGATCTCTTCTGCTACACTGGAGAAACAGATTCCCTACAGGTCTCATTACCTGTAAGGAATCTGTTTCTTCAATGCATCTGTACCATCGGTGCACTCTAGGGATGTTCCAGGAGACACTGTCAGACCTCGAAGAGAGCCCAGAGCATGTTAAAGAATCAGAGGCGTTTAAATGTTCCCAAGAGCCCTCTTTAGCCAATAAGTCTGCTGTTTCGTTGCCATGGATGACACTCTTCGTAATTTCTAAATAGGTGTTACATTGAAAACGAATGTGAAGCTCAATATCATAGTTCTGAGCAATATCATGGAAAATTAAATTATTAATTCATCCCTAATGATTAAATGCCTGTAACTAACGTTCTAAGCAGTTTGCCGTATCATATGAAATTTCGCTTACACCAAACATATATTCGATAAAAGATAATTTCATATGACATTTACAAAATGGATAGCAGTTACAATCATTTACATTATCTATATCGAGATCTTGTCTTTCCTTTTTCCAATGTTTAGATAGTTTAATAAATTCTCCCTTATTAATTTTTTTCTAATAGTAAGTTTCATTCTCATAACCACTAAAAATTAGTGTAACTTAAATGTTATGTATTTGTGTTTTCGATCCATATGAAAGTAATAATCTTCATGTTCAATCTTGAATTTTTTCCTATTTTTCTTCATTAATTTTCAGTGAACACAATTTCTTATACCAAATAATTCCTTTCACATAAAATTTTTCATTTTTTTTCTACCATGAAAAGTTTATGGTAAAAACTCCATTGTAAGTTAAATGTCTGTAATACAGCAATTAAATTTCCAAACGCTACAGGAAATACAAAAATAATGTATTCAGTATTCAAAATCAAAAATAAAAGAAGCTTTATTATTCAAAACAAATATTATTGTTAGTTACATTTGCTGTTTATAGTAGTTTAAACAGTTATTTGTATATGTTATAAGCAAACTAAATAATAATTTTAACTATTTTAAAGATTAATGTTTAGGAAAATAATAAATAATATTTAACAACAAATATTAGTTAACTAATTGAATAAGAGGAGCAATATTTCTTATTTAAACTTTCACTACGTTAAATATAATTAGAACACAAAATTAACACTCAGGCATTTGTCTCATGTATTCGAAAAAAAAAATACAAAGAGAGAGAAATAGATTCATTAATCATAAAGTAAATTATTTTTATCATTACTATTCTATTCATAAATTTTTTGCATGTAATAGAATTTTGAAATAAATTGTTAAGGTATATCTTTAAGGCATTATTTTTAACACTTTTATAAGAAAAATATTTAATTATTTATGACATGAGTGTGTTAAATAATATTTTTTTATTGTATCCATAATATTTTATGTTATTTAATAGCATAATAATTAAAGCACTATAATTACCATAGTATGCATTTTCATATTTAATCTTAAATTTTTCTTTAACATCCATTAAAGGAATTTTCCGAAAAGTGTTATAAACATAATATAGACTTATGACAAAAGTAAAAAGTAGAGTTGTTTAATACATTCATCTCTCAACTCAAAAAATATTTTTGATTTTCACTTTTACTTTCAAAACAGTTTTTTTATATGATAAATCAAATATTTAAAAGAGTGTTAGTATTATTTTAAATCTGAAAGTTATACTCATAAATTTCAAATTACATTTAGAAAAATCTCATTTAATCCTACATAAATTTTATAAAAACAATATTTTGCATTTATGTAATTACATTTCATTAGAGATACAGGTGATTATCAAAATAAGCTTAATTATTCTATTATAAGGAAGTAAGAAGATGTCATTGGTCGTAGAAGATATCTATTTCTCTCTTGAGTTTAGGAAATCGCAAACAGATAAGTGCTGCTAGGCGAGAGAATAGGAGCATCATACTGGAATATTTCATCCATTGAAAAGTTTTAGAATGTAAATATTAAAAAATAGCATAGTAAATTTCTCAGATTTAAGATTCAAAATTTAAATTTGTTGATTACCTTTTTAAGAAAGTTTATTTATAATATGTTCTTTTTTAACACTGTTACAATTTTCACATTTTTCATCCATTGGAAAATTTTAGAATGTAAATATAGCATAGAAAATTTCTCAAATTCAAGATTCAAAATTTAAATTTGTTGATTACCTTTTTAAGAAAGTTTATTTATAATATGTTCTTTTTTAACACTGTTACAATTTTCACATTTTTTTTAATTTATTAAAAAACAGTATTTTTTCAGCACCATTATTTTTGTTAAACTAATATTATTGTTTTTTTTATTTAAGCCCTTCTTATAGGAAAAAAATATTTTTTATCATCTTAACGAAAAACAAAATAAATTTCCCATTCAATTCAATTCTAAAAAATAATATTTACCATTATTTTATATGTATTGTCTTAAAACATAGAACATTAAACTTCGAAAATTGTACTTTTGAAGAAAATTGCCTTTTAAATAACAAAAACATGAGACTCCAGAAGGCCCTGCCATATTAAACACACAAAGTTCTTAAATTTCTCCTTCTCAAATACCAAAATCAAAAATAAAAATCCACTTTTAAGCACTCCTTTTCCAAGTTCCCTATTTAAAAAGTAGAACGTAAATCAGACCTGGATTCCGACCAATTTCATCAAGGCTCTAACAGTTCTCGAATTTCCAGATGCTTTTTTTTTTCCTGCAATTCCTTTCGAGATGGAGTTTAAAAAGTGAGCTTAAATATAAAAGCTTAATGGTTTTCTTTTTTTATGCCCTTCCCACTGACATTTATCTCCTGATTGAAAGTGGTACTTTAAGTATAAATAATATTAAAAATAGTAAACCTGATTTAAAAAGCCTGCTTTCCCTTTAAATCGAAACGACATTTAACAAAAGAATTTCATTTCCAAATGGTGGAGTGTCACATTTCTGAAGCATGTGGTTTTACATTTAAGAATTTTTCCCTAAAGAAGTTACATTTATTTCGAAGCCTTTAATATTAACTATTGGCAACTTTAAGATGAATGAAAGTTGTAGTGATTACATAATATTAAATAATTTTTTACAATTTAGTGCTTCATCTTTTTTACAGTTGACAAAATAAGTCTGCCTATAAACGCACAGTAAATATTATACAGAAAATAAATGTACATTATAATGTCAATAACAATTTCAGAAAGATAACACCCATTGTTTAAAGTAATAACAATAATAATTTATTACTATGTAAAAAGTTATCTTAATAAAAATAAATCTTAATTTTTTAGCCTCCTTGAGATTGTAGGAAAGTAAATATTTCCTGCATTTATTTTTTACTATTTATTCATTTTAACTCTGGTTGCAATATAACAAATAGAATGAAAAACATTGTTTTGTTGATATGATACCTTAGTATTTACAAACAAGTGGATTTAAATTGGATTCTAAAGAAAAAGAGAATGATCCTGATGAAAAGAAATTCATCTTAAGACAAAGGAATGAAAGTAAAACTCTTGGAGCAATTGAAAAGATAGTTGGACGAACTCATTCTTCTATCCAAAGATTAATCAATAATTAAAAAATCAACAAAATATGTTATCTTAAAGCCTCAATGTAACCGACCATCTAAGCTGACTTTACTAGGAAAGATGTGCATCCTGAAATCCTTATGATTAAATCCAAAGATTACTATTCTAAAATAGCACTAGATATTAGAGAAGGGTTTTAAAAATCCCTTCAGGAAGATACTATACAAAAAAGTCTAAAAACCCTGGCTATTACGACTGTGTAACTCGTAGAAAGTCATGTATTTAATTTGCCAATAGGCAAAAACGCTTAAATTTTGCCAGCAAGAATGTTAATATACCTTCTGGGCTTTTTGAAAAAGTAATATTCTCTGATGAAAGCAAGTTTTGTGTCTTTGATATCAAAGGGCTTAAATTGGTGTGGAGAAAATTAGGTACGGCTTTTAACAAGCAAGATTTTGTGCTTACAGTTAAACAAGGTGGAGGTGGCGTATTGATTTGGGAATTTCTGTTGTTACTTATGACACTTGGACAATCCAAGCTCACTATGCCTTGGCAATGTGAATTTAAGTCAATAGGGAGCGTCATTCGTTTTAATCAGAGCACCACAAAAGTAAAAGTACGTCTTTGTTCTTTTTTAAATCCTCCGATAGATGGTACCACTAGTGGATCCATTCCCTCAATTTTGTCATTGATCTGAAGGGGGAGGAATTTTCTCCAGACCATTGCACCCATGGAAACATGATTTGGGGGTGTATGGCACCAGTGGATTTGATCAACAAACTTTTATAGACTCCACATTTGATCAAATGGGATATCTAAATATATTAAAAGAAAATTTGAAGCAGAGTGCACAAGATTTGAGCCTTGGCAATGGTTTTTGGTTTCCACAAGACAACGATCCAAAACACACTGCCCACAAAGTAAAGCCCTGGCTGTTTTTCAGACATCAAATATCAGTTGCATATTCCTCCCCAATCACAATACTTAAACAACATCGAACATTTATGGGACTTATTGGAACGAAGCATTTGGCAACATAACATAACATCCAAAGATATGCTAAAAAGAGTAATTATGATGGGATGAAATAATATTTCATCTGTAGAAACCGCCAAGTTAATTCAATCTATGCTTAAGCGATTGGAAGAGGTTCTGTGACGTAAAGGTTTTCCTACCAAACTTTAAAGTTTAATTGACAGTCCATGAAAGCTATTTTATAAAAGACTTTTCTCATCTGTACTCAAACTTTTTCTGATTGCTTTTTATGTTATTTTTCTGAAATTGTCATTGATATTTAAGGAATTGTTAAAGAAAAGCATTATATTAAAATTTAATTAATGTTCCCCCTATAATGTACTTTTATTCTCTGTAGAATGTTTACTGCGTGTTTGTACGCAGACTTTTTCTGGCAAGTGTATTAGTAGAAACTATTTATGCTTCACAATTATTGCAATTTAATGTAAGTTGTATAATAATTAGCAAAATTAAAGTATTAATTAAAGTAATTCTTTTTAATTTTAGTGCATTAATATTGATATTAATATATAAATTTAAATTATTAAATATAATTTATTAATTAATAATTAAAATTTATAATTAGTAATAGATAATTAAAATTTATATTATATTATATATATATATATATATATATATATATATATATATATATATATATGTTAATAGATAAATATTTCTTTTAGCTAGTCGTTTTTAGAAATAAAGAAATATTTATATTTGAATTTTTTAAATAAATGAATTTATATAAGCAGTTTCAAGGTATGGTAATAAATATTAAAAAAATAAGAACAAAGAATAAGAACAAAAAATAGGAATATTTTTAAAAACATTTTTACATAATCTTAATGAAACATATATATTTGAGTAAAACAAAATGCTTCATTTTTCCCTCGTGTAAAACAATCTTACTTTCACTTAATCATATTAGTCGAACAGTTCTTGAAATTCATCATTTTTTACTTCTTATTTAGAAATGTGTGTATTTCTATCTAAAAACTTATTTTTTTTAAATATTAATGCATTTCACATTATAGATTTTAAGCCATGTAAACAGAGATCATATTATTTGCTTAACTTATCATGGTTTGTTTCAGAAGAAACACTAATACTTGAGGGAGATCAAAACATGTCTAGACTTCTATTTACTATTTTCTTTAAAGATCCATAATCCTTTGTGTACCATATAAACTTCTTAAATAAACAAAGGCTACACAATGTGTGATAAAACTGTAATATCATTTAGTTTGGGGAATTTTTTATTCAAAATAAAAAAGAAATTCTTAGTGTTTGATCAACAGTTTTAAACTTTTCCATTAAAAAATCTAATACTACCTTATAAAATCGATAACAATTTTTTTAGTGAAATAAAAAAATCGTTTATCCCTTATTTTTCTTGATAAATTTTAGTACTCAGTTTTTTATTGAATTAATACTTTTTCGAAACATTTGGGGAGACTTTCCATTAACATATATCATACCAAATTATAATTTCAAATTAATATATTTTTATTGAGCTTTAAGAATGATCATCCTTTATTTTTCTAGTTACTTTTAAAACTCTTTTTTTATTGAATTTATAATTTTTAAAAGATTTCGATTGATTTTGTCCCATTCAATAATGATAACTACATACAATACGCATACATCCCTATTGTTATTTTAATACACTTAATAAGGCTGAATGGCCCCACAAGTTTTAAATAAAATTCAGGTCTTGACAATAATTGGACAATTAAAGACATTGATTTTTTTCTTTTTGAAACCAATATTTTGTAGATTTTTTCTGATGGCATGAAGCGTTGTTTCGTTGAAATTTTCAATTTAATCCTCCCTAAAAGTGAGCTTGTTTTACGTACCCCAACTACCATAATAAAATATGATAGGTCTTTGTTTAAATCCATATTTGAATTCTCTACTTTCGGACACCGAGAACTAACAATCAGACCACGGTGGCTTTATCCTGAGATAAAAAAGAGAAGAATAATATAAAATGTCTCAAAACATTTTTAAATGACATTTGGGTTCAGTTGCTGATTAAAAAATTTTATACTTATTCTGTTAAAGTACCTACAATTTGACGAATGCCAGTAGGAGTGAAATTGTATTTTGTGGTGAATAAACATGAGAAATAAGTGAAGAAACCGTCTGCGTGCCCTTAAATTTTGCTCTCACTGTGTGCAAAAGAATATTTTAAACACATATGAAGTCTTTTATATCAGTACATTTAATGTGGTGGTAGTAGCTCTGCGTGCCCTTAAATTTTGCTCTCACTGTGTGCAAAAGAATATTTTAAACACATATGAAGTCTTTTATATCAGTACATTTAATGTGGTGGTAGTAGCTCTGACTGCAAACCTATTTTTTCTGGCATTTTTGGGGATGTTAGTAAACCAGTGACATCGTATGAATTTATACATGGAATGTTATTTTTGCTTCCTAAATCTGTTTTACATGATTGATTGAAATTACTGTTTCTTGAACAAAAATAATAGAACTAAAGCTACATTACTCTTTAAGGGAGTACCAGTTAGAGATCTGGGTAAAATCCTAGGAGAGCCCTCACCCTTGGCGACAAACTGAAGAAAAGTGCCAAGCCATAACAAAATTCCAGAAATAGTTTGATTTACTATATCAAGCGTATCGAAGTAGAGTTGCTAAGATTGGTGCAGACTACAATTATCGCCAACCAAAATCTTTTGCACCAAGGGCGTAGGCTATGCTAAGGTCCAACTGAGATCTGCATTTGCTATAGATAAAATTTGCTTCTTTCATTCAGTTAGTAAATTAAGCACATTGTTAATTACAATTTCAGTCACTTTATCTAGAATTTACAAAATTGATTTTGAATGAATATACAAATTTATAATGTTTTGAGAAAGAATTTATAGCATAAATTTTGTCCTAAGACATAGCGTATGTTGTTTTATAACTGTGTTTAGACGTATGACTCATTCAATTGACTTTAAATAGATGGGAGTTTTGCAATACGCATATTTGGAGATATATTATTAGATCTTGTTAGTTATTCAAGTTGTAAATTTCTTGAAATCGATTGTGGGAAAGTTACATCTCCTTATACTTGGACAAACCTATTCCTCTTACAAGTTTCATTTTTTTCATCTGGATTCTTAGGAAGTAATTGAATTTGTATGGTATGGAAAAAACCCAGAGAAAATAAATTTTATTCGATTTCTCTTATAATATTTTGACAAAAAAATTAAAGTAGGGAAGAAGTTTTTAAAATTATTGGTTATCATTCTACTTAATATTATAATAGATATTATATTTTAATTTAGAATCATTATTTTTTCTAATTTTGAATGCAAGTCAACTAAAAAAAATGTACATTCATGCGAAAAAAATACCAACTAAAGATCATAATGTAAGAAAACTAATCATTAACAAATTTTTTATAATAATTTCAAACTTTCAATTAATAATTTATTATTTCAAAAATTCTCTTTATTAATAATATATTTAAATGTATCAGGTTTTCATTTATATACTCTATACTATTTTATAGTCCTATCAGTCGGAAACGTGAATTACATAGATCATTTCGAATACTTTTTTTAATTGAAACTCTATCTAATCTCTTAAAAATATGATTGTTCACATGCACAATCATGCATTATCTCAATTCTTAAAAACAAACTCTAATGAATCAAAGCTTTTAAAAATATAATATGGTCTTGTTGATTAAAGCTTCGTTCTTCTTATCGGAATAAAATGAAATAAAATTTTGACCCTCCGTGAAACCCATTCTGTTCACGAATATCAGAAATTACTTGTAAAATATATCATTCTCACAATGTTTCCATGCAAAATGTAATTTCTGTGGGTGGCAGGCCATGTCTGAAAATCTTCTATTTGCTCCATGCTTCGATCGTATCGTATTGTATGCTAATCATATATTAACAAATTGATAATATCACAAACTAATGTAAATAATTAAAGACTGCTTCTGATACCATTAAAACCAAAACTTTTAAACATTTATAAAGAAATCAATTTTATATATATTCTATAAGAAAACATTATTTATATGACTTGTTAGAAACTCACAGAAATATTTTTGTATAAATTTATATTGTGACTGGAAATAAAAAAATTGATAATTAAATCATTATTTATTACCAATATATTCACAGAGAATTTCTCTCTGAAAAATATTTAGTTTCTTGAAATTGTCATTGTCATAAGATATTAAAAAAGACTTTTAAGCCATGATTCAAAGCAATTCATTTTATCAATAAATATATTGAAATATAGGAAAGTTACTTTTATAATTTTCTTTATACGTAATTATCTGAAACAATAGCCAATATGTTCCATTTGCATATTTTTAACATCATTAATTTAACTTATTCAAGAAACCTATTCGAATAAAATCATTAAGAAATTCTTCTCTCAGGTCACGTATTCTAAGAAAAAAAGTAATTAGTTTCTATTCTTTCTGCTTTCGAATAACGTAGCTTAGAATTTAATCAGATTATTTTGTAACTTATGGAACTGATTCAAAATTAATCCACTGAATCAAATCGATTTTCTCTATTAATTAAAATGGATTTCAAAAGTTTTAAATTCTTAATATATTTATAAATTCACAATAAATTACTTTCAAAAATATTTATATTATTAAAAAACTCTATATATATATATATATATATATATATATATATATATATATATATATATATATATATATATATATATATATATATATATATATATATATATATATATATATATATATATATATATATATATATATATATATATATATATATATATACATATATATATATATACATATATATATATATATATATATATATATATATATATATATATATATATATATATATATATATATATATATATATATATATATATATATATATATATATATATATATATATATATATATATATATATATATATCAATTTTTATTTTTCTAATTTTAATTAATTTAGAAAATTTAATTTTTTAGATTTCTAAAAACAATGATTTTTTAGAAATTTTTTAACTTTAACTATAATTTGGAATGCAGAAAAATATGCAAGCAAATCACTCATTTTAAAGGACGTTAATTTCCCATTGTGCTAAAAAAATTTCAAAAAATCTTAATTAATCATAAATTCTGTAAATTATTTATTATTTTTATGGTGAATATACACTGAATAATAATGCTTATTGTGCATTAAAATGCAATCAAACTATTTTGTGGGGTAAATCTTTATCTAATGCACAAAATAGATTATTTTTAATTTGTGCATTGATAAAATAATTTTTAATAAGCAACTTATTAAAGAATTAATTTAACTAATATATATAAATTATATATATATATATACGAAATAATATATCGCATGTTTTTTATATATAAATTATTGTTTCAAGAATAGGAATTTTTAGCTAAATGGATATCATGTACAGGGTGGTTCTAAATTGATTTTACAAATTAAAAGGGGTTATATTATCCATCCATACAAGCAATAATTACAAAAGGGTCGCATTTCACTCTGAGAGGCAGAAAGTAGAAATGCATCAAAAATATATCGCGAATTTGCCGTATCCAAATTTCCACAAAGAAAAAGCAGCATTTTGCCGGAGAAAGCAATTGTTAGTTACCGAAGCCAATCAGAGCAGAAGTTGCCCTTTAAAAATACGATTAACACGTTTGATCTGTCACCAGTGTGTGTGTGTGTGTGTGTGTGCGTGTGTGTGTGTGTGTGTGCGTGTGTGTGTGTGTGTGTGTGTGTGTGTGTGTGTGTGTGTGTGTGTGTGTGTGTGTGTGTGTGTGTGTGTGTGTGTGTGTGTTCATTATACACTTCGTAGGCACCAGTAGAAGTTTTTTGTGAACCTTTGGGCAGATATCCTTGGTGATTACCTGGTAGCCCCTTACGTCATGCCATACCGTTTGACCAGCGCAACATACGGTATCTTCTTAGAACAAGTGCTTTATTGCCGACTGTTTCACTCAACACCCTAAGAGACATGTGATTTTTGCACGATAGAAACCCTGAACATTTTTTCATTCCGGTCTGTAACTTTTTGAATGCCACGTATCCCACACGATGAATTGGACCTTGGAGACCTGTGGTTTGGCCACCTCGCTCACCGGACCTCAATCCACTGATTTTTTTTTCTTGAGGAGGTACATGAAATCTTTAGTGTACGAGACGCAAATGGACTCATCTGAAGATCTCGAGGCTAGAATCGTTGTTGCCGCGGATACGCAAAATTAACACAACACCAGGAATCTTCGAGAGAGAGGTGGACAGTCATTCCTTTGCCGGTGTTAACTGTGCAACGACACACATGGGCGGCATTTTGAGCAATTGTAGAGAGATTTTCACTAAACAATAAATATGATTCGAAACTTTTGGTATTATTCATTCACGTACACAACACTGTTGTAAGTGATGGAAAGTACTATCAGGTGAGAATTCCTCTTTTCTGCCTCTCAGAGTGGAATGCGACCCTATGCTACTATGTAATTATTGCTTATCTAGATGGGTATTATCACCCCTCTTAATTTTTAAAAACAATTTAGAATCACCCTGCATATAAATCATTCCATAAAATATTTATCTGTATATGTTGTGTAGTTATCACTTGTGACACTTGAACAAGCCAAGCTCGCTCTTCCTATGGTTATGCGAATTTAAATCAG
The DNA here is from genome assembly GCA_030067965.1 of Latrodectus elegans. Taxonomy (NCBI): domain Eukaryota; kingdom Metazoa; phylum Arthropoda; class Arachnida; order Araneae; family Theridiidae; genus Latrodectus; species Latrodectus elegans. Next base: position 99,233,374 of record CM057813.1, read on the forward strand.
TAGGGTGCGTCGATTTTTTAACCAAAACACCACAAAGATGTAAGTATGATTTCCTCAATTTTGACTTTGATTTGGAGGGGGAGTATGTGTTATAAATGTATAATGTGTATAATTTCTTATGTGTTTTCAGTTTTATATTATATGATATTTAACTTTAGTACAATGAACTATTTTTGCATTTAACATTTTTCTGTAAAAAAACATCCTTAATGAAGTCTGTAAAAAACATCCTTAATGTTTAAAATACTAGAAAATTTTGATAAAAAAAAATTCTATCTACAAATGCAGAAATTAAGTAATTACTCAACTACAATTACAAGGATTTCTCAACTCCAGATACAATTCAATCAGCGACTGCACATTTTGAATGCCGAGCTGGTATCCGAATCGTTAGCGCTCTTGCCTTCGGTTCACCAGTTCATGGGTTCGAATCCTACCTTCGGCATGGATGTTTGTAGTGGTTCAGAATCCATTTTAAACCGTAGGTACCAGTCTAATTAGTCCTCGTGTGCAAAAAATGACCGTTGAGCGACAAACAAAACAAACAGCATATGTTGAATATGTTTATTGGGTTATTGTCACAAAAGTTTCCACCATTGTTAAGAAAGCAGCGGTCTTATTCTTAAAATAATGTTGCCTTAAACATGTATTCAATACATTAAATAAGATTACTTTTCAATATTTAGAAATATTTTTGCAATGAGTGTGATTAGAGAAAACTATCGAACCTTTGTTCGGCAACTTACTCTATATGAAATCAAGACATTGAAACCTTTGCGTGACATGTTAAGGGATTGTTGAAAAATTCAAAATGACCAGAATAAATTAAAGCATGAAGACAATTTGACAGTAGAATAAGACAAAATCCCTATGATAACAAGAACACTTTTTTTAATATACGTCTAAAATTGCATTAATCTGGGGGGCACTGTGGCCTAGTTGGCTAGACAATTCATTCTCATTATTGGAAGGTAGTAAGTTCGAATCCTGTCCCAAACCAAGATTTATTGTTTCTACTAATATCTGTTGGGGCACGATAAATAAGTCGTGATTTCAGAGTTTTTATGCGAAATAAGATACGTATAGGGGTGGGAGGCCAAATCTGGAGGCATTCTGTTTGATTCCTGCATCTAAATTACGAAGACCCATTTTCGGGGCTAAAACGGCGCACCCATAGGAGCTACTCTATATAAAGTGCCGTTACTTCTTCCCCTTGAAGTCCTGAAGGGTGAAACTCTAAGTATATTTTCATCATAGAACAACAATACATCGAAAATTAAAAGTTAAATTTTTTCTGAATTGTTGGAAGAAAATGTATACATGAAGTTTTAATACTATTATCCAATACACTTTCATTTTATTTAGATTTAATGTAGATAAAAAATTTTATTGAAAGTGGTTTTTAATATCAAAGATGATTGAAAAAAAGATATACCATTTTTAAACGGCGAATAAATTAACTTAACCTTCAATATTTTAATTTCTTTTTGTAGGACATTTTATTTGGAAACAATTTCTCCCTTAATGATATCTTAAATATAAGATAATATTTTTGTGAGATAATAGTAACATTTTAAAGATAAGACAATTTATAAATTTATTTTATTATAATTAGGTTTTATTAAAATTAACAATTTAAATAATTCCAGAAAAAAATTTCGTGAAGAAAATTCCCTATATAGCATAAATATTAATCTTTATTTTTATTTTCATTGAGGTTATTTTATGACATTTTTATTCATATATTAATCTCAGAATTATATATCAATAAATAAATCTGGGGTCCTATATTAATGTAAAATTTTCAGCAGAGTGTAAAATTAGTTTTACACATTTAAACATGTTTAATTTTTAATAAAAGGGAAATGTAAATATGGAAATCAGAAATTTTATCTAAATACTTTCTCTTGAGATTTTAAACTTTCATTTTAAAAATATATTTTCAAGGTTAGGTACACATTTTCAAAAGTTTGGATTGAAATATTTACCTCTTTGTATGAAATTTTCACATGAACGTTACATTTTGCTGTATAAAATAATGTTCATAAAAAGTGAATTTCTGAAAAATATATTTCACTATAAAAAGCTGTTTATAGTATATAAATTTGCTATTTTTGAGTTCTTATTTATTATTTTGCTACTTTATCGATATATTTTTCAGGATTTTTTACATCGAATATTTTTTCCATCTTATTCATATTTTTCTCTCAACTGCTTAATATTTTATAAACATTTTTAAAATTCAGTAAGTTTTTAAATATTTTACTAGCTCATTGTTACTTTACATAATTACTTTCACATTTTCATTTTTTTTTATTTATTATTTTACCCTTTGCAAAGAAAGTTAATTGAAAATAAATCGTTTATAAGTTAAAAACAACAATTTAATATTTAGATGAAAAAGATTATATTTAGATTAGGAAAACAATAGTCACGTTTGTAAAATATTTAGATATTTAGCATTGCCTAGTATAAATATATTAATTCCTTGTAAGTACAAAAGAATATAGAAAGAAGATAAGAGAACAAATCAGTTTCCTCTTATAGAAACTACTCTTAACTATTACTCAACCATTTGAATTATATATTTTTCTATGTTCGGTTGCTCCTGAATTATATTGATTCATGAATAATAGAATAGAAGAAATCAGTTTATTTACAGTGTCTACATGAATATATTTAGCTATATGAATTAAACATTTTCCCTATTTTAGCTTTTGATAAATAAGCATTTTGACAATTTCCCTTTTACAGAATTCAATGTGATACAGAATTACAAAGATGACAGTATAAATTATTTTAAAAGATAATTATAAATTAAATATATATTTTAAGTCTCTTCAACAAATTAGAAATTTAATTATAAACAAGTGTAATCAATATACATAAAAAAAAGTTCTACTCATTATTTCATTCAATATTATTAATAAAAAAATTTCTTTAGTTTATTTACTCCATTATATAATAAGAAAGACTAAGCAAAAATGTGCTTGAATAATGTTATTTTATAAATAGAAAAAAATATTTTTTTTATACTTGCATAAAAAAAATATTTTTGGTGCATCTGTACTTTGGAGAATCAAATAATTCTGTTATAAATTAAATATTACAATATTATTTAGTTAACATTTTTATATTGTTCACTTTTATTCTTTATGTATAAACAAGATTAAATAGTATTGCTAATAAGAAAGGTACATTTAAATTTCCTAAACTTTGGGTACAACCTTTGTATAATGAACTTTTCTTCACCCAAATATTAAACAGTATTAGACATATAAAAATTAAAATCGAAAATTTTCTAGAAATAAATCAGCATATATAAATTAATACAACTTTGTTGGAACAATATTTTACTTCAGATTAATTAAATTAATCTCCATATTGTCTATCGCAGAAGAAAGCTATATAAAAATATTCTTGTATTGAAATTAAATATCATCTTGTTTACAGTAATAATGCTGATATTTCTTATATTTAATATTGGATTAAACTATTTTTATCAAAAGGGTTAAAAGTTAATTTTTAAAACACTTAAAAGAGAGAACATTATACTTCTTTTATTCAAAAAGTAACAGAATCCTCTTTCCAAAGTTATTTTAACAATTTTTTTTCCTTTCTTTCAGCACTGGAAATATTTCTGTCGGCAAAGAGGATTATTTGCATAATACTCTTATGAAAATTTATTCAATTTATTCATTGCCAAATTGAATCGAAAATACATGTGAGAATGCTCCCAGTGCATTTGCATATGCATTTAATCCGATTTGTAACTTTGTTTTTAAATACTATGTCTCGCATGCATAGATTGCAATTAATCTTAAAAAATAAAGAATATAATTATTCTCATAAAAATTACTCAATAATTTCAAGCAATTTTTATGGAAAAAGTTTGCCGTCATCAGTTTCAATGCATTATTTAATTATACATGATATTCTCTTTGACTTTCGTACCTTTTATTTATTATTTCAAGTTCACAAAATAAATTAACGTTTTATGAAATATATATTCTTATCTATAGGTATATTATATATAAATGCAATATTTCATTCGAAAACATTTCATTTTTTAAAAAATGCTTTCGAATAATTTCATTACGCTCATCATAATACTTCTATGTAAAGATATTTTTAAATATGAGAGTAAAGAATATTTGAGAATAAAAAGCTAAGAACTTTTGCAATTGCACATTAAAGTAAATATATCATATCAATAATAATTTTTTAGAATTTTTAATTTTGATTCATAAACTATTCAGTCTTTTAATTTCTCTCTCATTCATTTCATATTGAAACTAAACATCTGTTTTCTTTTTGGATAGAAAATACCCCCACTAAACTGGTAGCTAAATGCCTCCAGAAATTCTTCAAGAAATAAATGACTCATGTGACACTGTCGTAATGAATCTCTTCATACAGCGACATTTGCGACTGTGTTTCCTGGACAAAAGCATATTGAATAAAACTGAATTTTCAAAGTGATTCAATCACCTAATTTAGAAGTGAATGATATTTAGCTGTTTTTAGACCTAAAAGAGGGCTTTCGTGGGCATTGTTTTCATTTAGAAAATATAATGAATGGGAGAACATAAATTCCAAGAAATGATTAGCTTGAGGCATTCAAACTTCAGAAAAAATTTCCCTACAAAAGTGTGATGCTAGAGTTTAGCTAATATAATATTAAACACACATCTCAAACCCATTAGTTCAAAGTTTTGAAATTCTGCTTAGTTATCAAAATATAGTGAACATTATCATCACTGTAACCTATATTGTAGAAAAAGGTATTTTTTGAGTTTTTAAAGAAAATCTCTTAATATAAAAGGGTAAAATAATAATGAACTTCTCCTCCTATGAAAATCACACACACATGTATATTAGATAAAGGATGAAAAATAGTAAAACTAGAATGACAAGATTTGGAAATTACTAATATACAATAAAAAATATAGGAGGAAAGCATAAGGACCTCGTCTTCATTAGGAGGGAGATAGTCAGCAACAGCTAAGTAAAATAAATAAACATTCTTTTCTTACATAAGGACGAATGCCTAAAAATCTGCAAGAAATTCCCTCAAAGAGTGTTCGTATTAAAAGAAAATGCATAAAGACATTTATTTCAATTATTAAAGTGTATATATATATATATATATATATATATATATATATATATATATATATATATATATATATATATATATATATATATATATATATATATATATATATACATATATATATATATATGTATATATATATATATATATATATATATGTATATATATACATATATATGTATGTATGTATATATATGTATGTATGTATGTATATATATATATATGTATGTATGTATGTATATATATGTATTTAAATGTGTGTGTTATAAGAAAAATAATGCTTATATTGCAGGTAGTTCGTTGGATGTGCCCAGGAATAAAAAATATACGAAAAGTGAAATTTTTATTTTTATGTGTGTGTAATAGTTATTTTATTACCATTATCTATTCCTTCCCCTGGTACTATGTTATGTGTAATCACTCTATATATTTAAACAAATAATTTTAAAATGAAAGTATAAATATTATAATACTGATCACCATTACGGTGTGTTGTTTTAAACTTTAAATAAATTATATTAATTTTAAAAACTTGAAACAAATAATTTTCTTCTTGAAGCAATTTCATATTTGAAAACGTTAAGGGAAAGAGTTCTCATACTTTAATATTTCGTTATTTATTTTATTCAAATTTAAATCAGTTTTCTACAAAATAAATTGCTTTATTTTTTACTTTTACTGATTACACTTCGAGTATTTTCCATAAAATGGAAATTATTTACATGAACTTGTTCCAAAAAATATATTCACGCTTAGTTTTCCAGGGCGGAATTGAAGTGAAATGCTGAACGAACTTTTCAAAATTCAACTCTTTTCTCTTGATTGATTTACTTTCATTTCCATTAAAATATTCAAAGATCTCTAGGGAAGATCTGCATTCAATGAAATGTATGTTGATTTTGTAGTTCAAAAAATACATTCCAACACGAAAGTATGTTTTAAGAAATGCGTTTTGGCTTAATGCAGCTAAGAAACTTTATTTTACCTTTATAAAATATTTAGACAAAAATTTTCGATCTGTTTTCGTATAGCTATTTAAATATTTATTAAGTAAAAGATACATTTTAAGCAATAAATGAGTATTTTCTGTTTTAATTTGCTTTTAAAATTGAATAGTTAATTGTTTTCTTATAAACAAAGTTCTTATTTTATGAAAAACAAATTTTATATTACACGGTTATATTCTCCAAACAATGCCTAGCAGACAATTTACATAAAATATTTTAACATCTACAACATTATTTAATTTCTGAAAGACGTTTCAAAGTATATGATTCACAATCAAACTGCACAAATGAGAAAACCTAAAAACTAAGCCACACCGATAACCGAACCCGCAAAATGCAAATACCGTGTTATTCATTTCAGGGTTGTTCAAAAGGATACGCGGCATTCAATCCTCAAAGTTTAGAATTTCGGTTTATAAATACTTCAATTTGCTGTAAATGGGCACAAAAAATCATTGTCAAAATTTAATGCTGGTTCTGTTTCATTCGTACAGAAATTAATTTTAGCTTTTAAATATTGACAAAAAAATGAAACAAATGAAAAGACAAAATATTTTACCATTTATTTTTTAACATATCAAAACTCTATCTTCAATTATTCAGTTAAATGCTGAACACTTGTGGTTCCTTTTCAAGATCAGGGCTATTAGAAGATACCATAAATTTAATGATCTTTACTACTTATAAAATAATGTTGGGGTCATTTGAAGTGGAAATTCCAACTGGAAGGTACTGAATTCGATACTGATAAAAGCAAAGACCCGTCGAGTCGTCCAAGAGGGTCTAGCATTCCAAGTGTAGGGTTCTTTTGCTTAATCCCTGTCTGAGGATTATGAAGGTCCACTCACTTTCCGGGTGATCATTCATAACCTTTTTACCCACTAAGTGCACCACAATTCATATGATGCCATCAATTCCAGCTCTTACCGGAATGCCGGAACTTTATGACATTATAAGCAATTATCTGGACATTTGATATAAATAAAAAAACTACATTTAAAGTAAAGGCTCTTACACAGAAGCAAGACATTTCCTTAGAGCATAAAAATTTTAAAGAGTTCTCTAAAAAATTAATAATGACAGCGGATTTGTAATAGATATTTAAGAAAGAACTAGAAAACTTTATTCATTAATAAAAATTAAATTCATACTTAGAAAATTCAGAAAATTAAAATAATTATCGGAAATATGAAATCAAAATAATATCTTAATAATATAAATCTCCTTAAAACAATGTCAAGAAGAATTATTAAGATTTGCTCAAACTACTTTCGATAAATATCATTGACAAATGCTCGCTATGCTACAGTAAAGAAGAAACAACGTCGTTGTTCAAATAAAATTATGATTGTCCTTTTTTTAAATTATATATAATATATATATATATATATATATATATATATATATATATATATATATATATATATATATATATATATATATATATATAATATATATATATATATATATATATATATATTAATATCCTTCAAATTTATCGTCCTCAAATGAATTTTAATCAATTATGTGCCATTTATTTTCGATATATATTTATATGTAAGTGTGTGTGTTTGTTATTTTCCAGGTATTATGAAATAGAGCTTTTCAAAATTAATTAGATTTGAAAGTACTATGCCCTTTTTACTTTTCTTTAAATTTAATAATCTTTTAATTTTTCATCTAATAAAATTTTTTGAAGATTTCTAATTGTTGCTTTGCACATTAATTTCCTTAATATTTTCATTTTTATAAAGTTTATATATTTCCATTATTTTTTATTTTTCTTTTCATATATCCATTTTTAAGTGGTTTATCTATGCTAAACAGTTATTATTTATAGAATAATGTTTAAGCACTATAATGTTACTGGCGTCTAAATATTTCAAGATAAAAGCAACGATATTAAGTATTTAATTATCCTAAAATATATTTTCGTATCTTGATATTTATAAAATAAAACTCATGTGTTAAATTAAATTTAATTTACTATCGATTCTTGTGCAACATCAAATAAATTCTTTAAAGTATCCTGAGTAAATGAATTCTTTGAAGTAAAAAATGAATTCCTTGTAGAAATAAATTTCACGATATTCTCCTTTCAATACGAAAGCTTTTCCTTGTGAACCTTCACCTTTTTGTTTCTACCTTATTTTGAATGAAAAAATTTTTACAAAAAAAAGGATTAGGGTACTAAGATTAAATATTTAGAAAATTTTATTAAAGCATATACATGCCTATAATCTTTACTCATAACATTCTCCTTTAATTTTAAATTGTAATTGTAATCTTTTCTCTCACTTTATTTTAAAGTCTGTTGCGCAAGCATTAAGAAAGTGAAATAGTTTTTTAATAAGTAATAATTTGAATATGTCCAGGAATATACATTTCTATAATGATTAATGAAACTTTAGTATAATAACGATATAAAAATTTTCTCTGTATGACTAATCAGCTATTTAATGTAATTTACTCATTCAGTTAAACATTCTCTTAAACACATAAGTTACCTATTTATTATTATAAGTTTTAATATACGAAATTAAAAATTAAATATTGATTCATCAATTTTGACAAAATAGTTTCAAAACATTTCAATGCTATTGATGTGAATAGAAAATATTTCTTTACTTTCCTTAAAGTTATAAAAAGGTATTATCACATTTAATATACTTAAAAAAGAATGCTGCTAGATTTTTTTAAATCTAAAATTTATAGATATTTATGCTCTGTGCTCCTACTATTTATTTAATACTACAAGGGGCTAATTAAGTATTTTAGAAATAAAAGATAAAAAATTTCAAAATAGAAACATTTTTATTTTAAACGTACTCACAGCACAGATAAGCATTAAAACAAACATTACAGTTATATGCGGAGGGGTAGAATATTTTCTGAAGAAATTCATAAGTCTTAGTCCTCACTGAAGAATTTTACTACAGAACGGTAGAGGGCGATCATTGAATGTTGAGAGAGGGGTGCTACCATAATTAATAATTTTTATCTTCTCAAAAAGAAACAATGAATAATTGGTGAGTTAGAAATTTTAAATGTAATATTAATGTTTATCTTTATTTATAAGCAAAGAAAAAATGTCGCTTGGAATCCTTTCATGATAAAAAAAACTCTTTTTTAAAAATGGAATCTGAACTTAATTTCAATATGTTTAATAGGAACTCACACACACACAAAGGTCATTAAATTTATAAATTCCTTTTAAAATAACCATGAATGCTTAAGAAAAACAATAAATATTTTTGTCATTGCAAACTCTTTTCTTACATTAAATATTTGATTATAAGAAGTTAAGTAATTATATAAGTGAAAAAAAAGAACTATATTCTTTTATTATTGTTGTTTAAATGGAAAAGTTTCTTACATATAAAACATTCTTATTATAAAAACATTTTCCTTTTTAATTTTGAAATCAGATTAGAAATTAAATCTTTTCAGTAAAATATTGAAAGGAAAATTGAATAATCTTTTGAGAATTATAACTTTGAAAACGAAACGTACAAACATATCAAAATGCAACACATTTGGTAATAATTTTCAAATAGTGTAATCTTACTAATTGCATTTAAAGAGGTACAAATTAAAAATAATCTTAATCATTACTATGAATAAAAGATTCCCAATAATTAAAAAAAATATCTTTCACTATTTTTGAGGCATTTTTTCCAGATATTGAAAAAATATAAAATAAATAATATGTTTACAAATGTTGCTTAACATTTTAAAACCAATTAAAGCTTTATTAATTAACAAATTTTAATTGCATAAGGTAAGGAAGCTCATTACTTTCATAAATTATAGATTTTTAATAATCAATAGATACTTTAAACATTTATATAGTTTATGACCATTCAAAATATTTGCATTTCATAAAAATGATGCCTAATTATATAAATATTACATGAATAAATATTAATTAGAAATTAATTAAAACAATCTTGTTTCAAATTAAAAATCGGCAGTTGAATTAATTGATCATTCATGATATATATTATTAAATAATAAATTCATTCAGATTTTGAATTAATAATATAATTTTTCTAGACACTTTGATTAAATAATTACTACTGCATGTAAAATTTTACAAACATTTTAAACTTTCAGTTTATAAAAATATCTAATTATTCTTTAATAAGTTTTAAGCACTAAATATAAAAATACTAATATTATTCAATAGTGTTCTAAAATTTTGCTTATTCAGGGGAATACAATACGATATTTTATCATAAAAATATGTAAATTTATTTAAATATTGCATCATTTCAAAATTGAGCTACAAATTATACTCCAACATTTCACTACTTGCATACAAATGCAAAAGCAATCACGTAATATTTGAAAATATAAAATACCGAAATCTCTGTTTCTTCTAACATTAATACGTACATTTTTTAATTTACTTCTAAAAAAGAAACCCGAGAAAAATGCTCTTGTGTTTTATTTATTAACATTAGTGCTACATCTATATTTATTTATTTTATTAAACTAGTAAAATTCAATATGCAGACACTGGATAATGTCATAGTAATAACTCATAGCTGTTGTGTGGGAGAGGTATTTAAAATGTTTTCGATTCAGACAGTTGTTAATTTAATCTAAAATTTCACATATATTTTTTTTATTTTTATATAAAAAAATATAATTTGCTTACTTTAACTTATTTTGATTGCATCGTTATTTGGTTATGTATTTTTTATGAAGTAAATTTGGAAGTCTTAAAACTTAATAATATTAATTAATTTGAAATAAATATTTTTTTATATTTCAGATATCAAATATAATCTAATTCTTTATTATAAATCTCTTTTAATGGTAATTTTTTCTTCAGTTTCTAAAAAGAATTTCTAAATAGCATATCTTTATTCTAATTTAGTTTTGCTATTAAAATAAAAAATAATCTATATCATAATCTTTAGTTTAATGGTAATAATAAAAACAACTTTAAACATCTTTTATGAGAAGTTTTACGGTTGGAAACTGCTGAAACATTCCATAAAAGTTAATAACTTTTGATAGTTTTAACAAATTTAGAAAATTGTCTTACTTATAAGAAACTCCCCGTCAAACATACACTTCAAAGAGTTTTGTGAGTGCCCAAGCACTCAGAAGGCTTGTAATTTCATCAAACCTTCCTTTGAGCAGCTAATTTGTTTTGCAAGTAAACTATAATTTTTTTTAAGTTTGTAAAATTACAATTACTCTAAAGAAATTTTCATAAAATTTAGGAGCCGTTTAAAAAAGTTACCATCACTGTGAAACAAGTTTTTTATCGATTTTTTCTCGCTACTCAAATATGTTTAAGTGTTGTGTTAAAAGGTTAACATTTTTTTCCTTTTTTAGCTTACGTGAGTAAAAAAAGAAACATTCTGAGGGATTTATTATTAATTTAATTCAATTATCAATGCTTACTATTAATTACATTTATTAATTAAAAATAAAGTTTAAATCTTTCTTTTTATTAATAATTTAAATTAATTAATAATAAAAATTTTTAATTTATTATTAATTAATTTAAATTATTAAAATCGAGAGAAACTATATAAATAAAGAAATTGAAAAAGTCAAATATTAATATATTTACTGCTCACATCTATTAAAATCTATTGTAAATTTTTTATAAAATAACGATATAAACTAATCGCTTATGTATAAAATGAAAGAAAAGAGTCACACAAAAACAAATTTTTCTCTTTTTAAAACTTCACAATATGCACATTTTGAGTTTTACGTCGAAGACGACGCTTTAAAGGCAATGAATAAAATTTGGCTTTAAACTTAATGTAAGAAAACGATGATAAGAATCATTGACATTCAATAAGCGATCTGATTCGATGAGTGTGATGTTTCAACGAGGTCATTTAACCGAATCAGAAGCTTGGGGAATTGTTTATAACTAAAAGGGGGGCCAACCACACTCCGATGTTGCAAAAGCCATTGGAGTTTTACAAAGTGTGATTTCTAGGATCTAAATCGTTTCTTGTAGATTAGAAATGCAAACGGAAGATCAGAGTAAAGTCGTAGACATATAACAACGTGCCATGAAGACTCAATAGTGAGAGGTGAGAAATATAGTTCTAGGAATACTACTCTTCTTCAATACTTTCACGAGGTACACCTTCGACACAAACTGTCCAAAACTTCCGTCACGCTATAGAGCTGTATACTCGTCCACTAGATGAAAAATGAAAGGCGTAATATTATTTTCTATGATGATTTCCGTTTTACTCTTCCCCCAAATAGTAGGCGTATTTTCATCTAGAGGAAAACTACCACTAGAAGTTATTCTGCGTCGTATACGAAAGTGTTAGATTTGGAAATAAGTTCCTGCTGATTTGTGCCAAAATATCCAATGATGAGCACACCGATCTCTATATCATTCGAAATGGAGCTGCGTCAATGTCGCCTATATAGGAATGAGATCCTCGGATCTATTGCAGTCCCTTACAATAGCAGCCTTCACCGGCTAATTTGGTGAAAGATTTCCTTTTAGAGGAAGGAATCATATGAAAGAAATGGATTGCATGTTCTCCGGACATGAACCTAATAAAGCATATTTAGAACTCTCTAAGCAGACGAATTGCTGGAGGCCTACTACTTCCCCAAACTAAACATTCCAAGAATTGGAAAGAGCTCTTCTGAAGGAGAAGATAAAATATGCCTCATGCTTCAAAAGTGTTCATCGTTGGTGATGTTGCCTCAAAAATGTTCAACATGTGGGGAAACCACACCGCCTACTAAAAACGACTTGCGTTTAAATAAACACCTTTTTATTTGTTTTTCTCGAATGCACAATTTTTTTTCCTTTTGTTCCCAAATGCTCAACAAAACGCATTTTTTTCTGCCAGATATATGTCATTTTTGTCTTATATAGCCTACTACGTCTGTATATCCAGGTGCAAAATCAATTCCCAATTTCAACATACTTTAATTGTTTCGAGTAGTGTGCTAGTTTCTTTGCAATAACAACAATTACTATGCATTGATAATGCCAATTTATTTTTTATTTTATTTTTTTATTAATATCTAGAAATAATTTAAGGTTAGCTTTCATTAACAAGTTGATCAAGCAAGAAAAATTTTAAGAAAATGATAGTACATTCTTTGGTGCATTAAAGCTCAACTATGGAGCATGGACAAAATTAATTACTTTTCATCAAAATTAGAAAAGAATATTGTTGATTTTTTAATTGATTTTTTTAATAAGTTTAAATTCCAAACAAAATTTTCAAGGAAATTAGTGCATCACGCTATCATATTGCAATATTTTTAGTTAATGTTATTCAAAACAAATTGACTAAAGATTTTAAAGAAATTTATTGACTAAAGATATTACATTATACTAATCATCTAGCATTGAAGGCATATTTTAAGAATGTGAAAGCTATAGAACATAAGAATACATTACAATGTGTTCTTATATTCTATGCCAGCTAGAATGTTAAATTTCTCCTTGTTAGTTCCAATAGCTTCTCTCAATGGTTAAAAGAATCATTTTCAAAACAATATCACAACATTTCAGAGCTTAGACTGCTGCTGTTGTAAATAAAGATCTAAAAAAATTATTTCGATATTCCCTATACGTTTTCATTGTAAAAAGAGGCTTAAATATAAATTTTGGAGTATTCTTTACATTATATATTAAAGGCAACTCGCAATAATTAAAAGGCTAATATTTATAACAGTGCAAGTGAGTCCCGGACTGTACCTTAAGGTTAACGAGTTTGGAATACTCACCCATCACCCAACGCCGCATAATTTTGAACATGGTCAGGTGACGATGTCACACCTGAGCTGGCACACTCTTCTCCACATCCACAACAGAGGAAGGACTTTATGCGTTACGTATTTACGATTACGTTCTCCTAACCCTCGAAGTTTTAAATACCCGATGAGAGGGAATGTGATCATCCTCACAATCACAGCCCACGGCAAATGATGATTCACTTTGCTAATCTTAAAGGAAAGCGGAATGAAGCTATTGAGTCACTGAAGCTAACCAATTCTAATACGAGCTGGTACAAAAACTTCAACATGAGAAAATGTAATTTTTTGGTCATTATACTATCAGTTTATGAGCATGATGGCTGAACTAATTGAAATATAGAACACAAATTGAATTTTGAATCTCTACAAGCAACCTTATTCGTGGAAAGAAATCAAACGCGTAAGTTCATTGACTGAAAGCTTGACCATAAACCCTTCAGTTATAAGCTCGAAAACAGCTCTTCTTATTTGAAATCCAATGCATATAGTTTAAATAATGTTATACAATAACAATTTATATAATGCTACAATATTCTGTGATAACGTGTTTAGAGATAGTTATATAAATCACATATCATAAGTACAATTTTAGTATGATTCAACTAAATTTTACTTGAAATAGTATTCTAATATATTTGAAATTCAATGTGACTATATTTTTATATTAGAAAGTCAATTGATAAAACGATGCATTGAAGATGATAATAAAATGATGTCATACTTCTTGGTGGAAGTTGTGCACCTGGTGAAAAATTTTATTTTTGAAATTACATTTACCGTTTATTTAGCTTTATTCCAAACGATGACTCCGAAATGAGATTACATGTGTAGATAAGCTAAAACAAGTCAAATTTATTATTAAATGCCTTTAAACTATCCTTTGTTACGAAATTATTATACATTGAAATTGATATTTCTTTCAACATCGTTTCAATTTATTTCCTAATTCTGACGCATCAAGAAAGGCGTAAACGCGTGCGCTGCGAAGGAAAAATTCTATTTTTCACAAGTCGAAAATAAAACAGTTTATATCATTAATTTTTAATGAAATTATTTAGGAATAAAAACAAATCTGATAGCCTAAATATCTTCCCTACTCTCAATGACTAATATAAATGGAGTTTTAAAAAAGAGATTGCAACCACAAACCCTGAAGAGAAAAGAGTTTATTGAGCAAAATGTTTCTTCGCTTAAATTAATTCCATTGTGGCATAAGCAATTTTACATGGAGTTCAAATCAGCTTTAATTACACTTTAAATTAATTACAAGCACTGTAATTAAAATTTTGAAATAAAATATAGCCTACGCTTTAAATTATCTAGAGACCAACATCCGGATATAAGTTTAGAAATAAATTAAATTTAAAACATTTATACAAGTAAAACTATTAGTTAAAACGTTGCAGTGATTAACTTAAAATTCTTACAAGTCAAGGTTAAGGGAAATAATTTTAGAACTTCAGATAATTCTGTTAACCAGCTGCCTTTTTAATTCCCTTCTTTGTCTACTCAGTTATTTAACATATATTCAATAGTCAATATATTTTTTGATAGTTAAAGTACAAAGTTTAAAACTAAAAAGATCTTTCATGTGAAATTTATTTCACGCATATCAACACATTAGTTATTTCTGTTCGAAAGTTTGGTAAAAGAAGCTGTATTTTCCAAAAATTCTTTATAGAATGAGAATTAATTATTTGTTTATTTAATATTCAATAACGAGTTTAATAAATAAAAATATTCATTCAAACTATTATTCAAATTTAACTCAATATTTTAATTTTAAAATGTGTTTATTCTGCGTATTCAGACTATCTGTGTAGATGGAATATTGTAGATAACTTATGGAATAATCATTAAACATAATATACGTTTCAAATTTTCCATAATTGTTTGCGTATTATAATTCACTTTTGAATTAATATGTATGCGATGTAAACAAATATTGCAGTTATAAGACTCTTTTATATTAAAATACATATAATGATAAACATTATTCATTTTGATAGCATTTCACATTTTATATATTTTTATCGCAAATACTGATAGTATAAATTACTGTAAGGCCAATTTAATTTTCTTATAATGCTTAAAATTTAGAGATTTATAGGTTTTTAACTAATAATTAAAATCACTTTTGTACACGAAGATGAAAAGTATAGAATAAACATTTATTTTCATGAATTTAAATAGTTAAAAAACATCCTATTCAAATAAGAAAAATAACATTTTTAATATGAATTCAATCATAGGTTCATTTTCAAAGCTTCTGAGAGCATAGCAAACAGGTAGCACAAATCATTTTTGACGATGGTATGTAAAATAAGTCCTTAATTATCAGGTTCTCTTTTATGTAAATACCTCACTAAAATTTTTGCTTTTGATCTGGAGAAATTGATTTATTATTTATATAATTGTGGCACACACACTATTCACTATTTGTCACTCGGATAATTTACTGATCTTTTTCGAATGTCAAACGCAATTTTTACCTTAATATAGCAATATATGTTCCCCTTTCGAAGTCCTCGTCAATGCCAGTAGAAAAACACTGTTAACAATAAATATTCACTCACTATCAGAATCAAAAAAAGTTGGTTATGTTTTTTTTCCCAATGTATTGTTTTATATTAAATTACCTAAAATACATATGCAAAATTTTTAAATTTTGAACTTCGTTAATTATTTCCGACTCGAATCCAGTTCTTGACAGTTATTAAAACTTCAAATCTATTGAATCAATTTTTTGTTTCATGTCTAGTGACTTCTGGACTAGGTCTATGGCATTAACTCTTAAAAAGCACAAAAACATTATGGATTTTCTAATTAAGTCGTCGGGGGGGGAGTTGAAGACAATTCAAATTTTTCAGATAATAACGTCTTCTCCTATTAAATATCCTATTTAAAATCGTATTTAAATCAACTAAAACGCTATTACATAAACAATTAGAGAAAAAAATCTAAAATGAGTAAGTATACAACAATTTAAATCCCGAGCTTTTAACCAGATTTTCGACATATTGCTTTGTTTTTAGCATCAATTATTGCACAATGACAAGTGCATCCGCTTTCTTTGCAATATATTGAAAGCTGCAATATATAAAACGAATGTATTAATCCCATTTATATTTCTAAGGACTGCATAAAAATGATTATTTTTAATGCTTTTATTCTTATGTCTACAAAATGCTAGGCATGTATTTTTATTTGAATGATAAAAATGTATTAATTTAAAGAAAACAATTTAACTAAATGAATTGTCGATTTCAATGCGGCATTTTGTATGCATGTAAATAATAAATCAAAATTGTCTAGACAAAGTGTAGTGTTTTATGCATTTCCCACACATTCAGTTTAAAGCATTAAAAACATTTTATAAGATTAGTGTAACACTGTGCGTGAAATTAATTTTTTTAATACTTATTATAACAAAAAATCTCAATTATGATCAAAATTGCAAAAATATTTCTTTTTTTGTTAGTTTTTTTTATCTTATTTATAAAATTCACATCATAGAATGCATTATGGTTTAAGCATTGTCTTTTATTAATTCAAAAAGCATTATAAATGAAAAAAATCTCTTTGGTACTTAAATCTTATGTTACTGGTTTAAATACTTTTTCATCTAAATAAAGTAAATGATAAAAAGACATTACAAAAAATGTTATGCTTTCCAAAAATTTTGAAATATTGATCTTTTATCATATTTTTCTTTCTGTCACCATAAAAAATAATTCGTTGGAATACAAATGTGACATGTTTTGGATATGCTTTGAACATTTTATCTACTGGGTAAGCTTTAATATTTTATGCATTCCTTACTCCCATAAGTTTTTCATTCAAATATAAACAAATGCTTATGTTGTCAAAAGCGTGCTTGACTTTTGTTCCCTCAGACTGACGATTTTTATGCTTATTATTTATTTGTCAATCCCAACCTGTGCTGGAAAGCTGCTCTGACGTCAAGAAGTTCAAAAGAGCAATGAATATTTAGCATCAGAAATTCAATAAAAAATAGTCTTCACTTCTTGCTGACTGGAAGGAAAATATGAAAAGTATAATAAAATAAGTAAATAAATGCCATATTTTTACTATTTACTCTATTGAATATATTTGAAAAATGCGTTGACTGAATATTTCCAGCGAAGAATTTAAATTATGCCTGAATCTGAAATGAAAAACTTAAATTTGATCTCTCTAACAAATTAAAATATATGAAACAAATTATTGCATTTGTCTCATACAGTTTAGTTATGTGATGCAAATTGTTATATTCTAGTTACAATTTAATTTATAATTTAGTTACAATATAATTTATAATAGTTTTTTCTTTGTATTATTTATTAAAACAGTTTCGCAAAAATACATTAATATACAACAAAATTTTCTTTTAAATTTTTAGAGTCTCAATATTTTTTATTGATTTTTATCTTACACCAATCTTTGTCATCTCTGTTTATAACTGAAGAACAGCTTAACTGCAAAAAATAATGATGAAGCATATGTTGTGGATTATGCTTACTGTGGGACGCTTCTACCTCTCTTACTCAGCACTATGAATATCCTTGTAAAGATTAGTTTGTGTATGGGGCAGGCTGTCTGTAATACATCTCTTTTTGAAAGACAGGCATACCTTATAATAACGCATTTTATGTAAATAGTCATTTTTTATTAGTTTAAATAATGTTAAGACTTTAAATTGTAGTTTACTCTATGCACCAGTACACTCTACACTGAATCCTCTTCTACAGCACAAAAGCGGTATTTCAGGGCAGTGTCCATGGAATTGTGAACCACAAAATATAAATTTTTATTGGAATGTCATATTTTTTACATTAAGAAGCAATAAAACCTAATCAGAATAAACCACAAATATATTTTATAATGCAAATAAAGAAATAGAAGACAACAAATACTGTTGTTGATTTGTATTTTCATTGCTATTTCTTATTTTGTCATACCACAAACATTTCTTATTTTGTCATACAACAAACATTTCTTTAATAATACATTAAATTCGTCATCCCCTGTTTAAAAATAAACTATTATAATTAAAATAAAAGATATAAATAATTTAGAAATATTAGTATTTAAATAAAAAAAACTAATATTATTTTGTTGTTTTCGTTAAAAGAAATCTCTGTCAGTATAAAGTCATATGTAATGTTTATTTTTGACGATGTAGAAACTTTAAAACCCTCGTGAGAAATTAAATAATGTATATTTTAATTTTGCTTAAAATATGTAATTGGTTTCTTTTGTTTTCTTTTAAGCACAAGTGAAAGAGAAAAGTTTTTCTCAAAATGTGTTTCCAAAATAAATTATTCTTTGTAAAAGAACTGTAAAATAAAAATTTAGATAAGAGAACCTAAATTTAAAGAGAGATAAATCTTGAAAAGAAAACATAACCAAACAAAGATTAAAACTCCCTCTTAAGCAATTAGTTTTCTTCAGTATCACTTAAGAATAAAATGGTAAATTTTCCTTGGATTCTAATCAATTCTTTCTTAACTTTAAAAGCTTTTGTATTTCATTATTTTTAACTAAGAGTTGAATATATTCGTTGAAAACAAAAATTAATTTGGCGCCTTTGTCTTCTGCCCAAACGGAAAGAGGAAAAATCTTAAAATATTACTGATTGAAATTAATCTTATTGAAAAACACCTCTGGTATCTTAAACTTAGTTATTTTTACATACATTAAGAAATGATTCTTACATAATTTTTTTTAAAAATTTACGTGATACATTGAGAAATTTTTATCGTTACAGTATCAAATTTTATATTACTATACATAAAACCTCTATTAAAAAAATTTTCATGGGCAGAAAATTTTTTACATGTTTTTCTTCGATGATATAAAATTGATGTGTGTGTGGGTCTGGTCTGTATATATATATATATATATATATATATATATATATATATATATATATATATATATATATATATATATATATATATATATATATATATAATGTCATAGCGATCGTTATCATCATAAATAAACTCTAGGCAATTATAGATAAACTGAAAATTAAAATCTATTTTTCTAGTATACTTTTTTTAATATTGCTTTATTTTAATAAATATGTAAAACAGAAAAAAATTTAGGTAGAACTACAATAGTCATGGTCTAACTCCTATGCAAAAGCAATGAAAATGTTTTTGCTCTTAAATATTTAAGCAAAAATTTGATTTTCTGAATTCTTATGAAAAAATATTAAAAAAAGATTTTATTTTAAATAATTTATCATAACTATTATTTCTTTTTGTTTTCCATTCAAAAATTTTTTAACTCAAGCAATCTGAGAAATTTTGATTTTTATTTCTGATATAATTTATATTTATTATAAAATTTACATACATTGCAAATATTTTTTTAATGTTTTAAGAATCCACTTAAAATTTAATTACTATCATTTTCGATTAGTTATTGCATTCTAACTTTTAATTATCAAAATATAATCCTTCTTATTGTTGTAAATATAACAAGTGCCCTTCATTTTAATAATGTAGTGAAAGTAAAATATTGAATTCAGTTTGTTAAATTTGGAAAAAGAAGCTAAGAGAGTAAGAAATCAAAGAAAAAATTGATCAAAAATATTTACTCCCTCAATGGAATAGTCTTACGTCTACCAGGTGGTTAATTCTGATCAGACCTTGTTACGAAATCTTAACGTATTTTGCGTCTTTCTTAAGAAATATATTATTGCTTCATAGTGTGTATTTCATAAGAATGGCAATTTTCCCATTTTGAAACTCTTAATCTAGCTCCCAAAAGTTTCCTGTAGAATCGTACCATATTTCAGCTGTAGAACTTATAAAACTCCATGAACTTTAGTAAAAAGTGAGCCAAAAGGGCAATCATCCTTATTCAACATATTATACAATCAATGAAAATCAAGACCATGCGAAACCATACAAGAGAAATATTTTCATGATATTAAATATGAACAACAACATGTAAGAAATCTATAATGTTACACCCTAATGTCCAAATGCCACAATGTAAATATGTCGACTGCACACAATAAGGTCTATGTAACAACTAGAAAATTTACATGTATCCTGATTTCATATAATGAAGAAAATGAGATCGATTCTGCTTTTCTTATAATCCATGAACGGATTATGAATTACAAAAATAATACAAAAGATAATAAAATCTGCAAGGAATGACTCCAAATTATCAAAACATTCTCCCTTCAGTAGCTAATGATGAATGCAATAACAATCTAAGAATTCAAATTTGGAATGTCTTATAACAGTAATTGGCTATATATATAATAGTAACTGAATGTATCTTTAGCATCAATGCTTTCTTACATCATTCAACGAAACAGGAATAAAATGGGGAAATTCCTTTTTTCTCTCTCGTTTGATTACATTCAAATTAGTAGTTGGAACTCCTAAAATGTACTTATAAGCAACTCTTATTAATAAATCATAAATCAGCGATTCTTAGTAAACCAATCTCTATTCGACTTTTAAAAAAAATTTTTGAGCTCATGTAAAAATCTTTATTTAGAGTATATTTTATTTATTTAATTTATATCTTGTACTTCTGTTTGAGAGTGTTTTTGGAATTAGTTTATCAGAAAATTTTGATCTTATGTATCTAAGCATGATTCTCCTCCAATGATCAGCAAACGTTTTCACAAGCCAAGAGACGAGTTCTGAGTTTTCGTTTGGCAAAAGCTTTTTGATCATAAACCCTTATCAATATTGAAACTGTAACGCCAAATTTATTGTAGGAAAATATTCATTGTTTTTGTATAAGGCCCGACTACTAAGATTCCTACCTTTCAGCACTATAAGGGATGGCTCCTTATTTAATGGGGAACCCAGTGGGTGTTCCATCATTGCTCCTAAATAATCTTTAATTTAGAAGCAGGGACCAAGCAGAAAACCCACACACTTGGCCTAACCATGAGGTATCATTTCGCATAGAAGACATTGCGGCCACAACTCATTTAACATGCCCTAATCACCATTAGCGAATATGACAGATCTTCGATTGAGTGGGGATTCGAACTGACTTACTTCCGATAACGAGAACGAAGGCCATAACCAATCATGCCTCTGCAATCTCTTGGAAAATATTCTTTAACCGTTTACTTGTGGATATTTAATGAGTGATTCTGGTGACGTTTCGAAAACATCTAATGAGTGAACGAATCGAGGCCTAGTGATAAGTCAAATATATTTCAAGCATAAGGTTCCGGATTCAATACCAGCCACTGTTTGAAAAACGGGAGATGGATGTTGCCTTCTACGTATATCTCGGTTGAGATAATAGCTTCGAAAGTTGTCTAAGTTTTCTCCTTTGCGGCACCTGAATATCACTCGCTATATTTGAAAAATGATAGATAATCAAGTGTCTTAGAATGGCCTTTGGGCTGTCATTGCACTGTGTCAAAGCTCTGATGAATTTCTGGAAAAACAGAAAAGGCATTAGAAAACTTTTGAGCCTGAAACCTGGGCAAGAAACGCGGAATGGATCAAAAATTCACTTTAGAAAACTATAATACTTTCGAAATTTTTAAGAAAAATTCTGCTGAATTTAAGAATGAACTTCTTAAAATCTGAATTACAAACATTAAAAACAATACAAATTTTTATTAACTTTGAAAATTATTAGAAGCAAAATAAAGTGATGCAAACATTTGGCCCTTATCTAAACAAAAAAATCAATCACTTCGTGGTTATAAATTAATTCCATTTTGAGAAGTTAGTTTTTAATTTTTAACAGAAAAATGTAAAAATATCATCTAATAAAAATGTTTAATTTTATTCATTTTCAATGAATTAATACATTTTTCATCTTCTTTCATATGTCCTTTATATTTTTCGACATGAATTCCAAAAAGCAAATATGCTTACAACTAAAAATAAAATTTATTTGTATTTAACTGCATACTAGACACAAATATTTGCTTTCAAATATAAATAATTTTGAATTGCATATAAAATACTTTTACACACTTCATAATTTTGCTTTAAAATAAATTTAAAACTAACAATTACTCTTAAATATTAAATGATTATACCTCATTATAAAATATATATTATAATGTTTTATGAATTACTGTATGGTTTACATGATTTTTAGAAAAAAATGAAGCTTAAAAGAAGAAAACGTATTAGTTTTCTTTTTATTTGCTTTCCATAATTAATATTTATATGCCAATCAATTTCTCTTCATCAAAGAATTATTTTCAGAATTTTTTCAGCAGATTAATAATGAATCAAATAAAACAGCATTTAGATAGCAGATAGCATTTACTCAAAATATTAACCAAAACTAAAAATTTCCATTTCAAAATTAAGCATAAAAATATTTCAATGCCGTCTTCTATTTAATTCAATTCCTATATAATATAATCAGTTCATTTTATTTAATCCATGTAATTTATCTGTAAAATAAGATACAAAGAAATAAAATGTAATTTAAATATTAAGGACGGACTGAGGATTTATCGAATTCTTTCTTCTATCTTTATATAAATCCATCATTTTTAAAAAGCAATATCCATATTAAGAGAATATAATAATATATCTTTTTCATTCTGAAGCAATATAATACAAATGTCCAAATTTTTAACTCTTATTATTTTATTATTTAAAACTTATAAAAACTGTTTTATTAATTCCTTCACGTGTAACATTTTCAAAATAAGACTATACAATCTTGCAACCATACGTAAATAAGCATAAATATTTATATTTTATATAGTATCCTAATTTTATACATTATTTTACTCGAAAATTTTTAATATTAAGAATCTACTTATCTAAAATAAAAAAATTCATTGATTTTTATTGGCTTAGCTTTTGCATCTTTTAATAATCAATGAAGTGAAAGAGAAAGAAACTTTTATTTGTATAAAAGTTGGCCACAACTATTTCTTCATGTAGAAATAATTTAACTGAAATTTTTACTGGGAAATAAAAGATTAGTATTTATGTATAATCCCAACGACGATTTTTCAAAAAAAATATTTCACAATGTTTCATTTTCATAAAAATTCTAGACATATGATACTAAATATAAGTTTCTCATTGGCTGGTCAAATTCGTAACCTGACGTTTCATATTTCTTAATTTTAACACAAGTATGTTTTAAAATTATTATTTCGTTTTCAATAATCATATCAATACAAAAATATGAATATGATTTGAAAATAAGACTTAACTACTTTTTTCAATGAAAAAAACGACTTAATTCTTCTTTTTTCCTTCACATTTGAAACATATTGACATTTAAGTCCAGTTAAACAGTATACTTATGCGAGTTACACCATTTTGGGGAAATATTTTTTGCGAAAGATGAAATTTTGATATAGTTCATGTAACTTTTTAAATGAAGTCCTGTCACTTTGTTAAAATGATTTGCGTCCCCTTTGCACGGGTCCGAGGTTCGATCCTGGTGCTAGGGAAGGTGAATTCAGCCTTTTATCCCTTCGGTGGGATGATAATCTGAGTACCAAGCATGTTTGTGAATTATACACTGGGGATTTCATGTTAGGCTGATCACCTCACTGGTACCTCAGGACTTTGATTAGTGAAGCATTGTAGCCCTTGGTACACATATAGGCTCTTGTGGCGCAGATATAGTTTTTTAAATCTTAATTTAAATTTTTTTGATTAAATGGTCGGACAAAAAGTTTAGTTTTTAATAGGTTATAATTTAAAATCAGTTTATGTGTATGTTTTATATACAAAATCAATGAACTAATGAAACATTTTCGTTTATGACTTAATGCGTTTTTCAAATTTGAAAAAGAAATATGCCAAATCAGTTATTGCAGTTGAAAGAAAACAAATCACATTTTCTCGTTTTTACGTTTCTTTTCATCTGTTTTTAGTAGTATTATGTTTCAATTTATGTTATGTTTAACTGTATTTTTTAAAATAAACATTATTTTAGCTTCAATCACGGGAAATAACATTTTAGAAAAACTCTTTCTTTATCAAACAACTTTATTTTTTCAAATTTTTGCGTACATTAATAAAATTTTTTTTTAAATTCTTACTACTCAAATTGCTTTCTGCATAACTTTTTTTTTTTTGGTAAATTTGTTTCCTTAAAATTTAAGTAGCAACATATAGGTAGATGGATTATTTTTGGTTTATTTTCTATAAATAATGTATCAAGGAAATTATAAACTCAATATAACTTCTAGAGTCTGTGGGAAAATAAAATGTCTTAAAATTGTTTGTAAATTTTGTAATTTGAAAAGTGAAACCTATTGTAAAAAATATGCTTCACTTTTCATAGATTAAAAGACTCTGTTGCAGTATCTTTCTGTGTTATTGTTCTATTCTTTTTATTTATTTTGCTGTAACTGTCTATAATCTGCCATTGGAAATAAAAAAATGTGTTTCATTTTTCAAATGTTCCTGTTGTTTAGTTTCAAGCGGCGTAATGTACATTGTTGCAAAAATCAGAGAAGTTTTCCCTATTCTTAGAATTGGTTTGTCCCCTTCTTTGACACGGGACCCTAATAGATTGGCACTTATGACTAAAACTAATTCAGATCCATGATAAACAACTACCTCAGAGTTGGGAATTTAACCTGTAGTCTCTTTAACTGAATCAACAATTTAAAGCTTTAATTGTTTACCATTTAAGTATGCGCCTTTAAAAAAGCAAAAAGTGTCGCAAAGCTTAATCACTAAAGTGATGAATTGATTTTTTATTTCATTTTATGCTACGTGGAAAAATTATTGTCACTTTGAATCTAGAGATCGGAGTGATAGAAAAATTTCAAATGTCGAAGATTTTACAAAACTACTTTTATTGATTTTTCTCTCTCATAATAATTAAAATAATGCGTTGTTACATTTGTTATTGTTACAAATGTAACAATACCAGAGAACCACGAAGGTGAAAGTCTAGAACTCCTCCGATAGATGGCACCACCTGAGGATAGATCCACACCCTAAGTTTTGACTTCGATCTGGAGGAGTCGAAAATTTTCTCTTGGGCTATTACCCTAATGATAACAGCTCAACTACCGACCACAAGACTTTCGATTCCACAGATTCAACGAGCACATATATGGCATATACACTGTAGGTCTTTGTCGGCATTGGGAAGATATTACATTTAAACATACACATTCAAACATAATAATACATATTCAAATAATGAATTAGGAAATAGTTATCAGAAGTAACATAGTAAATTTTTTAAATGTTCGACCACCAAATATTTTTAGTTTTACCACGAACGAAAGTTATGGCAGATTTGCAGAGTGGTTCACCCAGTGTCCTCGAAAGTGTGTCATTATAAGATTGATGCAAGGACCAATCAGAAGACCCACAACCACACCCAAAGATATTATTTTACAGAAAGATCAATGTGATTACGATATGCTTTTCGTGCGCCAATCGCTATTAGTGAACACTATGGATCTTGGCTGAGTTTGGTTTCAAACTCACTACCTTCCGATAATGAGAATGACCCCCAAATCAACCATTCAGCCTAATAAATTTATTATCATTATTATCTTAAAATATATTTTAAAAAAACGTTTTTTCTGTAATGAAAGTGATTTTAAAATTGTTAATGTATGAAGTTAAGTGGTACTTAATTTCATACATTATAATAATTTTACAATCACCAATTAATCCGTAAATTAATACTAATTTAATAGAAAGTGGGACTTTCTATTAAATTAGTATTAATTTACAGACTATTTATTGACGTTTTCAATAAATAAAATTGTATTCTTATGATTTATACGTTATTAATTATTTATAACAAGTATAATTGTCTTAAGAAATTATTCCTAATATTTTGGAAAGATAAAGTACGAATGATATTTTTGATATGAATATATGTATATTCATATAAAATATATGTATATATGTATATAAATTTGATTCCAAAATAACACAAAATACATAAGTTACGAAATAACAATAATGATTATTGTTACGATTTTAAAGGATTTTATAAAATGGATATTTAAAGTTGAATTTACAAATATGAAAATAAAATTAAAAGTTAATCTGAATTATACAAAAGTGTTCATTGGATTCTTGAAAGCTTGCATTGTTTCCGCCTTAAAGTTTAAATATTGATATAAATCTCATGAACAATAGCATTCCAATTGTAAAATTTCACACTAATTAAAGTAAAATTTTGGATTATTAAAATAAATACTTGTTATTTATTTCCAAAACAAAATAACATGCAACACGTCAAACACTTTATCATTTTTCAAAACAAATTTTTCTTTTATTTTAGGTAATCTTCCGTATTTAGAATATATTACTTTTATAATTTATAAATACCGATTAAAACAATATAGATACATTTTAGCATTAAACATAAGTAAAACTATGCGCATTCAAACTTTATTTTATTCTGAGAAAATCTGCTTTCTTATTGGCTTCATCTTGTAAACAAGATATAAAAATTGTTGTTGCTATCTCCAAGCGTCTGACGGAGTCAGACCAAATCTAGGAATCCTTTGACTGAGAGGAAATCGATGACAAGGAAGAGAGAAGTATAGATTTCGTCCAATAGTACATTCATACAATTCAGAGATTTAAAAATTAAGTATGTGTATTAACTGATAACAGATGAATCATTTGTTTCGAATAAATTTGGTTAATTTTGAAATAGAAACTCTATAGGTAATTTTAATTGTTTGTTTTTCCTAGAAATAATATGATGTTGCATTATATCATCGGAACACAGAGCAGAAGTAATAAACATTGGGATAAATATTGAATACATTCTCAAAAATCATTCAATTTTTCTTTCAAAATAACTTCTCGAGTCATAACTCAGATTTTGGTGAATCGTTTCTTCCAACTTATTTAAAAACATATGCGAAGAGATCAATTTTTTTCAGAAGAAATCAATTCAATCAGAATTTCACTTCAATTTCTATAGAATACTCAGAATTTTAAAAACACTTATATAATCAATTTATTAGAATAGTCACTATATCAGCCTTAATTGACTTCTGAATTCTTGACTTCTTTCTTCTTAAATTCTTGGAATTTGAGTAAATTGCATTTTCCTTTTTAAAAAAAATCCCATGCAAAAAAAGAAATTTGAAAAATTCAATGCTGTGTGATACAAATTTACCACAAAAAAATTAGATATTCATATCTTTCCAGAAATAACTTTTCGTGAACAAACCTATTAAATGTAGAAAGATTAATTATTGAAATCATAGAGAGAAATAAATTTCATTTAATTTATCATATTTGATTAAATTAAAATAAGCTGCATAATTTCTTATAATTATTTATTTTTTATTTGATTTATTACCTTTATGTGCTCATTTTTTTAGTAATAAACAATATATATATATATATATATATATATATATATATATATATATATATATATATATATATATATATATATATATATATATATATATATATATATATATATATATATATATATGTATATATATATATATATATATATATATATATATATATATATATCTCTTTTCATCTTCAATGATTTGTTTCTCTCCTCAATCTAAATTTATAAACTTAACAAATATTTTATAAGACCAAGCTTAAACTTATTATTATTTACTTAATTTGTATTAAAATATTGAAAATTATAAACATGAGTATATGTGCATGTATGTGTATAAAACATCAAAAATGATATAACGGTACGCATGCATGTAAGTGTTTAAATCTTTAAAATATATTTCTAATTTTTTAGTGGAAGAATTTATTTTATAAGCAATCAAAAGCAACTTATAGACAATATATATTATTCAAGTTAATTATAAAATGTAAGCTAACAGTTCCATATCGTTTTCATAAGGTAACGAACACAAGTTTAATCTATTATCAGATTAGAAATTTTACTAGATTTAATTTTTATTCTTCATTATCATCACATATTTTTACGCAAGAGTGTGATTTCTCTTACCCAAAGAACATCTTTTCTTTTGTTATCTCCCACTTTAGTATTAACAGTACTACAGACGCAAAATAAATAAATATGATAAGGAATATTTCCGATGCACATAATCACAGAAATTGGTTATATTCATTTAATTTAGCTACGAATAAAATCAAGATAGAGATAAAAAGAAGCAAGCCCTTTTTTTCTATTTTAAAAAGCCAATTTCTGCATGTTTTATATATGTTAAATAAAACTAAAATGTTATAATGTAAACAGAGAATAATAAGTCAAAACTCTTTCAGTATGTTCGATAAGTATTTGAAAGTTATTTTCTCTTTTGGTTTTGGTCTTATTTTCCAGAAACCATAATCATTATAATTCAGTGTTTTAATGTTTTGTTAAAACAGTGCTTCTATTTACAGCACCTTTTGTTAAGTAACAAAACTTTCACATTAGCACTCTAAAGGATTGAGATGTTAAACCTTCAGAAACAAATTAACATAAATGCCTTCGACCGTACAGTTTAAATTATTAAATGAGAATCAAAAATAGCTTCAAGGTATGCTGAACTAAAACATTTATTTCATACTGCGATTTTTCTTTTCATTATTTTGACATATTCCTATAATTTGCGCTTTTGGTTCAAGAGTTTATCGTTACCAATCGCAATGTATTCTCTTTGGTACAGATCATGATATATTCCACAGCGATAGTATAGATGGATTAATGCGTTAAATATATCACACACACTCTGACTGTGGTGTAAATTGAAGGTTGTTCAGGATCAAAGTAACTCCAATTATAATTTTCCAGTAATGAGCAGCTTTCTTTATTATACCAAGCATTCTATTACATTTATGCCACAATAATAGTTTATTCAAAGCACACACACACAATGTAAGTGTTTCGATTTAAAATAATGATTTAATATCATGACCACTGTTCTCCAAAATATATATGAGGCTAATTGTATAATAATTACTATGATTTAATAAAAAAAATTATCTCAAATAAAGTAACGGTATGAGTCTTAATTAAGTAAATTTTTCACTGAAATAAAAAGACGAAATGAACCATAAGTAGAATAAACTCATAAAAGTATAGAAATTCTTTTATTTATAGCTAATATGGGATTTGGGCTTAAGCTAGGAAAACACTGAAAATAAAAACATTATGTACTTCTTTACCCATCGTCAGTTGCGCCAATCTCGGAAAAAGGAAATTGAAGAAAACTTGTTATCATAATATTCTATTCACATTTTATTTTATTAAAACTTATTTATTTTCATACAAAAAGCATTTTAAAGTGTAATTTTAATTCTATTTCTCAGAACCCTTCTGGAAACACAATATTTCTTTTATTTTAGAGTTTGATGCATGTACGAATAAATCAGAACTTTTCCGACTTATAAGATAGTAATATTCAGCTGTCCATGTGAAAAACACAGATTCTCAGAATCTGATCCACATACTTGGAGCAATTACTCTTAGGCCTTGTTTATAGCCACTGCAAGAGGGTGTGCGTAACATATAACCGTTATCTGTTGGGGATCATGGGAATACATAGCAACAGTACGTATTCCCCCTTAAACTTTCGATTTAAATTTTTAATTTCGAGGACAATGTTCATCATCTTTTTTCCTAAGATATTGTACCTTGTATAATGGTGGTGGATTGATGTTTCTTGGAAGAAGGATAGGCAAACAGATGTTCAATATTAAAATATATAACGACACACCAGGAAAATCTAGTGAGTTCAAAAATTCTGTTGAATAATTGACAATTCGGCATTGTTTCTTGACAGTATTTATGAACTTAAACATTGTTGCTTCCCCTAGTATTTTGTTCTGAACATTGAAATTGCAGACACAGTTGGCTACTAATATATTTTGAGCACTATGCTTTGATGGGTTATGAAACATCATTGTTTATATACATTTGTCGGTATGTATATTCATGTCGCCGAACTAAAATTTCATTGCTTACATTCTTTTTTTTAATTAAATTTATTTTTATACCGGCCATCAATCGTTGTACTGTGTACTATTCCAGAACGTTGGTAAAAGTACTTTTTCAGAAGCCTTTACTGAAGTGTTTGCTCAAGAACTTCCTAATGTCAATGTTTTTATGTATAGCAACCTGAATTTCACGTTGCAACACAAAAAATTGAGAAATGAGGGCATCTGTATATAGTGGGGAGAGTAAAAGGCATGATACCAGGATGCTAACAGTGGGTGTTTCTAAATAAATTAAAAGCAGCGAGGAAGTAGTAGACCCCAATATTTGGTCTGCCACCATAAAGGGTATCATTTTCCGTAGAATACATTGTAACCAGGACATATTTTACTTGACTTAGCTAACATTGGTCATCACTGAAAGAGATGTATCTTCGATTGGGTCGGGACTTGAACTCACTACCTTACGATAACGAGAATGACACCTTAACCAACAAGGCCATTGTGATCTCTTGAATGAGTAATGCAATAATACATAAAGGACAGGTACATCATGTATTCATTTATGTATGTATATACGTGTACATAGCATTTTTTCAATTTCATATTTCTCGTTTCAATATTTTTCATGTTTCATTTTATTTATATTGGCAAATCTTTCTTTAGCTGCTTTAGCGCTGGCTAGATTTCCTATTTTATTGTATTGTATTTTTAGCATTGTATTTATTACTTTATATATATATTTTGCTTTATATTAATATATATATACATACATATATACATCAAACATCGCTATTATAAGAATGCAAATCTTATCATGTGCATCTGTTCTGATGTGCCATTGTAGATAGACTTCGTTTTTATGGATTTTATGGGCTACACGAGTACTCCAGACACTGTATTCCGTTACGGAATGAAAAGATGCCTCTTGAATGAATTGACCAGCATACTTTCCTGAGTTTAAACCCACAGAACAAACGTGAGATGTTGTAAGTCTCTCTCTCTCTCTCTCTCTCTCTCTCTCTCTCTCTTTCTCTCTCTTTCTCTTTCTCTCTCTTTCTTTCCCTTTCTCTCTTTCTTTCTCTCTCTCTTTCTTTCTCTCTCTCTTTCTTTCTCTCTCTATCTCTTTCTCTCTCTATTTCTCTCTCTCTTTCTCTCTCTCTTTCTCTCTTTCTTTCTCTCTCTCTTTCTTTCTCTCTATCTATTTCTTTCTTTCTCTCTCTTTCTTTCTCTCTCTTTCTTTCTCTCTCTCTCTCTCTCTCATACACAGAAAGAGAGAAAGAAATTCCTCTGTATTATAAATTAACTTATAATATTTTTTTCAAAAATCTGGAGATCAAAAATAAAATTTAAAAATTTTAAGTATCAAACTTTTATTTTTAATTTCCAACAAACTCTTCCTTCTTTCTCTTTTCATACTCAAGTATTTATTGTAAAAATAATAAATAAGAAAAAAATGTAGAAAAATTTTATTTGTATTTTTTTATGAATTTGAAAAACCACGTTATTATAAAAATATCATTTTCAACTTTGCATATATTTTTTTAATATTTCTTTCATCCTACTGCATATGACATCCAATAATTCCTATAAAAATTCCTTTTTGAATAGTTTACGACTTCCAAAGTAGACATAAAAACAGAAATTTCATCATATTTTTCTTTCCGCCCCTAGAAAAAATATTAGATGGTATATAAACGTGACAGGTTTGTGATATGCTTGAAACACTTTATCCAATTCAAAATCGTCAATATTTTTATGTATTCTTTACTCCCTTAAATTTTTCATTCAAATATAAACAAACGCTTAGGCTGTCAAAGAAGCCCTGACTTTTGTTCCATCTGGCTGACGATTTCGTATGCTTATTTATTTATTTGTCAACCCCAACCTGCGCAAAAGCATTTTTCGCCCTTTTGCAGTCTAGAGGTTGAAAGGAATGTAGAATATGTAGCGTTAAAAATTCAATAAGCAATTTTATTTTCTTTAAAATGGGTAGCATCTGTACTTCTATGGAGAACAAAATAAGATCGCAATGCTAAATGCAGACTGGAAATAAAAATGCATTTATGCATGCTGCTCTTGAAAACATTTTCAATGTATGTTTATCTACAGGTTAAAAGATATTAAAATTAACAACAAGCAATTTAATTTACTGAAGAACAATAAATTTAAAGTGTAGAGTGTAGGTTCCTTTAATTTATGTGAGTAAAGGATTTAAGTAAAAGCTCTAAAAAGAAAATGGAACACTAGTTCAACTTTTATTAAATTATTTAATTAACAAAAAATAACAAAGCATAATGTTGTCATTCATCATTTGTTTTCAGCAAAATATAATAAGTTTTTCTAAATTATTAAGTACTTCAGTACCATCTTGCTCACAATTTTCTCCTTGAAAAATATGTTTTCAATTGTTAAATATTTTAATATTTTTTTCAAAATGTGAAGAAACAATAAAACAATTAACTTATGTTTTTATTGGAACAAATAAATAAAAACTTCATTTTTTATTTATATCCCTGTAAATCGTTAACATTTAGAGATATGTATTTTTCTATATATAAATAATGGATTGGATAATACATAAGTACCTTTTACTGTCATTAATCATTTTTTATTTATAATTTTGTTATAAAACAGTATATCATTTATAATATTTGTTATGTATTTTTAATATAGTATATACTCCCAAAATATTATAATGCAAAGTAAGCAAAAGATTTGAAAGACTTTTTAAATAATACAATGTAATTTATCTTACTTTACATTTTATTATTTAAAAGGTCTATTAACAATTCTTCTATTTCCTTGGCATTATTTAACTGGACTTTAAAACTTATCAAAAAAAATCATTTGCTTATTAACTTGTTATGAAAGAATGAGGAAACACTAATGTATACATTTTGATCTCTATATATCAAAAATATAGTTTTAAAATATAAACTTATTTTCTTTACTACAAGATATCTGATCTCGAATATTACTCACAATTATCAAGCTGGATTAATTATATCTATATCTATACATAAGTAATTGGATGTCTATACATAAGTAATCCCTTACTCAAACATATATGTTTGAATCAAGCAATCTATCCAAACATACAATTCAAACATATCGCTGTTAAATAAAATTATAAAATCGCTTTTATTTAATGATTTAGAGATAGATTAACTGAATCAATTCAAAACTCATTAAATTTGAGGGTAGCATATTTTCATGTTTAATATTTGATATTTTTCTGCACTTTTTACATGTTTTCTCAATTCTCTGCAATTTTATTATTTATATGTTTTTATCTAGATTATAAAAGCCAAATTGAATGTATCGCTTACAATGATAGCATTGTCTGAAATCAAGCATTGTGTTATTCAGTTAAATTTATTTTGATTTTATAAATCTATAGTTTTTGCTCTCTTAAGTATTATAAAGATTGATATAGTCAAAACATTTTTTTTTTTAAATAAAGGGTGTGGAGATATCAGGTGCAATAACAAAATAAACATTGTAGTTAACAAATTTCTTTAATTTATTTTGGATTCAAAATGATGACTGCTGTCTCAAACTCCTGCTTAGTATTTATACTCAGTTAAATAATATACAATAATCAATTTTAAAGATTTATTTAAGCTAAACTTTTTTGGGTAAAATGCCTTTGACCTTTCGTAAGACCATAGGAAATAAACATCCCATCAACTTCATTAATTTTTAAGTACCCGGATGACATACAATTGACTAAAAGGGGTAACCACATGCCAACTTTACAAAAAAACATGTAAACGTAGCCATTTGTCTTCTATTAAAAAAAACAAATGAGAAGAAAACAAGATTCTTTTGTACAGCTTGCAATGTCTCACTATAGGTTGATCTTTATTTTTTGAAATTTCATTTTATAGGTATAAATTCTTAAATTTTCTAATACAAAACGTGTCTAATTCATAATTTCTTTTGTAAATTTCAGTATTTGCAAGTTATATTTCATGAATGTAATGCAATGCGAAACAAAAATTGCTCTAGGTTCGCATATCTCCTATAGGGTGATGGAAAATATATTTTACACCCAACAAAAATGGTGATGAAAAGCAAAAATAAAATGGATAATGAACTAATCCCAAAAATATATTTTAACATAACATTATTAGAAAAAATGGCCCTATATAGAGTCAATCCACCTTTAAAACTAAAAATGTCTTATCGAGGTAGAAGTATAGTTTATAAATTTTGATTATTGAAAATTTCTCACATGGTGAAAATGTCTGCATATTTCTTCTCTTAAAATACATCCAGATAGCTCATTTTAAGTGTTTAAGGTGTTCATAAGCATTGTTCTAATTATTCAAATGAATTCTCAATTAAATTCCTTCCTCAAATTGATTTTGATTTCCTAATTTAAGAAAAATTATCAGTGTAAAATCTTTTTCAATAATATATTTATATATAAACACCATTATAATTATTAACAAAAATTTTAATTATACCTTTACAATTATTCAAAGGTATTTCCATATAAATTTTTTTTCATTATAATAAAGGGATTTTGAATTTCGTTATTAATGGAAATTTATTAGTATAAATTTTATAAGCATTTAATATTGTGCTGTGTGACTAAAACATCCAATTAAAATATCATTTAAGAAATAAAACTCTCCGGCATAAAGTTTTATTTTAGTAGAAACGAGTACATTAGAAAATAAAAGAGAGTTTCCCACTAATATTAGCGATTTCTTAAATTAATAAATAAAAATTGTAAGAACTTAAAAACGGATTGTTGGTAGATAATTTATGGCAAAACAAAATTATTAATAATTTCTTGAAATATTTTCTTAAAATTGTCTTCTAATTTAAGAGTAGAATAATTTTATGCTTCAAAAAATAACAGCAACTATGTAAATTTATTCATAACTATGTGGTGAATAATTATTTTTAAATGCATTGATATTTGTAGTGACTTTTTAATATAGCTTTGTAAATTATTCACAAATGTGTGTAACTACGTTATCTTAAGCATTTTTTCTACGTACGGCACATATATTCTGAAAGCGAGTCCACTTAAGAGTTAGTATTTAATACTTAAAAATTAATGCTAATGAAATACACTGTGTGTGTGTGTGTGTGTGTGTGTGTGATTCCCAATGTAGAAAAATGTCATTTAGAAATCATGATTTCAAATAAACTTAGTCTACATTTGCTGTTTTTACCAGAACATTTTCAAATAATACTTACAATGATAGTACTGCAAAAGGATATTGCTTTTAATTGCATCATTTAAGAATATGAACGATACTGTTAAGATTGGGAAATTTTAACAAGACAGAAAGTCTTAAAGCTTCAACGCAACTAATCTACAATCAGCTATTGGTGTAACAAATAAATTTCAAAATACTATTTAAGATATGCTGAAAACTCACAATCAAGTCTCAGTTATATGTCACTGCAAAAGTGAAAACACAATATCATATTTTTTCTTAAAATGGGGAATATAAAAATCTATTATTTTCTGGAAATTGTTTGCTTGTGGATCATTACGCTCCAATACAAGAATAGCAACAATACAATTTCTATTAATTTTGGATAAATAATTTGGAATATTTTTACTTATGTATATATATATATATATATATATATATATATATATATATATATATATATATATATATATATATATATATATATATATATATATATATATATAAAATTGATATAGTATAATCTTTCGAACTTAAAAGCTATTAATTCTTGTTACAAGTATATCAAATCTTAAAGCATTATTAACTATTCAGAAACCTTTTACTGTAATTATGCAAATATTTTGATTTAAACTTATTAATTCATCATTGAATAAAAAAAATTATAAAAAAGTGAATGAATATTGAAACATTGAAGTAAAAATAAAGAGAAAAGGAGAAATTTTTATATTTAAATGCCTTAATTCATAGGTCGTAAAAAAGGATTCTGAAAATAAGTTCTAGACTTTTCATTTTTACACCAGATTTAATTTTAATAATATAGTTTTAGTGGTAACTAGGTATTTTATTTAGATAATTTATTGCTCTGTATTCATTTTTTCAAACAAGTATTAAGTCGATTAAAACTCAAAATTGATAATGATTTCGAACTCCTTTAAGTATCCATTTCCAGGTAAAAATCCAACGAATAAATATAATTTCGTATGAAATTGAAAAGAAAACGTATACAAATAATTTTAATCATGAGTGGAAAAAATAAATAATCAAATCAATACTTACGTTTCTTAAACATTTAACTTTGAAATTTGATTTAATGATCTACAGAAAAAGTAAAGATTCACTAAAAATACTTCGGCAGTTTACTATCTATACTATATTTACTAGGACTAAAATAGTTAAGAAAGGATAAGAGAATTGAAAAAAAATATTTAATGCCCTTATTTTCATCATATCTTGGAATTCCAAGGAGGTTTAAGATTTAAATTTTAATATTTCCAAGGATTTAATATTCTTTTTATATTTTGCATTTTTATTATCAATATCCAATCAGTAATTTAATTTTAACCACTGCGTTAACGTTAACATTTATAATATTTTCTAACAAATAACATTTCCCTCTGGAATTTTCTCTTAAGAAATAATTTCTGAAGGTACAAATGCTTTGAATTCCCATATATCTTTAAATTACAAATTTATTTAAATTTAAATGAGAAACAAGAAAATTGAATATTAATTCAATTTAAAACCATGCAATCAAGTCTGCTGTTTTTTTCCCCTCAATATCTGTAAGAAATAAGGTTTTTCAAATGTATGTTTCATAAATGAATTATTTCTCTATGTAAGGAATAATAAAACTCAAATAAGGCGATATATAAATTAAAAGCCAAAATTTCTTTTCTTTCTTCCGCTTATTTTATTCTGAATTGAGTATAAAAAAAATTGTTTTATAAAAGTTAAAAAATTTCAATAATTAAAAATAAAATGCAGGAACCAGCGCTAATCAATTCTCAATTCTGATTTTAAAAGCTCTTTTATAATTTTTATTTTTTATTTTTAATTCACATAAAAAATGTTTTCTGAAAACTGAAAGAAATATTACTTTTGTTCTTTTGTTTCATTTGCAAGATTGAGAATAAATTTTAAAATGTAATCACTTGAAAAATAAAAAGGCAATTTATAATATTTTATTAAGGAACATGTCGCTCAGTATATGGTTTCCTGTGATTGTTTCTTACAGCAATTACTTACCTATGACACAGAAAATTTAATTTTTAAAATCACTTTTTCTACAGTGAATTTAATGTTAGGAAAATATATTTTATGAAAGATTTTTAAGTAATTTTCTGATGAAAAAGAAGACTTAAATACCTATATTTAAAATATACCACTTATAAAATAAAATACAATGAGGTATGCTATATATATATATATATATATATATATATATATATATATATATATATATATATATATATATATATATATATATATATATTCCAATTTCTTGTGAAATTTTGCAAGCAGATTGATTCTTCCATAAATCCATAAATATAAGCATTTATTTGAATTTATGTAATTATCTATTCTCAAGCCGGCCAACTTGTCTAGTGGTCAACTTGCCTGACTACGGATAGGGAAGTCTTGGGTTCGAATCCCGGTTCAGGCATAGATGTACTTTCTCTCTCCCTATCCTGTCTTTGTCCTTTCCTTATGTGTGAATGAGGTGTGAATGGTTGTCTACCTTATAAACGGGTTCCTCTGGCATGTGTGTGTACTGAAGCAGTCGGACTCCACACCAAATACGGTTCAGTTGGAAAATTGGAGCAGCGCACCCAAATTTGCCAGCCTAGCTGGCCCACGAGAACAGCAACAACATCTAATCTCAATAAAGTAACTTTAAAAATATGCGCAGTTAGTAAATATTAATATTTTTTATTAACTTGAACAATATTCTTTTACTGTTGTTATTTTATTTGGTATAATCATTGGATATGAAATGTGATACAGGACTATTTTTGTTTATATGGAAAATATTTTTGTTTATACTGTTTTTTAAGTACATACACCAATGAATCTCCATAAACAAAAATTATATTTTATACAGTCACACTTATCAAAAACTTGTACATGTAGATAATTTGTAAAAAGAATGTAAGAATAGATTTACAAAATAATAAATTATTCGTGATTCCGTAAATATTGATATCTGTTTCACATATGAAGCTAAATGATTTTGATGTATATTTCTGCTTTATTATTACGAAGATTATTATAATATTAATAATATTTGAATCCACATAAAGTAAGTTTCCATATTAAATTTTATATTAATAAATGATAAATTCATAATTAAAAGAAAATATTATTTCTCTTCAATTATTCATTTATTATATATAATATTTTTATTTTACGAATTCATTAAAGCTTTTGTAGGTATTATTTTATTAATAATATTATATATATCATAGAAAAAGTATACAATAAGCATACTATGAATGTATATAATATCACAGTCTTCAATTACTCTTTAACTGACTCTAATTCTGTAATTTCTATAATGACTTAATTTTTAATTATCTGAAAATACTCTATATATATTAACAAGCTTTAAACAAATTATATATATATATATATATATATATATATATATATATATATATAATAGTACATTCTTATAAAACTAATATTCAAATACTAGATGCAGAGTAATACACTGAAAATATAATGAAAATACCAAATGGAGAATAATAATATATTTATAAAATTAATCAAGAATCAAATTTATAAAATTAATAGTCAAATATTAGATGAAGAATAATAATCAAATAATATATTTAAAATAATAAATTTAAAATACGAAATATAGTAAATAGATGTAAAAATGTTCAATATATACTTCAAAATTTCAAAAATTTCAAAGAAAATATAATAAAGGAAAATGAAACAAGTACCAACATGGCCAACAAAATATACCGGGTGAGCCAAAAGTTCATTACAATTTTAAAAATTCATAAAAAAAAGAAGAAAGTGAGATAAAGAAGTGTGGTTTGCAAGAAAGGGCTCACAAGGTAGTCGGATTTTTTTTAGCAGCAAAAAAGTTTTAGTTAAAAAAGTCATCTATAGATGGCGCTGACATCGAGAGATTCAGTAGAATTATGCAAATTAATCTTGTGATAAAAGGCCGTGATACTCGAGAATTTCTCATTCGCTTTCAGAATGTTGTCATTACCCGATCGAGCGTTGTTGGTGAAGTTGTTTTATTTGAACGAGAGTCAGCAACTATTGCATTTCGAAAATTTCGCACGACGAAAGGCCTGAAGACGAAGAAAGGCCCCATATCGTGTCCTGGAATAGTCAAGCTTGTCAAGAGATTTGAGGAAACTGGCTCTTTGGAGGATGGGCCACGCAGTGGAAGACCCTCGTTGGCGGATAGCTGAATTACTGCGGTAGAAACCACAATGAATGATTTAGCGGCGGAATCGTCCATTGGGAGTAGCAGTGCTCGCGAAGCTGGAAGAATATTGGATATGCCTTAATCATCGATTCGACGTATCCTCCACGGGATATTGCATCTCTATCCCTACAAACTGCAGTCACTGCAGGAGTTACAACCGGGAGACACAGCTATGCGGGAATCATTTGCCGAGTGGGCTATGGCAAGAATCGAAAACGACCCTCAGTGGTTGTTCAACGTTTTCTGGACGGATGAGGCGCACTTCACATTACACGGGGATGTCAACACCCATAACACTCGTATTTGGGCAATATCTAATCCTCGTGAATACATGTCGAAATCTCTGCATCCAGCCAAGTTGACAGTATGGTGTGACTTCACCTCATCTTTCATTGTCGGACCTTTCTTCTTTGAGGAACCGTGTCCCAGATTGGGCTGGAAAACGTGCACAGTAACCGCTAAGCGTTACCTCACTCTTTTGCGTGACAAAGTCGTGCCCGCATGAAATCAAACAGGTGTGTTATCTGTAATAAACTTTATGCAGGATGGCGCACCACCACATTATGCCAATCCAGTAAAACGATTCCTTTTGAGTACCTTTGTGAAGAGAGACTGATCAGTCGAGGTTGAAGATCGCATGGCCTCCACGATCACCCGACCTCACTCCGGTCGACTTCTGGTTGTGGGGCTATTTGAAATCACGTGTGTACCGTTCATCTCCTTCAACATTGGCCGAAATCAAAGATTTCATCTGTCGTGAGGTTTCTGCAATTCATTCCGACATATTGCATTCAGCTGTAACGGGCGTTGCGAGTCGCCTTAGTTGTGTCGAACAATGTACTGGAGGTCATATTGAACAACTATTATTATCAGAATAAATGAATGGAGCGTACTCTTGTCCTTTTCATTGTGTTTCGGACAATCAGCGCCATCTATTGGCGACTTTTTTAACTAAAACATTTTTTGCTGCAAAAAAAAAAAAATCCGACTACTTTGTGAATCTTTTCTTGCAAACCGCACTTCTTTATCTTTCTTCTTTTTTTATGAATTTTTAAAATTGTAACGAATTTTTGGCTCACCCGGTATATATATATGAAGACAAGTGACTTAGTATTATAGTAGCGTTTCACTCTCCCAAGACACAAGTCTGCGGTCCAATCCTCGGGCTTGACAATATTCACTCAGCCTTGCATCCTTCAGTAGGTCAATATATATATATATATATATATATATATATATATATATATATATATATATATATATATATATATATATATATATATATATATATAGGGTACTTCTTGTCCCATTTTTATTTATACAGTCATAAAGACAAGGAATTTAATTTTAAAAAATGATCCATTTAAAATAAAGAATTTTTTTGCAATATTTTTATTGTAATATTGAGAACTAAATTTGTTAAACAATAGATACGATGATCCATAATCATTTGATATGCATTACGGAATTGCATAAAGAAAAGATTAAGTATTTTACGAAAAAATGTAAATAGATTAATGTACTTGTGAGGTTTGCAGCGGATGATTTCCAAACTTTATAGGAGGTTTGCCATTACTAAACTTCTGGCCTGCACGCTTGATAGAATTATGGTTTTAGCTCTATGTTTTAAGAGCAATTCTTTGCTCTATAATTTCTTTTTACATACGAAAACTAATTCAGCCGGGATCAGCAGCTTAAAGTATGTCTCAGGTAGCTACAAACATTATTTCCGAAACAGAAGTTGAACCCATAAATGGAAGAGTAGAGCGCTGAGTATTCTGTAACCAGTTTGGCTTCTAAAATTTGTTTCATTTTGTTCTTAATAATTATAAATTATGGTTACCATTGAAACACCAGTTAAAATAAATTATACTTATACTTAGTATAGAAAAATCTTTTTATTTCAGAAGTGTCTCTAAAATAATAGATTGTGTAAGCCCTTAAAAGAATGCCTTTTAGACATAAAATGCAAAATAAGAATAAATAAAACTAGCTATAATGCTTAAGATTTTTTTGAAAATGATTTAGTTAAATTAAAAAGGGGGAAGTATGGTAAAAATCTTCACACAATGCCAAAAAATTTTAATCCTTAGGGAAATGAATTCTGTAGCAATTTATTTGAAAATATCATTTATGGTATAGAAACCACTGCTTTACAATTAATTCCTGATTATAAACGCAGAATCCTTGTCTTTAGCAACTGACACATGATTTACAAATTTATAAATGAGTAAGTTGTGAGAAAGGAATTTTTTTTTATTTGAAAAAAATAAAAATATCTCCCTGTGCACCAAGGAATACTACACAGGGCCCGAAGGTACAACAAATGTGATACATCACAAATCCAAATAAATCATGAGATGAAAAAAATAATAATAAAAGGAGGCAGAGAAAAAAAGAGATATAAAAATAAAAAAGGAAATAGATACTCGTA
This sequence comes from Latrodectus elegans, assembly GCA_030067965.1. Lineage (NCBI taxonomy): Eukaryota > Metazoa > Arthropoda > Arachnida > Araneae > Theridiidae > Latrodectus > Latrodectus elegans. The sequence continues at coordinate 99,275,983 of CM057813.1, forward strand.
ACAGCATGGATAAATTTTTTAAAAAATTCAAAATTCTCTTTCTTTACTAGGTCCACCAAAATCGGAGGCCACCTGTTATTTAAGTCTTTACAAAGCTCGTTCCTTTCTTCTGAAACAGATGGGCATTCAAGAAGGATGTGAGAAGGGTTGTCCCTCCCAGAGTTGCACATGCACACCTCACTGTTTTTAATGTGGAAACGGTTAATATAGCTATTGAATTTCCCATGTCCAATGAGGAATTGCGTAATTTTAAAGTCAGTGTAGAACAAGTAGTTCTTAATTCTGATGGAAAAAAAGGTTTTGTCCACTTACAATTAGGAGAGAAAACAAAACCTGAGTTTCATTCTGTGATAATCTTCTTTTTGGTAGTGGTTTTGAAAAAACCCTTGAGTAAGATGGTATCCAGTTTATTTGAAAGTGCAAGAGAAGATTTGGCCAGGAAATCTGCTTTTTCATTTGCATACACACCACTATGACCCTTGACATGGGAGAAAGTGAAGGAAATATATTTGACATCACGCATATTAATTGAAGTCTGGACTTCCACAATAAGTTTTTCAAAACTAGTTACATCTTGCAGGGCCAGAAGGGATGACATCGAATCACTGCAAATTAAAAATTTTTGATAAGGTTTGCTTATGGCATCTTTAACAGCAAGATTAATGCAGAGTAACTCAGCTTGGAAAATATAACTGTAATTACTAATGTGATATACTTGATGACTCCCTTCAAACCCATTCTGAAAACATACATATGCAAGACCTACTTTTTCGATAACTTTACTCCCATCTGTAAAGTAAATTAGATCATAGTCTGCTTCCCTAATGCTATCAAATGCAGCAAGAGGAGCAGGAGATCTTTTAGATGAATGAGGTAGGGAAGAAAAGTTCAAATCGCCATCAAGATGGTTAGAAAAAGAGTCTTGAGCATAACGATAAGCCTCATTTTGATGAAGTATCACAACATCAACAGGTGGAAGACCAGAGAGAATGAAGAGAGCATCATAATTGATTGTCCTTCTAACAATCCTCAAGAGCAGTTTTTTTTATATTTTCCTCATAAGTTTTCGGTTTACTTTTTTCTTCGAACTGTCTCCCCAAATTCGCGATGCATAAAGAATAACAGGAACAATGCCTTGTTTATAAATCAATTTTGAAACTTCGAATTTAATACCGTAACTGATATTACAAATTTTATACAATGCTTTTGTTACCTTTGCTAAAATGTATTTCAAGTTTCCTTCCAGTGAAGTTTACTATCAACAACACCAAGATATTTAAAGTTATCTACAACTTCCAGAAAATTACTACCCATAGCAAGATTGATTGTGGCATCAATGTTCGCCTTTTTGTGAATCATCATTGCTTTGCACTTCGTATGATTGAATTCCAGCTTGCAATGTTGAGCCCAATTATGAATAAAATCAAGAAAATCTTGAGTGGTACTGCATAAATCGAGAAAATTTTTGTTTTGAACAATTACTAGTAAGTCATCTGCGAAAGCAATCTTCCTGCACTTAAAGGCATTCAATTCTTTATTAAATCATTCATAATTAGGTTCCAAAGAAATGGGCCAGAAACAGAGCCTTGTGAACATCCTTTTTAGATGTTAACTACTTTCGACTTATTACCAAGAGGGAGAACAGCCGTTCTGTTGTTCAAGAAACTGCAAAAGAGATTGAAAATATTTGAAATAGTATAAGCCTCCTTCATTAGGAAAATATTAACGGGCCACCACGCGTTATCAAACGCTCCTTTTATGTCCAATGAAAGGAGAATAGTGAACAAATTTTTCTTTTTCTCTTTCTTTATAATGTGAACAAGTTGCAGTAGTGCATCCTCAGTAGATTTCTGTGGTGTGAATCCACATTGGTCTTTAGTAGTATAATTACGATTGTTAAGGTGCCATCTTAGTCTGTTTGTAAGAAGCTTTTCGAGACATTTTCCAGTGCAAGGCAATAAGCTAATACACCTAATATTCTTAAAGTGCGGTCGCTTAAAGTTCAAACTTTTTGGGATTAAGACAACTTTAGCATTTTTCCAAAGAGCAGAGAAGAGAGAAAATTTTAAGCATAAATTGAATAAAGAAGGAAGAACAGAAGAACACTGATGAAATTATTTAATCATTTCATTGGATAGGGAATCCAAGCCAGGAGATTTTCTAGTGACCAAACCGTGAATAACAGCATTAACCTCATTGACTGTAAAAGATACATCATCTTCTACAGAATAGGCCTTGTTAGATTGTTGCCGGATAATTTGTTGAAAGGAATTATCATTAGAAGGATTGTCATCTGGGAATGAAAAATTTGAGATAGCACTGAGAGATTCTTCAAAAGAAGATGTGAATTGACTTGAAGTGGTTTCAATGCCAGTAATCTCGACACTTTAACTAAAGTTTTGCTTCATGCCTTTATAAATCTTCTTCCATACATTTGCAGGAGCAACATCAGAAAGAAAGTCTTTCCAGATTTTTAATTTTGAGTTATTAATTAAGTTCTTATACACTTCTTTAACGTGGAGGTAATTGGATTTAAAAATTTCCTTGACAATCGGGTTTTTGGCTCTTTGAAAGCGACGTCTTGAATCATTTAACTTTTTACGCAATCATGCTATTTCAGAAGTCCACCAAGGAACATTTCTTTTATCATAATGCTTGAAAGGAATATCTATCCTTCCTGCAGAAATCATGACGTTTTGAAGCTCAGAAATTAGACTTTCTAGGTAAATAGGGTCATTACAAGTAGAAAGCTGATCCTCAAAATTACAATTATTTATAGCCTTATAACATTTAGTCTGAAAAAGAAACCAATTTGCTTTTCTACCGTCAAAGATTTGAGGCCTGTTTTGGGGTAAAGGGTTCGTAGTATTATCAGCCAAGGCAGTTTCAAAATAAATCATCCTATGGTTAGAAAGCTAGTCGTAGTCAGGAATAGACCAATTGATGACATCTTGTAATAAACTTTGCGCAACAATAGTAATATCAGGGTAGCTAGAACCTTGAGTCGAATAGAAGGTAGGACCGAAATCCTCATTAATTACAAAAAGTTGTTTAGTACTGAAGAAATCACATAGTTTATCTCCTCTAGAATCTGAATAAGGACTAAACCAAACATTACTTTTGCTATTAGAGTCCATTCCCCAAAAAAATCGAGAAGAATTAACATTAGACATAAAAAAATCAATCTTTTGTAAATCAGCATCTATATTTCTGACCGGCTCAAATTAGTAAGAAAGCAGAATAAAATCTAAGTCATTTACAGTGATTTCAACAGAGACCATGTTATAATCATAGTAATTATGATAAACAAAGGTAGAAATGTTATTCGAGCGAATGATGATTGCTGATTTTATAACATCTGATTGGGAATCAAAGAATACTTTGTTATGGCTAGGAAACCCGGGAAGGCTCCCTTTGTAACAGTGAGGTTCTTGAATCAATGCAACATCGATATTATCAGTTTCCATATTGAGAATGAGTTGCTGCGTAACATTTTTAAACTTGTGTAGATTTAATTGGACAAAATGTAAAACAGAACAATAACTATTATTCATAATCAATAAGAGATTGATAATTTCCTCAGGAAAATTTCACTCGGGCAGCAACTATCATGAGGTTTATGATAAATATTAACTATTTTTGAAGGATTTTTAGTTTTATTATTAAATCTAGCACAACTGACAAAAACTTGATGATTTCTATTAGAACACTCTGAGCTTTTATGGTTACCTGAGCAGGTTAAACCAACAAGCCTTATGATTATAACCCAAACATTTGAAACATCTATGTATAATGACGAAATCATCAACTTCACACACAGACCAGTCAAGCTTGAGCAATCCTAATCTTAAAATTTGCTTATGGATATTAGGTGGAACACTAATAATAATATGTCTTGAGTCACCAAATTTCTTTAGCATAAAATGAAATTTAGACTCTGAAATTTCTTCCTCAGATACTGAAATATCAAAATTTTGCTCAAATAAGACCTTGATAAGTTCATTATCATTTAGTGAGTTAGGAACGTGTTTAATGATAATGGCAGGATATTTTCGTTTAGCAAGAGTTGAAGAAAGAGAGGTGCAATTCTCATCCGGAACATCACGAACCTTGAGTCGAACAGAAACCAGGTTCCTGTCATCATCAGACACGCATTCAACCAACAGTTTATCATTTGGAAAACTTCTTACGTTTTTGTTACCAATTTTATTGCTCCTTCGATTGACTTGCGTTTTTATGATGTTTTCAATATCTCCAGCTTTAAGGGTTCCTTGTTCATTCACACAGATAATAAGACTGCATTTTTTTCAAACACTCATTTGTTTTTGAAAAGTTTCTGTCGATGACGCCACTATACTAACGTACGCGATTTCTTCTCCTGTATTTTCATTACCACATTTCACTTTCATAAGCTATACGTGACTGTACATTTTTTAATTTATCAAAATTTGAATAAATAAGACAAAGTAACTCACTCAAAGCATTCTTTGCATCTTCCTTCATCTGTTGATTTATGTTTGATCTGGAATTAAGCGTATTTTCAGCGATTTTTAACTTATTTTCGCAAGAAGCATAAAATTCGTCTACAACACCAATGGCATCCATGTTGCCACCCTCCGTGAGGAAGGAATGGCAAATTAATTTTGAATGAAATAAGAAAATATGTTTTTAAAGAGAAGTGGAGACAATGCGTCTTCCAGATGCTTTTAAATAAAAAAATATTGGCATAAAGATTGCTTAATTTTAAATTTATCTCTCTTAACAATTACTTAATAAATTTTCTTAAAAAATAATATTTAATATATAATATCAAATACAGCAAAATAAGTAAATGGATTATCTATTTTAATAATATCCATATTGCCAAATGAATTCGAAGACTATGCACTAAAAACAATAAATATACGATGATTATGGTTTAAGAAACATTCGGTATTATGATTTGTGATTTTGAGAGCATAAAAATTTTGGAGATGACTTTGGAATAATTTAAAATAAATTTCATGAAACAATAAATCATTTCTTCTAGGAGAATTTCATAAATATGCTAGAGTTAATAATAAATTTTATTAATACTAAATTTCGTAAATGCTACTTCTAATATTAGAGTAGAAAATTTGTCTTAATCCGGATTCAACAATTTAATCTTAATTTTTTAAGATTCTTTATCAACTATAAAACAGCGTATCATTTATGTTGATGGGGTCTTTATCTGACAATCAATATTACATAGCGCTTATCCCTTTAATAAGAGAAAACTTGCCGACTGCCCTATCCATTGGTTAGAGTGCCTGACTGCGGATAGAGAGGTCCTGGGTTCGAATCCCGGTTCAGGCATAGATGTACTTTCTCTCTCTATTTATCCTGTCTTTGTCCTTTCTGTGTATGAATGAGATGTGAATGGCTGCCTACTGTATAAACGGGTCCCTATGGCATGTGTGTACTGAAGCAGTCGGATTCCACACCAAATACGGTTCAGTATGAAAAGTGGAACAGCACCCCATATTGTCAGCCTAGCTGGGCACAAGACAAAAAAAAAGAGAAAACTTATTATATATGCAACACACATATATTCATGATGATAAATATTTTATGATTCTTTTGAATCTATTATATTTAAAGGATAAGAAATACGTATTTAATGAAGCAATGCGTAAATATCGAATTTAATGCACAACTTTTAAGAATCATTAGATAGCGATATATACAAAAACTTTGTCTACGCTTGTGCGTATAGTAATATTTATAAAACCTGTTTTAAAAATAATAGATCTTATCAAGTATTAAATACTAAAATGGTGAAATTCACAAATTGCTTTCATAATTTCAGCAATGAATCAGGATATCTTATTTCATTTCATCTACTAAAGGAAATTAATGTATCATGTAAATTTTTATCATATTACAATTTTACCTCATTTATTTCTTCAAATAACTTTAAATTTTTGTTTGTTCATTTTTCACCATTTCCTAAATTTATTTAACTTTGTTTTTAAATTTCTTTCATTTAGTTTTTTTTATCGTACATAAGTAAAGTTTTATATATGGTTAGGATCAAGAAAAAAAAAAGAAATTAAAATAATACACAAAATTGTATATAACTTTGTTTCTTTCATTTTTAAAAAGATTCATTAACACCGCAACTCTTTATTTTTATGAACAAATTACATCGTGAAATGAATAATTGATAAAGTGTAATCGAAAATTTTTGTTATTTGAATTATTACCAAAATAAACAAGTAAATACGCAACTTTATTAACATTATTTCTGGTATTCAATTATGCAACTCTAAAAAATTTTAAATGTTATATAAACCACATTATAACTCCAAACTGAAATAATAAGGATAACACCAAGTTCGTTACAGAAAATTATTCTGAAGTTACTAAATTACTTCAGGACTCGTATAATACTCATTTTTTCCCCTTCTAAAACGCATTTCATCTTCCGCGTTATCGCTAATAAGAAACATTTCTAACGAAGTTTTAGTTTCATCATCAATGAAAGAAAGTTGTTAACAAGGAAAAACGAAAGAAACTTAATTCGCACGAATACCAACCAATCTGTTTTTGGAAGAGAGCATAATTAGGGAGAACTGCATTCATTTAACTGAGATTGTGTTCTAAAGGTTTTCTTATGGATTCAATCTTTAGGAGTGTTTTCTCTTAAAAAACGTAATTTTGTGCGGCATTAACTGCCCGTAATTGCTTCACGAACTTAATTCGCCATTAAAGTTAGCTGTGCGGAAAATGCCTTGAGCGAAATAAGACTTCCTGCAAAAAGAAGTAAAGCACATATCGATTCGTTTTTACGATTCGAAACTCCCGTTTTTCTGAATTGTTTTAGTATGTCAAAGAAGACTTATAGTGCCATCTATATGCAATAAGGTGAACTGAATAATAATCTACAAAAATATTTTTTCTGTGTGCCAAAATGTGTCAAGTTAAACATCAAATTATACAAAAAATACAGTACTTTTCCAAAACTTTTATTTAAAATATTGGATTATTTACTGCGAAGAAATGTTTCTTATTAGCGATAACGCGGAAGATGAAATGCGTTTTAGAAGGGGAAAAAATGAGTAAAATCTAATATTAAAAAAGTTGCATAAAAATAAAAGGTAACACATTTTTAGTGATATTTAATTATCATTACTATCTCAATTACCGTATTTTTCGCCGTATAAGACGCACCCAATTTTAAAGGAGGCAAATCTAGAAAAAAAAAATTATGAATCAAATTCTGTTGTAAAATATTTTATATCAACTGTATAAAGTTAACAGCAGTTTAAGAAATATTTTATGTCAACCATGTAACATACTAAGAGCTATCTTTACTCTCATAAACAATCAGCATACAGTGAAAGTAACAAAAATAAGGCTGTCATGTTTTTATTCTAGCCCCAAGAATTCCTCTTCTTCGCTGCTATCAGAAATGAGGAAGGACAGATCCACACAGTCATTGTCCTCACTTTCTTCCTCACTGGTGTCAAATAAGACGTCGTCTTCTGTTCCATCCAAGGCATTACTAATGTCACACTTCTTGAATGATTTTACAACAACGTCTTTCTTTACGGAGTCTTTACGGGCCATGGTGGGCTTTTGTATTTACCTTATAAGATTCAGGCACTTTCCCCCCCCCCTTGATTTTGGTTAGAAAAAATGCGTCTTATACGGCGAAAAATACTGTAAGTAGCTACAATTTTCATTATTTTATTTTTATTCAATAATTTTCCACAATATCATCTAATCAAAAAAATTGTATAACATTTAAAAAAAAAAACCTGTGGTACAATAACCCATATGTGGGTCAAGGCCTGTAATGCTCATATCTGTTTTTCTGACTGAGGGCTTTCTGTTGCGAAGCATATATCCAGTTAGAGGCTTATCCTAACACGAAACCCATCCCCTCATGTTTGATTCCCAACCATGCTTGTGGCACTCAGCTTTATTTACCCACTGAGGTGATGAAACTGAAGTCATAAACACTGAGGTTGACTTTGCCCAGCCAGAAAATCAAACCTCGGACCTGTACCTTGGTAACGCTTACCGCTAAACCAGCGGGTTTCATATCAACATTTTCAAATTATTTTTTATGTAACTTAAATTCCATCCCATTTTAGTTATTTTTATCCGTTTAACTTTTGTTTAAAAATTTTTATTCAATACCAATTTAAATCACTCTTGATATAGAAACGCGTACAGATTTAGCAATACTACAACATTCTCTTAACAAGTGAAAAAAATGCCTTATAGTATTTTCTTTTAGATCAATTTTACATGTCCTCAAGCACTAACATACAATAATGAGTTTTACAATTGCAAACACGCTTCATTCTGATGGTATTCAAAAGTATTAATAGAACATAAAAAGCCACTGAAAATAATTTCTTTCTTTTACAGCTAAGCAATATCAAGGTTTTATTTCATTTGCCAAATATATAAATTTTACATTTTGCAATAATAATCATTCCAAATATAATAACTTAAGGCAATTGTTGAAACATAATGAACTTAACATTTTATTCATTAATTCCTACTATATCTCAAATTTAAATAAAATGCATTGTAATAAAAATAAACAAAAGTGAATTATTTAAGTAAATTTTATGGAATATTTGCTTAAACACGCGGAAATTTCCAAGTTGCTCTGCAATTATTTAAATAATTTATAAATGAAAAGCCATTTCATTCGCCTTCTATTTCATTTCGTATTTCTCGAAGTATTTGCAACCGATTCTGATTGATATCCACGGCATCTGGAGTGACTAATTTTTGAATGGATTTAATATATTCAATTTTTCCACTTAATGGATTCACCATAGCGGTTAAAAAATTTTCAACTTCTTCTTCGGTTAATTTATCACCTAATGAATAAAAATAAACAAATTAAAATTTATTTAAAAACTGTTCCACTGACTAGTATTTTGTTTAATTTTTAAATATGTACACCATATTAAAGATGAAGATTGTTCAATGATCGATGATTACTTGAGTAAAATAAGTACAATTTTCAATTAATCTTATTACAAAAATATACTTTAAAAAACGCCTGACAACGTTTCATAGATATAAGTCATCTTAATTCAAATATAATTGGAAATACTGCTTTCAGGAAGAACTCCTAAGTCAGTTTTAGATCGAGAACATGAAGGGGTAACTAAACAAATGTTCTCCAGTCATTTGCATAGTGTCATAGAGAAGGAAGAATCCGCCCAGGCAATTTTGAACAGATAGGCCTGCAGATAGCATGTCTGATGATAATTCTAAAATTCGCCCCTTCCGAGAGAGGAAAGAAATTTCAGCAAATCTCTGAGCTGTCTAATAGAGTTACCATCAGCCAACTCTGTAAGAGTAAAAATTCTTTTTTGTCCCTGAGAAGTGGCTTTGCATCTCTATGAGGATCCAGGAGACAAAATGGATGGAGCATCGCAGAATCTTTGGCTCACTTGTCGGCTTGTTCGTTTCCATGTATACCGCGATTGGATGGAGTCCACTGAAGAAAATACCTCTCTTCCATTGCTAAGGAGTGCATTGTAACTTGCCTCTAAGCGATGAACCCAGGATTACACTAAATCTGCTAATGCCTTCGTCATTGAATTCCCTTCAGGCTGAATTGAAATCTTTCGCTCTGACTATTATCCATGTTAGATATCCAGGTCACGACTGATTGGATGCATAAACTGATGGATTTGCCACGACTTTCTATGAGCAGCTGGGGCCAACTCCTTTTTATCTCTTCAGTCTTAAGAAACCTCTTAGTGCCCGGTCAGACAGTTTTGATGGGGAAACTCTCACAATATTCACGGCTGTTAAAGCTATTGCTACTGTCCCTGAACAAAATATTATCATCTTCATCGATTCTCAGGCTACAATTAAGACAATTTTTGTTTAAAATCATTTCCTATTAAAACTATGATTGAATTTAAAAAAATTATTGACAGAGAAAATACTGAATTAGTTAAAGAAAAATCATCTTTAATTTTAAATCTTTCCGCATATTAATTTTATATTAGTACTTAAATGCATTTCATACACACAAAAAATGTTTATCTTTAAGAATGAATTTTATAAAATACTACAGAACTTTATACTCATAAGTGATTAAGATAAATAATTAAGCTTGGACAGTAAATATTACATTTTCTTACCATACTCAGTTAATAATTTTCTCATGTATTCTGGACTCAAATGACCCTTTCCTTGAACATCAAAATGCGTAAATGCTTTCAGTAGTTGCTCTTCAGAAGCTGGTTTCCATCTAAAATATATTTCAAGCTATTTTAATCATTTATATGAAATGATTATTCGTCTTTAAACATAAGTTGACATTCTTAATAGTTAGGCTTTTTAAAAAATAGTTTTTTTCTAAAAGCTAAAATGTTATCGCTATCTGCAAGCTTAATCAGTTTTAACCACTAATAATTCAATAACCCTTAGTAACTTATTCGTAAGAAGATATCTGAAAAAGTATAAACTAAAATGAAGCTTTAGGTCAATAAAAAGAAACATAATTAACTAAAAAGAAATTTAAGGTCAATAAAGAGATATATAGGTGGAAGTGTAACTTTTCAAGCAAAAATGTATGAAATACAGTGAAAATGTAGATAAAATTTCTGCAGCATTTTCAAATTTGTTGATCTAAAAAAAAGTTAACAGGACATTTTCATTTAATAAATTAAATTTCTATGAACTGCTATCTTTCTTCAATTGATACATAGAGTCCGTCGAATAGATATTGCATGTCCCTGAATAGTATAAAATTCCATATATTTTTAAGCTAAATACTAAAATCTGAAGGAAGCACTAACAGCCTCAGAGACAACGTACGATTTCAATTTATAATATTGTCCCACATTTTCAGAAATTGTAAAAACCCAGGTAAGCTTCAAACAATAAAAATTTCAAAGTATCATATGATGCCTCTGGAGTAATGTAAGCAAATAATGTCTGTAACATTGATCTAGAAAGCTCTATTTTAGATTAAGTTAAGTTACTATGACACATTTTTGGTGCAAATTTTTGCAGAACAAAGTTCTTAGCACCCTTAATTTCTTTATAATTTTGAACCACGGTCAAGTGGAGAGACAGTCGGTGTGATCCGCGGAACTTCTGTGTCAGCAAAGTGACATTATTGAACTTTTAATGCTCTCTTTGCAATGATCTGTGCCCGAATCAGTTAATCGAACCAATTGTAAATGAGAGTAACGAATTTTTCCTCTAGACCAACACAGCCTCATACCATTTAATACAAATTTTAAAATAGTCATGATCGGGTAATAAATTGTATTTTCTCTGCTTTTGACGAATTTTAAAGCATTGGTTGTGAATGGAAATTATAACTAATCACTTTCAGGTTAAAATATCAAACATAAGCTTTATACCTTGTTAACGGAAGAAGAGAAATAAATTAATAGGTACTGTAAGATTTTGGTCTGCTATTAGTATATCAACAGTTACTTTGCAGATATTTTTAAGAACTATCAAAAGCAAGATAAAAGACCAACAAAAAACAAAGTATCTCCAAAATATACACACATCTATGACATACTTTAAAATCCAATTTCCTTTCATACCTGAAAACAGTAGAAAACAATGACACCGAGACAAGACAATCCTAAACATTTTTCTAGATGAAAAATTACAAACAAATCACTAGAAATCAAGAAAAAGTAAAAAAAAATCTCCAACTTAAAATGCATGCAATATCAGAGGAACCAAGAAAACAAAACAACTTCTGAATAACATCATACAAGCACTTTCCATCATTTATTTTAAGTAATATTGCTTTACTTACTGCAACAATATTAATTTAAACAATATTAACTTAAATAAATATTAATTTGAATGAAATACAATACTAATTTAAATAAAAATATTGATTTTAACTAACAATTTTAATTTAAATAAAATTGGACAGAAGGGGGAGGAAGTAGGAATAAAAAATTACTCTTACTTTCTCCCTTCAATTCAGAAGCTAAGCAATTAACATTCCATTAATTAAATTATATTTTTCAGAAATTCAAATCAACTTCTTCACTTTTCAGGCATGCTAACATCTTATCAGGCAATGGAATAAGGCTCATTCAAATATTTTTTTCACCCTTTTCACAAGCATTCAATACTGAAGTTGTCGAAATCAAATGCATACATTTCACAGAAACATATCAAAATAATTATTATTTACATCATTGGTTTCAAATTATTTACATGATTAACGGGACGTAATAAAAATAGAAATTTGTCACTGTTTTTTTCCCCCATCTGACACTTAACTTTTTCTAATTAAATCTGCTCATGAACAAGAATTTCTTTCTTGAATAGAAAAAGTACATACTTTTTCTGACTGTCTCTTCTACTATTATATCTACTGCGATCATTTTAATTCATATTATAATAAAAATCTAAGTATATGAAACAGATCTAGTTTTTTCTCAAATTCTAAGTATTTTAAATGCATCCTGTCTCATCAGTATTCAATTCTAGAATTCCTATTTTTTTTTCGGTAATATATTTTTATTTCAATCCATTTAAGTCAATTATAATTTTAAAAATTTCACAGAAGATTCCAATGAACTGTCAAATACCAGTATATACCATGACAATGACCTCTGGCGCATTTCAGAGAGAGAGAAAAGCAATTAATCTCAAAACAAATATAAAATAACCCTCAATAATTAATCTTTTGTTTTCGGAAATTAATCTTGAAAAAAGAAATTTTATGAAAATAATTTCTGAAAGAATGTACCATGGTTTAATATCCAAATGATATCATATGATACAATAGGAATTTTTTTTAAGCATTTAGAATTATGTTTCATTGTTGATGGAAAAACACAATAATTTCGAAATCTCATTAGAGATTTAAAATTAGATACATTCATTTACTCTAAACCTTTAGATGATTAATCGTTTAAATTTGCTAATACTTTATGTCGGTAGAATTTACAATTAAAATATAACTTTTTATTACTAAAAGTTAATGATCAAATTTATTTTACTTTATTCTGCTAAAACCTTTCTATCACTGATTGTTTCAGAATTTAAAGTTAATTTTATAGGATATATATATTATATATATATATATATATATATATATATAAGCACATTTGAATACTTAGGTAATTAAGTCAAGTTACCGATGGTAAAACATACTATTCTATTAATTTTTTTAAAGGAATGAAGTGCACAGATGATTATTTAAAGTATAATGATAAATGACAAATTTTGTCAAATACTTCAATAAATGAAATCACTTAACTCAGCAAACATAAGACTACTTTTGAAATTTTAAAAAAATGTAAGATAAAAAATAAATTGAAAAATAATCAGTAACATTTCATTCATATGATATATTAAGAGTTTTCATATCATTCCCACAGCAGAGATAGTCAGAAATACTTGGAAAGGAATTCGGATTAGAATCTACTAATGCACTGCAATATAGATTTTCAAATGTAACTTTATTTTATTCGAATTAAATGTTTTATTATACTTTCTTATCACTCATAATATAATTTCAGATTTTTTTAAAAGTTAATGTATAATATATCTGTTTTGAAGGCAATATTTAAACTTCATTATATAGAAGATAAGAACAAAAAAAGGCAAAACTTGAATTCTTCTCTTTCTTAAAGGCTTTTATCAATAAATTATAAATCTTCGATTTTGCATTATTATTTAATCCAACTCTGTGATCCTGATTATTAATGTAGCATGTATTTAATAAAAGGCAATCAATTACTAACGACGATAAAAAAAAACTTATTGATTTTACAATTATTTCGCTATAGAAATTTCCTTCATTTTTAAATTAAATGAGATTTAATCAACAATCAGTGAAGCAAAAGTTCCTCAACTATTCTTCAATCTTAAATCTTTCATTAAATCTATTATTAAAATTTACTAGCGATATAATCTATAGTAAAAAGTGTGTTAGAGCCGCAGAGAAAGCTGAAACAAATTTCTTGTACCTTCTCTGTGAATTTATTCTATCTTGAATACTTTAATGATACTTTTCCAAAGTAAAAATTATTTAAATTCTTGCCAAAATGATAAATACATCTAATCATTGATCTTCTTCTAAGATACAATGTTGTTATATTTGCTTTATGTGAAAATTTTAAAGCTATAGTTGCCTCATTTTAAAGTTATAACTAGCTGTTAACAGCTTAATTAAAACTATATGACTTACAATGTGTCACACTCGTATAACTCGTGATTTTATCTAACTGCGTCACACTCTATTGATTTCTCTGTTATACTTGATACATTTCACAAATTTATATATTGAATATTTCTTAGAAAAGTTCTGGATGATGGCTCATTAATGGATTTAGGATTGTGACCTTGGTCTAGAACACAAGCAAAAGGACGCATTGACACAATTTCCGATCTATGTACATTACATTATTCACAAACACTTTTTCTTATGAAAACATCTGAATGCGATTAGTACTAAAAAAAACATTTTTATTTGTAAAGCTGTCACTCAAATTTTAATCAAAATTTTCTTACAACAATATATATTTACGAAATAAAAAGATAATCTGAACATAATATAACAACTTAATGAAAAGGAATTCAAAATTAAAGATACAGCATATGTTTCATTAAAACAAATTATTGTTTTTGACGTAAATACTTTCCTGTATATGTACGCGATATTTCAGATCACTTTTTTTTATTATACTCAAATTTTTGACTTACGACGATTTAAACGGAAAAGATCTAACGTCAATGCGTTTCTGATTTAGATATACATTTTAACGCACCAAGTCGATTTAATATAATTAAGTATAATACAATATCACAATTCTGACTCTATTTTGCTTAATTGCACTTATCTTCGTTAAAATGTTAAATATAATGTATTTGACTTTATAATATTTTCTTTTTTTAAGTAATGTAAGAAAAACGTAAAACACACAGCACACATCAAACGCTAATATAAATTTAAAAGTTTTTAAATTTATCTCCAATTTTATATATGTTTTTGTTATTCCTCTATTATATTTTTTTCTTTGAATAACTATATATATATTTTTCAGTGTTAAAATATATATCTAAATATTATTTTTGAGCCAAAAAATTATTCTACCATTTAGATGAAATTATGCGGCAAATAAAAATATAATTTTTCAATTTACTTTATAAAAAGCATAAACATGCATTTATAATATTTTTAATCAAATAATGCAATAAAAATTGTTCAAAAAAGTTTAGAAGGCAAAGATGGATCTATAAAAATAATAATATGTAAACAAAAATAATTATTTACATGTGCTGTTTAATAAAATAGCTGAGAAAATGTGCTCTCTAATATTATGTAATTGTACAATAAATAACCTGATGAAACTTATATTTATCTGTGTTAATTAATGGATTATTTTTTAAATTTAAAAACCAATGAATTTGTCTTACTTATGTTCGAGAAGAATTTTTGTCAAAGCTGGTAGTAGTGTTTCAAGTTTTACCGATCCTTCTGCGGCAGGGTCTTCAACCTGAATGTAAACATGAAATGTTTATTAAAATTACCATAACAAGTTTTCTGAAAAAAAGTAAGTTTCATATAACCTGAAAATTTATTTGTGTTTCATATATTTATAAAAAAAATTGTAATGAAAAATATTACAACAAATTAATGTTTTTTTCTTCATAGTTCTAATTTATAATGGGAGCTTTTAGTTCAATGAATAATTTTATTTATAATATTGACTAATATATTAGTATGGAATAAATATGTATTAAATTTAAAGCTAAGTTTCATTTATTTAAATGTTAATCACCCTGTCTAGTGTTCAGAGTGCCTGACTGCGGATAGGGAGGGCCTGGATTCGAATCCCGGTTCAGGCATGAAAGTACTTTCTCTATCTTATCTTTATCCTTTCTGTGTATTAATGAGGTGTGAATGGTTGCCTACCCTATAAATGGGTCCCTATGGCATGTTTGTACTGAAAAAGTTGGACTCTCCACACCAAATATGATTCAGTATGAAAACGTGGAGCAGCGCACCCCGTATTGTCATCCTAGTTGGTACAAGACGAGAACATTTTACCTAAATCTAGAATTCTATAAATAAACAAGAAATTTATTTGTGTTCCTTACATTGGAAGTTAGATTAAACTTCCAATATAAATATATATAAAATTGTATATATATAATTTCTTTTTAATTTGCGCTGCAATATTTATATATAAAATTCTGAAAGCCTAATAATGAAACAAAATTCCATTATATATATAATGATAAAATTTTGTACTTTTTCATTATAGTATAAAATTTTAATATCTTAATGCTAGAAGCAAAACAACATAAAATAATGGTATATAATTTGAAAGAAAATATTATTAATTTTTTTCAATACTTGTTTTAAATGTGTTGTAAAGAATACATTTACAATCTTTGAATAAATACATATAATTAAGACCCTATATTAAACAACTATTATTTGTAATCTATGGCATTGTTATACAAAGACTAATGATTTGGATACCATTCTCAGTTGAAGACATCATCATTTAACCGGGTTTTCAAATCATCGAAAATTATCTTGGAGTGAATATAAGAAGGCATTGTAATCTGTAAACTGTGTCCTTTATAAAGCTCTAATAATATGCATATAATCAAATAAAAAAACTTTCATTACATTCTGTGAATAAAGGGATAATGCAATTAAAAAGAATCAAGCGAAAGTTGAAAACTTTGTCATGAGTATAATATTTAAGCCGATGAACAAATTATCTAATCATCAGAATAAAATTTCGCTTTACGAATGTCTAACAGTACAAAGAATGCATCCCTAAATAGATAAAAGTAAATATTTGATTAATCATAGAATCTAGCAATGGTCTTTGTCATTCTCTAGTATATCCTGCTGCAAATCCAGTAAAGAACGAAATGAAACATATTTTGAGGTGGTTGAGAGGCTGCCTGCACGATATTTCTCAAGCCTTATAAAGTACTTGAAAATATTGTTAGCTTGAAAGCATTACTGTGACAACTAAGTACTATCGAGTCGAGAATTATACATTGCTAGAATACTAACTGTCAGATATAATAGATATAAATGGCCCTCAAAATATTACAAATGTACCAAAAAATTATTAATATACATTCTTGTGAGACCAAATGGGATTTTATTTGTAAAGTGATTATTACCAAAATTTTTTTTTAATGTTTGCGTGGCCTTAATGTTATGTGTGGCAAGCGTATGTAATGATCTTCTTCATCAAAAGATTCGTCACTAAGAATGATTGAGAGCTCCCTCCAGTCGGACATTATCAAATTTGATCATGAATGATGCCAGTCCTGGCTTCAACAAATTACTTTCGAATTATGTAACCTTATGGGTTATCACTTAATGTGGAATTTTTGACTATTGATAGTAATAAGATGATGCTCTAATTTGATCCGTTGTGTGGCGTTCGTACTTTGCTTAAAGCCAACGTAATGACTAAATGTGTTTCTGCAAAAAAAAAAGGCTCCATTGTTAATTACTGCGTTATTTATGGCAATAATCGATATGATGTAACTCTTGATGTGTGTCAATAATCATCCATAAGATGCCTGGATCCCTTATTTTTATGCTTTATGTTCAACCTATTTTAATCCAATTTTAAATATATATCACTGAGCTTACCAAAATTTTCAAAGTCTGAGAGTTAATATCGGTTGTATGCCTCCAGAACTACTACTGTGTAGTTGATTAGTATCATCATATATTGCTTAAAAATAACCTTTCGAATTTGAATTTATGTACTGTATTATTTATTATTATTTTAAATTGCGTTGTGTATTTTTCCCAGATTCAAAGCTGAAAATAGAAGCAGAAACGTAATTAGTTTTTGAAATTAAAAATTGTTTTTAATTTAATCATAAAATTACCAATCTGTTAATATACATACAAATTTACTTTATATATGGTTATTCAAATATATATATATATATATATATATATATATATATATATATATATATATATATATATATATATATATATATATATATATATATATATATATATATATATATATATATATATATATATATATATATATATATATATATATATATATATATATATATATATATATGAGAGGATTGATTACTAATGAGCATGTTTAAGTACTCACATAGTTTTCATAATTTACAATAATTAATTAATAAAATTAGTTGTACAACAATGAAAAAATCTGTTTGCTGTGGAAAAATAATTTATATAAAAAAACATCAATACAAGATAGAAATTTCTATCACATGGCCAGACTGTTTTTAGGACTTCGAAAACTTGTTTAGTTTATTCTTTCAGCGTTATTTTCATAATCCAGACCCATGTTGTTGAAGTATATATCATCTTTTCCAGTCTGAGAGTTCAGAGGATTTGATGACTTCAACTTTGTGATTTTTAGTCTGGGTTCAATAGAACATCAGATATGAACATAACAAGCAGAGCTTTTCCTAGCAGCGTAGAGCTTTTGGCTTTCCCTTCTGCATTTTCTGCGACTGCTTCTCAAATTTCTAACCCCTGTATGACATCAGAGAGAATGAAATATAGAAAAGGATTTTCATCCAGGTGTAAAAAGGTTAATTTAGAACTTTATTTTCAAATATTATCAAGCCACTGAATACAATACTACTTATAAGGAATGTACATTTGATCAAATATGTGTGTAAGCAAAGAATAATTATATTTTATTCTAAATAACCCTTTCTTAGCAACAAAAAGTTCCAAATCTGGTATAGTTTAAATTGATATTTAAATATCGATTAATTTTAATTTTGCAATTGATATTTAATTGCAAAATTAAAATGAATCGATATATCAGTAAACAATTGATTTTGTTCAAAACCAAATTTTCGGTAGTTATTAAACAGTTTTCTAAAAATTATTAATGGTCAAATGCTTAAATTTTCCGTTCTGCAATAATGATATTTTTATTGACTTTCCAGACCATTTACAAGACATTTAACATAAATAATTTCACGTAAAAAATGTATGAACGAAAAAAAAATTTAAAGCATAAAACGTGGAGTGAATTAAAAAATTTAGTTAGGACAAATTTTAGGAAGTTATCAGCAAGTCCTATATTTCAGTTGTAAATTTTATTTCGTAAAACTATTTTTTATCTGTTTTTATATTCTCTTAATTTTACTGTTTATGGGATTAAAAATCTTTACAAAATTGTGTTTTGGGATATCGCATCAAATTTTGGGATCACAAATGAAACATTTTAATAATAAAATAAATTATATTCTATACAATATTTAATATTTACATTTTATGCATTCAATTAAAAATCTAAATATTTCTCACCGATTTCAAAAAATCTTTCATTTCTTTCTTCCTGGGTACTTGTCCCAAGGCTCTCACTATTATTTCAACATTTCTAAACAAAGTTAAAAAGGTGATAAATGAACTGTACAAAACACTTAAATTCAATTGTACACACAAATTCCAAATTAATTCAAAATTTGTTCAAAACAACATATTTGTATTTACTATACTATGAAGGAAATGTAGCACTATGCTGTGAGGGATGTTGCTTTTTCACATGCCCGTTTGTCACGATTATTGCTTGAGAAGCTTCCAGATTTTATCACTACACAAATAAATGTGCATAAATACGGCGTTTTTTCAATAGAATTTAATATCGATGAATTAATGAATGTAAGATCATCGAGGAACAGAATAACTGGCTAAGACTTACAAAAAAACATGTGAGGAAAAAGTGGCTTTATTGAAGATATTTGTTATATACCAACAATCAACTACTCTCAACTTTCAGTCTTTAGACAAATTTATGAAAAACTCATATTAATGTCAGAGATTAACATACATAAATAGTGGTACAGGCGAATCTTGGACGGGTACTCGAATACTCGCCTATCGCAAAGCACTTGGTAATTTTGAACCACTGACAGGTGACGAGGTCTCATCTGAGAAATCAAACTAATAACCGAATCTACGCCAAATCAGTGGAAGGACTTCGTATGTCAGAGATTAACGTGAACAGATCCCCAACCCATAGAACTCCAGCAACCCAGCGTGGGAGATTATGATCATCCTCCGAATTACTTCCAGCGGCAAATGATCCTTCACTTTCATGATCTTAACTGGAATTGGCATGAATCTACTGAACCACTAGAATTCTGTCAGCCACTGACAGAAAAATTATAATAGAGACAAAAACA
This sequence comes from Latrodectus elegans, assembly GCA_030067965.1. Classification (NCBI taxonomy): domain Eukaryota; kingdom Metazoa; phylum Arthropoda; class Arachnida; order Araneae; family Theridiidae; genus Latrodectus; species Latrodectus elegans. Next base: position 99,296,176 of record CM057813.1, read on the forward strand.
AACCACTTTGACCATAATATCAATTTAGAAAGAGTCAATGAAAAATATTAGTCCGGTATATTTGAAATAAGAACTAATTAAAGTGCCAGATACCACAGAAAATCAGTATAATGTATCAAAAATATCCTGATAGTAAGAAAATTTGTTGATGATTGTGCTGTGATACATAATAAAACTATGCATTAAATGATTTTAAAATACCTTCTTCTGGCCGAAAATTAGTGATAGTACATGGCACTTATCAAGCAAATAGCCCAGTAACACGTTCGTATGCTTCCTGATCTTCAATATTTTATGAATGCATAACGATTCAGCATATCAATAAATTGACAAAGCTTTTTTATTGGTCAACCCAGCTTTAAGTAATATTTCGCTTATCTACAGCTATTATACTAACAACTCTTTTTGGTATTCTTTCAAAAAGGATTTAATTCACAACTTTGGGTATTTCAATTCATTTTTATCGCAAGAATATCTTTAACTCAACTATAAATTTTGAACTGGGATTCCAGATTCATAAAAGTTGACCAAACACTTCCTACAATTCTCCTGTGGAATTTAAAGGAACATTTTCTGCAGACTGGGTAAGATGTTGTGCATTTATGTTGTTATATCATGCTTGACAGAGATAGCAATATGGCATGACGAGTTATCGTCCAAGAATTAGCATTTCTCAATTTTATACAATTTCTAAAGTATAGAAAGCACCCAATTTTCCAAAATTTTCAAGATAGCAATCAGCCTAACAAGAACAATATTCAAGGGTTCAGGCCGTATCGAAAAAAACACTCTCAAATAGTTTCACCAAAAATAGCAAAAACATTTGCCGTCTTTGTTGAATGTGATAATGTTTAGTTTGTATATATGGTAACATAAACGTTAATTTGAGAACAAGAAGAATTTAAAATGTCTTGAGGTGCATAATAACTCCAACTTACTGTTAAAACTCATTGTGGAATATTTGATATAGTTTCTTGACGTTTTTCTACATTTTCACTCTCGAGAATACGCTGATTCCGTTTCGTTCAATTGACAGCATTAACCAACGTATGCACTTTGTATCGCGATTACTGAAATCTTTCAATTTTTCACAGCAATACCGTCAGCTGATTATGGTTGGAATAATTCTACACTACTGGTTGAATAGATTTTGCGATTACCATAAATAGCATACTTACATGACAGTCAGCTAACACTTGTATCAAAGTCACAAAGTTATTTTTATTTTCAAGTCTCTCGCACAATTTCCCACTTATTGATATTCCCACTTCGCTTTGCGTTTCATTTAACTTTCGCAAGCCTATTAAAAACACTAGAATAACAAAAGTTTCAGCAATTCAGCGATAACACTCCCTTATTGTAATAGTAGAGTGCGTGTGCTATACCTTTCCCTTCATAATTAACCTATTATAAATAATTTTGTATATGTATAACATATTATAAATATTTTTTTGTATATGTATAACATATTATAAATATTTTTGTTTATTTATATACATAATAATGCAGAAAATTTTACTTTGTAGAGGTTTTTCCTTTCCCTTTTCTATCAAATATTTTGAAAGCTTCTGTAATTTGGCTCTGAATATTAACTTGGTAAGGGCTTAACTCTGTGAAAAAATAATTCAAGTATTCATGTTGATACACATATGTTTAAAAGATTTCATAATGCTAGTAATATAAATACTATAAAGTTTATTGTAATACTCGTATAAATGTAATAAAATGACAGTTTACAATTTTTTATTCCATCTCTTTTCAAATAATCCAAATATTAAATAAAAATATTAAAATTATGATAACAACTGTGAAAACATACCTTTTGTAAAGAAGTTATGAACACCATATAAATTAAAATGTAATTCTTTATTCTCAATATTTTACTTTTATCATAAATTCTATGTCTCTTTAATTGTTACTAAATGGCAATTAAAAAGTAAGGGAACGTGTTTTGACTCTTAAATTTATGTTTTTTGCCAAAATGTTTCAGAAAAGTATGGAAATTAATTGCCGAATAAATTTTATATATATAAAACTACAACCATTCTATTATCCCTATTAAATTTTCAAAAGAAAAATAAGTATAAAATAATCCTAATACACTTGTATTAAAAACATTTTACACACTTTTCCTAAATAAAGTTATAAATTTAAATTGAATATTTAAATCCCTTAATAAAAGACTCTGATTCCCAGTACTTTAAGTAATTTATTTTTTATCATGCTGATTTTTATATCACATAAATGAGTTGATAAAACTGATAAAAAAAATTTACTAAAATATTCATCCTTAAAATTTTGCTTAATGATTTTCAGCGCACGTTGGTAAAAGATCAGGAGAAAATGGTGGCCAGAAAAGCCTCTGTACACGATGCAGATCATGTTCACTGGTGTTGATATTGACTGAGGCAGGCGATACTTGGACTGTACCTTTAGGTTAAAGGGCTTTGAATATTCATCCATAACCAAGTGCCTCGTAATATTAAATTATAGATGGTCAGGTGGCAAGGTCACATCTGTGCTGGCACTCTCCTCTCCACATCCACGCTACACAGCGTAAGGACTTTGAAAGTCGTATTAACGTAGACACGTCCCCAACCCACGAGCTCCAGCAACCCAGTGAAAGAGAGTACAGTGCAGTCATCCTTCCAAACATTGCCCGCTGCAAATGATGCTTCACTTAGCAGATCTTAACGGGAAGTGGCGTGAAGCTACTGGCTACTAGAGCGCTGTCTTTTACTGCAGCAAATTCTCCACGCATTGTTGAGCCATCATAATTTCCTGAATTCGAACTAGAAGTGACCTAGAACTCTGCTTCAAGCCATGATGTTGCGTTATCACAAGGTGAGGCGGTCGCCAATTATGGTCGTAATGTCTTTATCCCGACGTCAACGCCACATTCATAAGTAACGACTATCATTAAACATATAGAGGGATGACTCAGCCGAAGAAACGACTTTGTGTATTGCGTAGTCCATACCACTCTACCCAAAACCATTGCACTCATTGATGCCTGTGCTTGTGGATCGATGTCTTAGTCTCCCTTAACAAACATAATAAGTGCAAGCCACAAGCAACAAATTACGGGGAAATATTTCTCGTCCATCTAGGAACATCTAGAGTTACTTGAACATGCTACAGGATGGAATTAAACATATTTGAACACTACCGCTTGTCAAAAAATGTGTCGATCTAGGTGAGCTCACGTCACTCTGGATGCACCAGCATTTCTCAAACTTATCACACTTCCTTGCTTCAATAAACTTCGTCAGAGCCAGTATACTGTGGACGCGTTCAAGTATGTGTCAGTGGAAATTTGCGATATGGACCAACCTGTCTTTCTCAGACCGATCACCATGACCCTTGTAATATCTCTCATCTACTAAATTACCTTCTATTATATACATCCTCTGAAACAAAAACAAAATTTCAATGATGCAAAAGTAACTTTTGCAGAAATAATGGCATAAAATTGTACATTCTGCTGGTTCCTTCTCTTACATTTTATTGAACACTCTCTGCAGAGCTCATTTGCATAACTTGGTGAGGTGCATCAACCTTGAAATTTGCATTATTTTCTGACCACTCTTTCTTAATATTGCATTTTCAATATCCCCTAGTGTATAACAACCATGGTGATTTTTTTCTGAAAATGTTTTGAAACAATTTTTTAAGATACTGTCATAAAGAAAAGAAAATAATCCTGCGAATTTGAATCATCTGAACTGATTGTATTTCCATAACTATTTCTGAGGGTAAATTTTATTTAAAATCAATTCAGAGCCTTATAATTCTGAAATATTAATTCATATTGTTCTATAATAACTTTTTATGAACTATAACTCCCATTTTACCTTACGTTTATAATTTTCATAATTTATATAATCTTTCCTGAAAAAAAAAAGTGTTTATCTTATTTTATTTGATATTTTTTTAGAATTCTCTCAAATTTCCTTTCAAATTACAAGCAACAAAAAATTTATTTTTTGATTAGTTTTCATGAGGAAACAAAATAAAACTATTAATGTTTTAAAAACATAATTGTAAAAGAATGCAAAAATATTTTAGGAAATACTGTGCATGAATATTTTCACATTTTTTTCATCACAGATATGTGACATAAACTACATCTACTACAGTATAACAATAAACTTATAGTAAAATAAGAATAAATTAGGAAAACTATATTTTATTGGTATTTTCAATTATAAAACATCAAATGAAATTTATTGTTATTTTACAAAGACTTAATTTTTATTATTCTTAAAGTAAAAAATTAGTTAAAAGAGAAGATTTTTGATAAATATTCCACAAAAAAGAGAATATTTACGATTTTAAGTAAAATTACGGTAGTTTCATATTAGTACATTGAAAATTTTCTCCAAAAATATGTCACCAAATATATTTTCAAAATATGAAGGGCGCTAAAACGGATAGTCATTTAAACAATTATTTATTTTACTTAAAAACTTGTTTTCGATCCCTACTCAAATCTATTAATCATAGATTTAAAACCTCCATACTTAAAAAAAATAGAAAACGGGGGAATTTTAATATAATAAAACATAAAATCTGAGTTCATCCACTAAACTTCCGCATTTGTGGCAAAATCGAAACATTTGTCACCATATTTCACGGAAATATTCAACCAAATAATTCATAAGTATCAAAATTAATTAAAAATCTATGCATGTTATACATTATAATATATACATTTTAATTTAAAATATAAAATTTAATTCATAAAGTTTTTAATAAGGAAATTAATTGAATTTTACTAAAGTTCTTTAACATTAAAATTTTAAAAAGTTGTCTAAGAATATTAGAATGTATGCAACACATAAAAGTATACAGAGCTGTATTCAAATGTCTATGAATATCATTGCATATATGCAAATATCACAGCATATTTGAAAGTTTTTTTCTTTTATAGGTCCATTTAATAAGATGTTGTTTAAGATTTTTATTACTAATTATAGTTTCATTTTGAGATAATAAGTACATAATATTGTCTTATATTGCGTTTCATCATAATAAGCAAAATCATGGGCATAGATGCCGTTTTATACAGTATGCTAAATTCTGAGTTTTTTGGTGATAAAGAAATACTGCCAAGATGACGCATTGTTACGTGCGCGATGACGTAAATATTATGGTTGCCAAATTATAAAAACCAAGTTGCCAGATATATAAGAGCATCCCCCAAAAAAATCGCTAAGTTCAAAATTTGGCATGCTGGATTATACGGCATTTGTGCCAAATTATTTAATAATTCCTTATTAGCATATATGATATATTCGCACAGGAAAAAGAATAAACTTATGCAATTCAAAAAAATATTAGCTAAAATAATTAACTCATAATTTAGAATGTGATTTTATAAATAAAATAACCAAATATACAATGAAAAATTTATTACATACTATCCACATAATTTTGCATGTCTTTAAAATGAAGTATAAGGTCACACCGAATATTTCCTCGCGTACTTAGCTTCAGTTACCACATATACTTTTCTTTTTATAAAAATTTGATAAAATACAGACTTAAAAAAATACTATCTGTAAAGGATAATGGCAAATATGTTGAACTATAATTATGTAGCCAAAATATTAAAATGCGGAAAAAAAATCTCAAATGAAATCAAATGCATAATTATTACATAAAAAATATTTTCAAATAACAAATAAAATTGTCACACACACACAACCTTCCATGTGATTCATTTTTCTTAAATTTTAAGTATTTATATTTTACAGTGCCCCCTATAAGCACAATCAGAGTTATAAAATAATTTCTAAATTAGTTATAAATAAAATTTTGTCAAGTTTTATCGCGTAAGCTGTATGTTTTTATAAAACTGTACATTATAGCTCAATTCGAAACTTTGCTTACACTTACTTTGCTTATTTTTTCTCAGAATATAATGCTTAATTTTAATGGTTACATAGCAAAATTTTATAAGGTTTCGAGATTTTTGATCGCAGCAATTTTAAGCATCAAAATATTGATTTGTTTTAGAAAAAATTAAAAGAAAGAAGTTTTGGCAATAAAATAAAGCGATATATGATATTGATCTTATATTCTAAATTCTGAAAAATTAAATGACGAAAGATCGAATACTCAAACTTTCAGATAAACTCGTTCATAATATTTTACATTGTATGAGCACATTTTTCTCAGATTTAATATATAAAAAGATATTTATTTATATATCTGGAATTGGCAACATGTGTTGAATGAAAATAAACAAATTGAATTCTCTGCACTCTCATTAATTTAACGATATGATTTCCATAAAAAATAGATTATTTACTCTAAAATTAAACAAACAAGTTAAGGGACAGGTTTCAAAACGATGTTATTTTTTAACAACTGCCTTCCTATCACCGGTTATGAAAACATTTTCAGTTTATCGCTTTGATCCCGAAAAACCTGAAAAGAAACCTCACATGCAAAAATATGAAGTTGATGTAAGAGAATGTGGGTACACTACTTTAGACGTTCTTATTAAAATCAAAAACGAAATGGACCCTACACTGACTTTTCGACGCTCTTGTCGCGAAGGTATTTGTGGTTCTTGCGCTATGAACATCGGAGGATTGAACAAATTAGCTTGCCTTCATAAATATGACACAGATAAGGCAAAAGTTCTCGAAATATATCCTCTTCCTCATATGTATGTGATAAAGGACCTTGTCACAGATATGACTCAATTCTTTGAACAGTACAAATCAATTAAGCCTTGGCTACAGAGGGAGAAAAAGGAGCCTGTTGGGCAGAAACAATTATTGCAAAGTGAAAAACAGTGGAAAAAACTGGAAGGTTTATACGAATGCATTCTCTGTGCTTGTTGCACAACGTCTTGTCCAGCTTATTGGTGGCATGCTGAAGATGGATTTTTGGGAGCAGCTGCACTTCTGAATGCATATCGCTGGATCATAGATTCCAGGGATGATGCTACTGCTGAGCGATTAGATTCATTGAGAGATGAAAATTCGCTTTACAGATGTCATACTATCATGAATTGCACTGTGTCTTGTCCGAAAAAGTTGAATCCAGGACGTGCTATTAGTGAAATTAAGAAACTTCTAGTTGGATTATCAAAAAAAGAACCACCCGAGTTATCAAACTGATAATTTCACTGAAAATTATTTTTATTATGTTTTGCTTTGCAAGAAATTAAATTTTATTCTTTAAATGTGTATGGAATAAAGAAAAGGATGAATAAAAGCGATTCAGACACAAAAAAAAACATTAAGCTCACTTTAGGATTTAAAAACATTATATTAGAAATAAAAAACTTAGACTACTATTTTAAAATTTATAGAATGCAGAATCTTTTAACCACAGCTTTCTTTTGTAGAAATGTCATTACATAAACATAGCAGATACTACCGTATTTTCACATTATTATCCAGCTTATGGACCTAAAGAAATAGCATGTTTCTTACGGAGAAGAGAAAGTAATATAAAGTTGATATGAATAATAATACTTGAATACAAATAATAATACTTAAATACATCTCTGAAAATTTTATTTTAAATTAAATATGCTGGAATAAAATTTTTTTTGTTCAAAAATTGACTAAAGAGTGATAAACAAAGCAAGTTAAATGCTAAATAAACTTAAAGCTAGTTTGTGCGAAAAAGGGCTTAATGATAAAATTGTCGATTAAAAGGGACACTAAGGTCACAAATCGCCTGAGACAAAAAGCCGCCAAATAAAGCAACATTTAATTTTGTTTTATTAAAAAATAATAATACTTTTACATTACACCTACACAACCGATCATCGATGCGACCGGTAAGCCGTTTCCACCAGAAATAAACATTGTCATTTAAAGAAGTTATATCAGTGATAATTATTTATAGTTATAAAATATAAATATATAAAATTCTTTTATTATTTTTAGCAGTTTCAAAATATATAAATATTTTTAATCCTTCCACGATGCAAATGGAGTATTTACGACAATAATTTACAGTTTTTTTCCCTTTACGGTAATTAACCGTACGGATGGGCTATAATGGAGAAGCGCCCTCCCCCCTCCCCAAGTACTACTAATAAACATAAAGATATTATATCTTTCCAGATCTTATTCTAATTACATTTTTCATTTTAAGTTAAAAATGTCTAACTATTTGATTGTTACTATTCAGTTACATTCACAAAAATCTTACATTACTAAAAAATATTTGTAAAAAGAAAACTAAATCAAAGTATATTAAAAATTTAAAATAACGTATATTATTAAATTTTTTGCAACACAAAAGAAAATATATATCCTATTTCAATCAAAATGAATAATCATAACAAAAATTTCGGTATTACATTCAGACGATTTGGCAGACGAATGATTAGCGCTCTAGTCAACAGTTCGTGGATTCGATTCCTATCTCTCACTAAAATGCTTGTAAAAGTCGGGATTTATTTTAAGGTTAAGATTCACAGTTTTATATAGCCTTCATGTACAAAACATATTATAGTACCATCATTCTATAAACAGAACTTTTTGTAAATAGAACATAAATTGATTGATAATAGCATAATTCTGAAAAAAGTCTAATTAATAACTGCTGTGATACAACTTTTCATAAAAAATTGAGGGAAACATAATAAAAATTATGATTACTCCTTTTATATATATGCATTTTTCTCTAGATTTAATAATATTTTTTAATTTATCTAAATTTATTTTCATGAATGATTTTGAAGAAAAAATATAGAAAACGTTAGATTTAGGTTTAACTTATATTTTATGTCTGAAGGAAAAATAAAATAAAATAATTTCGAAATAACAAACAGATAAAATATGAGATTTAATAGACAAATAGTAACATTAAATTTCTTTCTTGTAAATGTTATAGTAACAATAATTCTTTGATATTTTAATTATACTAATTATAATTAATAATACTAATTACACAAAAGCTAGTTTAGGAAAACATTTCGCATGCAGAATAAAAATTACGAACAGATAAAGTTAGCGTTTCGGTTGATGTCCATTAAGACATTCGCCAATCAGACCGTTGATATTGTCAAGAAAACTAAATTAAGGGATATCATTGTTGAATTATGTTTATATTTCGAAGATATTATTTTCTTATACTTATGGATTCAAAGTTTTGAAAATCGAATGTTGAAATTAATCATTTGAAATTAAATGTTATATATATATATTATTTCAATCATACTGTTCACTTTTAAGATATGTATATATTGAAAAAATAAAAGTAAGACTATTTTTAGGATCATTACTATTTCTATACTTTTATTAAAAAATTTTTCTTTGTTCCATTTTCCTTTTTAGTAGATTGGTGTTTTACTTTCTTCTTGACTTTGGAAAAAAGAGTATTTGGAAGTTTTTTTAAGTAATTTTATTAGAGCTGTACTTGAAAAAAATTCGTACATCGAAAATATCTCTTAGTATATAATCTAGTATAGTAAAATATCTCTTAGTAATAGCAGTGAGTTAAGAATGTTATTACTCCTTTTTTTTATCTCATAAGGGTTTAATAAATTAAGCATAAAAAAGTGGGAATATTTTTTAATAAAATAACCACTCTTTATACATAAATATTTTAAAAGTTATTCCGAGTTCAAATCCCAACTCGGGCATAGATATTCTTTTCTCTCTATCTTGTTTCTAAAATGATAGATGAATGTCGCCCGCCTTATAAAACAGGGTTGTAGTTGGTATGACGTGCGTAATGTTGCTCGCCTCCGTGACTTTGTTCACAGGTGCCCATCGAGTAACGATAAATGAATAGCATTTTCCGGTCTTGTTGTGTTGAAGGGTTAACATGAAAGATGCACCGGCCCACCCGAAGGTATACGGTGTAGGAACGTTGCGCAGCAATCCAGTCAAAGTGTGCGAGAGGTAGATTACTAGCAGGACAGCAATTGCAAAAGGTCCTGAATTAGGGTCTCAAATAGGTGGAGAATTACTCCAAGGAAAGTTCCAATAAAGTAGGGCAATCTATTGTGATCTCTCTGACCGGAAGATTTGTCGGTGGCTCAACAGTCTTTATTTACAATACATAATAAAAACAAGTAATAACAGTATGAAAAAGGAATATATATATATATATATATATATATATATATATATTTACAAAGTTTACAAGATTGAAAGAGACATAAACAATTAATCATTATCTTTGTCGCAAGTGATGGAGTCCAATTGAATTTGGAGTTCTCTCTGTAGAATTTCTTTTATTCCATGTTGTGCTGAGGGAATCGTAAGAAGGCGTGTTAGCTGGATGTTCTGGAATTGAGAGTGAGTATTTCTAATGCCAGAGTAACGTTGGCAATGAAGAATAACATGCTCTGGATCTGAGGTCTCATTATCATAGTCGCAGGCACTTGTCCGTTTGTGGAATCTGTGTCTGTAACTCCCGAATGCACCATGGACTGTATAAATCTGATTCAGGAAGAAATCAGATAGAACGCGTTTTCTAGATACCTTGGGACAGAAATCATAGAATCTTCTGGTTTTGGAAGAGTCGTTCCAGAGTTTCTGCCAGCTGTTAATTTCCCAATCCTCTAATAAGTTCTTAACTTGTTGTCTGCTAAATTTTGTGTATTCGCTAATAGCATCGGACTCAGTTGTCTCCTTAGCCGCTTTATCCGCCAGCTCGTTGTGATAGATGCCCACATGGGATTTAACCCAGTGGAATGTGATTATCTTGGGAGATTGCCTTAGTCTGTTCTTAATGTCTGAGATAGAGTCGCTAATAACTTCAAGGGAAGATAGTGCTAAAAGAACTGATCTGGAGTCTGTGTGAATGTGGAGTTTAATGTTATTATTCCTAGAGTAGATGATTGAAGCCAAAATCGCTCTTGCTTTCGCCTCAAAAACTGTTGTCTCATCGCTTAGATGAGTCTTGATTGTGTGAACTAAGGAAGTTCCATGAAAGATAAGTGCTGCGTAGCCGGTTCTTCCATTAATCCTGTATCCGTCTGTGTAAGCATAGTGGTCCTCATGGTTTTGATTGATAGTTCAATCTATATGTTTGCTGTGCCAGGGAGGTTCAATTTCTAATTTGTAACTCCACGCATTGCTACTGTTAAGTTCTATGTTGTTAATCCCAATGTTTTTCCGGCACTTCCATAGTTTAGAGCGTTTCTGCAGAGTATCTGCCTTCAGGTAAATCGGGACACAGCCTGACAAGATGTGGAGAGCTGGAGTGGAGATAGTGCGTTAGGCCTTAGTGGTTTAAAGAAATGCAATCCTTTGTATTTGCAGAAGAGTTCTATTCATCTTGACGGCACCGTTGTACTAAACTTGACATCCATAGAGTACAATACTTTCTGTGGCCATCAAGTAAATGTGCTTAAGAATTTAAGGCTTAATGCCCCATGTAGCCCTAATGATTCTCGCAGTTTTATTGTTTAGATTGTTAATGTTCTCTTTAATATTATTAAGATGGGAACTTCAGTTAAGTTTAGAGTCGAAAAGCAGTCCAAGATACTTAAGGTTTCTTGCGTATTGAAGACTTTGCCCATTAATTAATTTTAATTCAAGGTCTTCTAGTAATGTCTTTGGTGAATTCAACGATGGTATAGTTGCATTTGCGAATGCTTGAGTTAAGCCCATGATTTTTAGCCCAGTTGGAGACGATCTCTGGTGGCTGTCTGGAGAGTTTGGAGAACTTAAAGTAAGAACTTGCTGTGAGTAATAAGGCAAAGTTGTCGGCGAACGCTTGACAGTGTGATCCCTCACCAAAGTCTTGTGTAAGTAGTTCATTCGCTATTAATAGCCAAAGAAACGGTCCAAGGCTGGAGCCCTGTGGTACTCCATTGGAATATGAAGTTTTCTGATTTTGATCATTGAGGTAAGTTCTGTCCTTCAGAAATGAGTATATGCAATAATAGATATTTCTAGGGGTTCCATGCTTGTGTAAAATAGAGAGTATATCTTCCCAGCGTGCACTATTGAACGCATTTTTAATGTCTAGGGAAATAAGACAAGTGTAACGGTGTTTGGCTTTATTGTCTTTGATAATATTAATAATGGTGTTAGTAGCGTCGTTGGTGCTTTTCCCTTTATGTAAACCAAATTGCAATGGGTGTAAATGTCTGTTGTTGTGATAGTAGTAGAAGAAGCGATTCATTAAGAGTTTGTCCAAAATTTTGCCCCAGACTGTAAGCAGGCAGATGGGCCTGTAAGCTTCACTGAGTTGAGGGTCCTTTCCGTCTTTTGGGATAAGTACTACTTTTGCAGTTTTCCAAATCCTGGGAAACACGCTTTCGCTGAGGCAGGGATTTAAAAGGTCGCATACCCAATTTTTATCTAATTGAAATATTTCTTAATAGATGTCTAGACATGTAGCATTAAAGCCCGTAGCTTTATTTCTGTCCATTTATTTAACTGTCGATTTAATTTCGTCCGTCGAGAAAGGCGGATCATCAGGAGTGTTAGAACTGAGTAACGGGTATTTAATAGGAGATGAGGGGAAAGTGGAATTTTAATATTTCATTAATAGAGTCAATAGAATTGTTCGTAACTTGTCCGTTGCTAGTGAGAATAGGATTGATAGCTTTAGGAATTTTAAGTTTGTTTTTAATGGTTTTAAAGGCATCTCCAAAGGCATTTGAATTATTTATGTTGCTAAAGTAATCCCTGAAAGCTGTTTTTATAATTTCTAAGATTCGTTTTCTATAAATTGCCGCTGCTTTCTTAAATTCAATCTTAAACTTTTGTCTAAGGTTTTCATCCTTTTGCACTTGGAATTTGCGCCTAAGGGCCCTGATTCTACTTCTTTCGCAATTTAATTCCTTGGTCTACCAGTAGTTCTGGTTCCGTTTGGCGGGGGCCTTCTTGGAATAGATTTTGCAGAGGGAAGTAATTCTGTTTTCAATGCTGTGGATGGTGGAGTCGATGTCCTGAATGTTCTTAACTGGAAAGTCTGCGATTAATTTTTTAAGGGCTTTAGTGAAATTGTCCCAATCTAGAGTTTGATTGTTCTATCTGGTGTTGTGTTTTGCACAACTTTTGGCATTACTGATAGAGCAGGTCGTAAGTAGGTGATAGCTCGCAGTGTATTTATCAATAATGTTCCAGTTAACAATTTTAATTTCGTTAAAATTTTTCTTTATCAATAAATCTATCAAACTGTCTCCGAGCGTACTATAGTAGGATGGTTTATTTTGTGTATTATTTTCAACTATTAAGTTCTGTCTTGAGGTGAAGTCCAGAAGGAGTTTTTCTCTTTTGTCTAAGGTGTGTGGTCCCCAGACTGGGGACTTAGCATTAAAATCTCCAAATATAATCCATCTCTTTTCACAGTGAATGGAGAGCTGTGTTTCTTGGGACTTAAGTGAGTGTTGTAATCGCTTTAAAGGTGGATAATAAATAGAAAAGAATAGTGTGGGAAAATTGTTAATAAACGTTTGTATAATAACAGTTTCTGGTTCAATTAAAATAGGTGAAAAATGAATGTTTCCTTTGGTGATAATTGCAGTTTTGGAATTATTACTTGCCACAATTAGAAGATCTTTAGAAAAACCGGTAATGTGATCATCAAAGACATAAGGGTCGTTAATAGAGGCTATGTCTTGTTTAAGTTCTTTAAAATCTTCAGAGAGTAAAGTGTTGGCAGCTTTACAGTGATTAAGATTAATATGGGTGCAATTTAAATTAGCTATGTTGCCGTTTTTATTCATAGTTGGTTCTGGATATAATTTTATTTATCTCTTTTTCATAGATAGGACATCTTTTACTATTAGCATAATGTTCCACATTATATTTAGCCTTAAATTTTTATTACTCTCTGTGCAATTTATACAGTTAAATTTGTTTTTACAGTCTTTTTCAATATGATTGTCAGCGCATATTTTTCATGTTTCTTCTCTTTTACAATCTGTGGCTTTGTGTCAGAATCTTAAACATTTAAAGCACTGTTTGACGCATATGTACTCTCTGTATTGGATGTTGGACCATCCCAGGAAAATTTTATGTTTCCTGTTAAGTTCTGTTCTTCCGTTTAACATGACTATCCAGTTATTGCCGGATTTACTTTTGAATCCATGTACTACCTTCAATTCAGCGTTAGCACTTAATGAATTTATATATATATATATATATATATATATATATATATATATATATATATATATATATATATATATATATATATATATATATATATATATATATATAGGTAAAATTGTCAAAATTAATAATATACATTTTATAGTGAGGGAATAACGGCAGTCAAGCAGTGCTTTTTCAGCAGTATTTGAATTAAAATGAAGGAATGTTTCTTGATGTAAATGCCAACATGAAAACATTTTAACAAATATTCAAGAAGAATATTGCAGAAAAATTTAAAATTTATTTTGCTGGTGAACCTGCACCCTAGTAGAACTGAAAAGAAACTGGAAATGTTTTTAATGAAATAAATCTATAAGTTAGTCAGTCCTGCTGTTAAAATTCAAATAGTATTTAGGGACAATTGCTGAGGTATGGCAACAAAATATAATGTGATAGGATTTGTCAACATGTTAAAGACTACTCAGAAAAATTCATATGTTACCAATATAAAAGCGAAATTAACTACTATCATCCACTACTATGGCCACATAAAAATTAGTATAAGTACTCATTTTGAATAATCATTCGCATTCCTTTAGTTTTACGAAATCTTAACACATTTCTATTAAGATTTTGGTTTTTTACTAAGATTTTTTTTTTGGTGATATTGTTTCCCTTGGCTCTTAAAAAACGGATAAAAAGAAAATTAAGTAAAAGATTTAATTTTGGGATATTTCCACAAACACAAAATATTCAGAGAAAACATCTTAAATAAAATTTGAATTAAATGTTGGCTTTTAATTCTTCCAGTTGAAAACATAATACTCACGAATTATCTCGTCGATCATTTCTATAAAAAAAATATGTCGCCAAATATTAAAATTAGAATATGAATTTAAAAAAAAGATGTATCTATTTGTTTCAATGAAGACACAACTGCTCTTTTTGTTTTCACATTTAAAAAAAAATTAAAATTTAGAGCCTGTTAATCCGTTTTCTCATCGTGGTTATATAAGTATATCTGAAGATCTTTGGCATTAAGACACAACATATGGTGAAATATTTTTTTCGTGAAAATGGTCGTCAGGATAAAACGTAAACAAACGACTTTTAATTGTTTCCTTTGGTAAAAACAAAAATTATTTTTATAAATCAAATAAAGTTTTTGTATAAAATTTTTAACTTTTATATGAGATTAAAAATTTTATTCATGGCACAATAATTATTTGGTGATCATTTTTAAAATCAGATGTAAGTAACTCATATAATATTCAGAAATATATGTTTACAGTTATATAACAATATGCTTTATTATTCAAATGTATAAATAATAATTAAACTCATAATCTTGTATAATTATTTTTTGCTGTTTTTAATTTATGTAAATTATCCATTGAGTAGCCAATTTTCACTAAATATTTTTAAATCCCTAATCATAATCGAACATTTGTCTCGTGGGATCGAGGCGATTTAATAAAATTTATAATACCAATAAAGTCTTAAATAATTTTAAATTCTTTAAGAAAGTTGTTCTCAACACTTTATGCTTAAAAGATGAATAACTTATTTCTTAGCGATTTAGAATTATCAGATTATTTTAAGACGGATAGAATAAAAGATTATATCTCGCCATATTTGCTCAAAGAGGAAACAACAGATATTATTATGCGATTATTGAAAAATGAAATAAGAAATGGCTTAAAGTTGCCAAGTGATCCAGTACAGCAAAGCTATTCCTCCTTGGAAATGTCAGTAACTTTCTTTACAGAACTTTTTGATGGGTCTGAAAATGGTACATATGTAATTGTTTACCTTAATAAACGAAATTTATTAATAACTTTAGCCGAAATAAATCCAGGATTCTCTGTTAAAACAAAAAGAAAATATTTTCCAATAAGTGAAGATATCAGAAGATGTCCATACATTAAAATTTTTGAATTTATGTCCGACTGCTTGTTGGATTTCTTCACTGAGTATAATTTACTTGGTCGTACTCATATTGTAGGATTTTGCACCGACTCTCCACTTCTGCAATCTGGTATTAATGATTCAACGGTGTGCTATTTCACAGAAGTAGCGTCAGAATTTCCCCTTAACTGCTACGATGTAGTCCGCTGTTTTGAAATTGTTCTGCAGAAATCAAAGTACAAAGGTATTGATATTAATATTGTTGCAATTACCAGCGAAAACACGAGCATTTTCGTTGAGTCTTCTTATAGACATGGAGATATTGACATACTTGTCAATTTCGAGGATGACTGTAATATTTTGTATTGGGAAGACAAAAAGTACGTAGAGAAATGGACTGGTGTTGACGAAACGACATGTCGAGTACTTATTGATACACAACTTAAAAATTTTGGAGGAACTGGTTGCTTGGATTTCATTTCCACAAAAGATGACTGGAGTGTAATATCTCAAAATTTGAATCCTTCTAAACATAAACATTGTTCGTTTAGTAATTTAATGTCTCAGAACTCGATACTAGAACTTATGAAACAAATTTTACTTTGCCTTCACCATGACTTATTATTTTGTCGAAAGTCAAACATAGAATCTTTGAAGAAAAAGGGCGTCACCTTAGTTGATGTTGTAAACATTCTTAATGAAAAAGACTTTGATCACATTACATCTCTACTTCCAGGTGAAATCGTTGACGGATCAGAAGATGATGCCAAAATCGTGAGTTACGTATTTAGAATTGTATTAATACGCGTTGCGCAACTGATGTCAATAAGTTTAGCAACTATTTTATCAAGACTTCAAAACGACGATTTATTGGTTGTTATGAACTTTCCTCTCTTTTGGAAACTAGGTGATTATGAAGTTTACATCAAACAACTTCTTCAACGTTTAATTCCCGAAAAGAAAATTCAGTTCCTTCCCGCTGAAATTAAAAATATACCTACAGGAGCAGCTTTGGCCACGGCGATAGCTAGTAGAATGAATAGATCCAAACTGCACTTTTAAATATAACTAAGATTTCATTTTATTTAATTTGTTCACATATTTTATTAGCAATTCATATGTTCCTTTATTAAACAAACATTTTCAAAAAAAAATCACTACTGATTTATATAATGATGCACTACATTGAGATGTATAATATTTATTTCTCTTTATTCGACTATCAAAATCTGTCCATTGGCTCAATTAAATATCCGAATCTATAAAATACGTCATATTTTGACCATTAGATATTATACTTTATTGAACAGCAACTTTTAATGGCAGTATTATTTTCTTTAATGTTTATTTTTTATGAAAATCATTAATAATAATATGTTATTAAATAAAATATAATAAATATATATAAAAAAATTAATAATAAATAATGTTTTTTGTTAAAAAAATTCATTTGTTATCTCACGCAAAACATCGCCAGATTTTATCAATTTAGTTGGTTATTTGGTTATGTTAATATATATGCCTTAATACTAACTGTTAGAAATAAAAATGTGCCAATATCTGATCATACCTTAAGCATTTGGTAAAATTCTATGTCATGATCTTTGAGAGCCTTAAAAGGAATATCGTCCTTGCATATCTAGTAAATGACGTAAAATATATAAACACGGTTATCTTACATGTTCTTGCAGTTCACGTGTCACAACATTATCTCAAACCTTAACATTTCTGTGAAAAAAATGCAATAGATAATGAGGTTGGTCTTGGGATTAGAGCAAAAGGTACCAGATTCGATCCCAACCAACTGTTGAACAATCGGAGATGGATGTTCACTTCTAACTTCTACATGCATATCTATCAGTGCGGGCTTAAAAGTTTTCTAGATTTTCATCCTTGAAACTCGTAAATAATGTTCATTATCTATGAAAAGTTTTCCAAGAAATGTGATGTGTGTTCCTATGGCTTACAAAAGCATTTAGTCGTTATACAGTACATTACATTGTCCTTGTAGCAAACAATTTACAATCATGCTCACTATGGCTTAATATTGGACAGTGTTTTTCAGAATAGAAGGGGTTGTTGTTGCACCAGCGTGTTTCCCTGTACTCAACCCTGAGTTAGGCTCTACCTGTTAGATAGAAGCAGTCGGATGGAGTTTCCAAGATTTTAAAGCAGAGACCAAATAGAGAAAGACCCCAATTACTTAGCCTGCCACCCTCAGAGATATTATTTCCCTAAGAGTGACATTGCGACCACGTTCAGTTTCAACCTGCCCAGTCGCCTTTAGCAAACATGACAGATCTTCGGTCAGCAAGGATTCGAATTAACTACCTTCTAATAATGAACGCTATGCCTTTACCAACCAGGACACGGTGGCCTAGAGTAGAAGGGGATCTCGGTTTCAATCCGAGCTACTGTTGAATAAAAGAAGGCGGTGGTTCCGCTTGTGCCTTTTGTTTTCTCTTCTACAAGGGTGAAGACTTGGAAATATTTTGAATTTCTTCACATGCGATATGAGAATACGGTCCATTATCTGTGAAAAGTCATCTAGAAATGCAATTTACACCATGGATATTAAAGTGCCTTACCATAACATTATGTCGTTAGATTGTTCACAGTGTGGTGTTAAAAAACTGCAATTTCTTGGAAAAAATGATAGTGTGAACTCCGAAAATTTCACGGATGGCGACTTCCTGCCTAAAATGGTACTAAAAAAACTAAGCTTTTTAAACCTAAGCAACATTTCAAGTATTAATAATTATTTTAATTAATACTTTGTCTAATACTCATTATATAAAAATTTTCACGTTTTTTATCGTTTTTTAAAAAAAGAAATAAAATCTTTTTAACTGTTAATATTTTGATTTTAAGTGCTTCTAGTTTTCAGAGCACATTATTGTTTCTTTTTGTATTATTCCGTAAAAAAATTTTATGTCACAACAATGAATGACAAAGAATATAATAATAACAAGGAATTAACAGAAAGAGTATGACATAATAGACATTCTATCCTCTTGTCAATCTATGTTTCGAATGGTGTTGTAGAAAAAAATGATATCTAAATCATTTTTTCTGCAACACCATTCGAAACATAGATTGACAAGACACTAGCTTTATTAATGAAGAAGCCAAGAGTACCTGTATGACGACCTGAATAAGATGAGTCACTCATCCATGAACTTCAACAAAGAGAGAGGAAGAGAAACCCATTACTCTCCAAAATTCCATTTCAGTATTCTTTGAAAATAGAATCGGCGAATAGAATATTAATAGAATATATAGCGTAATAACGGATGGCACATCAGAAGATTAAATAATTGAGTACGTGAGGCATAAGAATGAGAAAACTCTCAGGTATCAAACAAGAAAGTAATCCTGTGACATCTGCAAAATAACCATATGAATGTCTAGCTAAACTAAGATAATTTTTTGACAAGAACAACAGCAAAATGTTTTCCCACATTTAAAAAAAAATATGAAAATGGAATTTTAAAGTTATGGTTTTGAAAAAGAAAAAATGTGTGATTATTTTGCCTGATTTTAACTAGATTAAATGAAAGTATGAAAGATTTTTAAGTAAGAATTTCATTTTGTTTTTTTCTGAGCCCATACTTAGCAAATTTTTTTAATAGTATTTTCTTTATAAAAGGAGACAAATTTGATAAAATAAATTACTTATTTTTTACTTATAAACTCTTTCAATTTTTAAAAACTATTTCACAAGTTCGTGAAAACGAATGTTTACTGTGAATTTATGACTCTGTGTA
This sequence comes from Latrodectus elegans, assembly GCA_030067965.1. Taxonomy (NCBI): domain Eukaryota; kingdom Metazoa; phylum Arthropoda; class Arachnida; order Araneae; family Theridiidae; genus Latrodectus; species Latrodectus elegans. The sequence goes on from CM057813.1 coordinate 99,315,893, forward strand.
TATATTTTGTTCATATGATCCAACCCATGGAAAAAGGAACATAAGTGGCGCCTCACTATTTGTCAGTGCTTGAAGTAACTCCCCCTTTGACTTCCTAAACATTACACTAAGACGTGTTGTTTATTATTAAGCATCTTACTGGATTTGTTGTTAAAATAACAATTTTGAATTTTCTAATTTTAAATAATTATGGCTGCTTGCTGTGCTTATGGGTGTGCAAATAGACTTTCAAAAAGCGTTCCTGGAGTAACTTTTCCAGGTAATTTCATTAATCTTAAGAAATTTTTGTTGACTGGAGTTAAATGTAGCTAATCCTGTTGCACAAGCATCATCGATTTCATATGCGCCTAAGAGCAGGCGCAAAACGAATAAAATATGATTTTATTGCAAAATATATTACATGAAATTAGTGTTTTATTTATTTATTAACTTATTTTTCTTAGCATTAGGCTTCCCGTGAAAGAAGAAAGGAAAGCATTTTAGGTAAAGATAATCAGTAGAAAAGATTGGTCTCCAGCACCTTATACGAAAATCGTTTTTTTACATTTCAAAAATCATTTCTTTCACAGATCGATGACTCGACTTTTACTAAAAAAGGATGCTTTTAGAATATTTCCTGCATTCCCACTTTGCTATCAATATGAGTTGATATCTTTATTCTCTAAATATAATATTTTTTTCCTAAACATAACGTAAATTTAAAATTTAATGCTTCAGAAAATTCGTTTTTATTTAAAAACCAATGATAGCTTAAATATTGATATTAACTAGAATAGTATGAAAAAGAAACAGAATAAGTCTCAGATATTTGTATTTGTTCTATAGACTTGTGTTTTTTGGCATTATAAGCCTTATAAATCATTTCTTCATTATTAGTTTCATTCTAAAAATTTAAATAAATAAATATACGAGGGTCACTTTGAAATTTTTGAGGTACAACTAGGTTTTTAAAGTTATACTTACAAAATTTTAGGTGTGTTCAAAGTAGTCTCCTCCATCATCAAAGCACTTTTGTAGACGAATTTTCCACAGATTAAATGCCTCAAACTATTCTTGGAATAAATGAAAAAATTCATTTATAGCCATATCAATCTCTTCTTCTGAATGAAAACGACGTCCACGTAAGTTCTTTTTTAGATTTAAGAATAACCAAAAGTCGCACATAGCTAGATCAGGTGAAAACGGCGGATGTTCGATCACTTTAATTTGTTTAAGAAACTCAACTGTTAATCTGGCTGTATGTGAAGATGCATTGTCATTGTGAAGCATTAGTCCTTTAACATTCAGTTCTTGTAGAATTTCTGGAAGACATTTAGAGGTATACCAGTTTGCTGTTACTGCCTTCTGTCCTTCCAAGATGATGGCTTTAACCAATCCCGTACTTCTGATGAAAACGGCATATGTCACTTTAATTCAGTGCGCGTTTTTTTCACCATTGTCGGCGTGGGATAATCTTCAAAGACCCATACTTTGCTTTTTTGACGTGTTGGAACTTCAAAAAATGGTATATACATTTCATCACCTGTTACAATTTTAGAAATGATGCGGTGACCACCATAATTTAGCAGTTTAAGAGATTTTTTACTGATTCTGACACGCTCCTCTTTTTGCTCAGTTAGATTATGGGGAACCCAATGGCAAACTACTTTTTTCATATGTAATTCTTCATGAATGATTTTGTGTATGGCTGCGGATCCAATGTTGAGTTCCTTCTGTATCATTTGATAGGTACAGCGATTATCATCCATTAACGTTTTTTGTATGGCAGACACATTATCTGGGATTATTGTTGACGGCGGCCTTCCTCTGTGTTCTTCATCCTGCAGAAAATTGTGACTTCTTCTAAATTCTCTAAGCCATCTGAATACAGTATCACGAGCTAGAGATTCATCACCAAATGTTAATTGCAACAGTTGAACGCATTCTTCTTGATTTAATCCTGCTTTAAAATCGTAGAAAATCATTGTGCGAAAATGTTCTCGCTTCAACTTCATTTTCTCTTCTGTTTAAAATTTATTCTACGCTAAACAAGTTGAAGTAAGTCAGTAAAAAATCGTCTTCTTTAATTTTCGTTAAAATACTTTGTATTTTAAAAATTAAACCTTTATTTTTATTTTGTAAATTCGCGCTTTTTCTCAGTAACCCTTGTATATGTATATATATATATATATATATATATATATATATATATATATATATATATATATATATATATATATATATATATATATATATATATATATATATATATATATATATATATATATACAAGGGTTACTGAGAAATTTTGAGATAAGCTCAATTTACAAAATAAAAATAAAGGTTTAATTTTAAAATACAAAGTATTTTAACGAAAATTAAAGAAGACGATTTTTTACTGACTTACTTCAACTTGTTTAGCGTAGAATAAATTTTAAACAGAAGAGAAAATGAATTTGACGCGAGAACATTTTCGCACAATGATTTTCTACGATTTTAAAGCAGGATTAAATCGAGAATCAGTAACTCTTGTATGTATGTATATATATATATATATATATATATATATATATATATATATATATATATATATATATATATATATATATATATGATATTTAAAAATTTATAGTAAGATATATTCATAGGTGTTATTGTCAAACTATGTTTACTATATTTGGAAGAACAGATTTATTTGTTCCAAAAATATTTATTTTTAATATGTTAAGTATAGGGCTAGACATCAGGTTCCTTTAAATGGGGGGGGGATTTATTGCTAAAGCATTCTGCCAGGGCGCAAATTTGGAAGAATTCGCAGGAGGACTGACGCCAAAAATACTCCGGAGAACAAGTGTCTTCAGAAAACGTCACAAAATGGACGTTCCGAGAGAACTTTTAAGTTTTCCAGCGAGTTAGAAATATCTGGGCACCAGAGGAATTTCATTTGTGTTTTTAACTCGTACCTCGTTTTTGTGCTTACCTCGTGTAAATGGCTTTAAATAAATTTATTAAATTTTCATTCGATGAAGAGGAATTTTTAATAGATCAATACAGGTGTAAGGCCCGGCGCAAACTACAGCAGAATTCTCCGGGGAAATTCCTAGAATTCCGTGCTTGGAGAATTCCTCGTAAACTCACGGAGACGGAGTAATGACATCATGTCATGTGACAATGTGATGTTATTCTTCTACTTGACATTTTTCTGTTATTACATTTGTTTTGAAAGATTAAATAAATTTTTTTGATGCAGAACAGGAGTTTTGTGAAATTATTACTTCTTATTTATAAATATATTTCTTAATTTATTTGTATAAAATTTTAAAATACATGTAATTGCATGTAATTTTCTCTGCTGTGATAATTTTTAACTTAATTAACTTATAATTATCTAACTAAACTAGCTTATATTTCATAAAAAAAAAAATAATAAGCAATCAAATTTGGTCAAATTGATTGAATTATAACATTACTTTTAATATAATGTATTTTAAATAATACTTTAGCATAATTCCAGAAGTAGTGTAATTTGTTTCTTGGAATAACTGAAAATTGTAATGCATTCCAGAATATTTAAAAATTTAATTATTTAAAATGTGCTTTGCACTTACAAATAATTGAATTATTCCATTCCACTCATTGAATTTTACCATAAGTTTGAATGTAATGTATTCTAAATAAAATTTAAGTATAATTCCACAAATAGTTGTATAATTTATTTCTTGGAATAAGTAAAAATTGTGATGCATTCAAGAATTTTTAAAAATTTAATTATTTAAAATTTGTTTTACATACACAAACAATTAAATAATTATACAATTTCTCTTTATTAATTCATTTCAATGTATTTCATAAATTAAATTTAAAATATTTATGTTTTACAGAAGAGAATGATTTATCAATTATAAGCAATTAAACAGGCTTCATTCAGATTTCTAAGAATTAAATTCCATGAACCAAATAAAAAATTTCCAGGAAAAATTGACATTCATATTTTATTATATATGTAAAATATATTATTTAGTAATATAAATTTTAATAGAATATTTCAATAATGTTTTTTAATAAAATAGAATTAAAACATATAAAAAAATCATAACACCTAAAAAACGTCAACAGTATAAATTTGTAACAAAAATATAAATTTTCTTGACTATATAAAAATCCAGTTATATTTAATTTAAATAAAAGAATAAATTATTTTAATTACAATTCTTTCTTAAGGTATAATTTAATCAATTTGAACATGCACAATCTCGATAGTGAATTTTAACAGAAATCTTTGTTACATGTTCAGACAAAAGTACTTTGAGCTCTAAACTATTTTTAATACAAAACATAATATTCATTTTTAAATCCATAATTGTTGCAATTCACTATCACCTTTATCCTCATTTTAACAAGGTATTTCCAAGTGTGACTTTCATCTTTTCCCATTTTGAATCTCTTTATATATTTCATAAAAAGCATGCTTATATTTATTTAAATCCTAATTTACACTGATTTTAACTCGATAGAATAATGTCCAAATGGAATTAAATAATGTAACATTCTATTCATTAACATTCGACAAAATTATTTCCCATATATATATGTGTGTAACATTTCCTTTACCTCTGCACAATATCTTCACATTTTTTCTCAATATGCTCCCAATAAGAATTTTATTGAAATATGGTTGAAAAGAATCTCAAGTTCAAAGAACGTCACAAAGTCACATGACATGACGTTATGCGACATGTGACTTCGCCAGAGAATTCTGCTGTAGTTTGCGCAGGGCCTTAGAATGAAATGTTTAAAAGCGCTTAGGGAGGAAATTCTTTTCATTTTGGAAGTACTTGCTTGATGCAGATCCGCTTGAAAATGTCATACTTTTGATTAATCTAATAATTTTATATATATAGATATTTGTGTATAAGATATGCATATTTTGGTAAAAATTAACAAAAATACGAAATAAGCTTTTAACTATAAATGTAAATAACTTTTTAGAAATAGTAAGTAATTTAAATAATTTTTTTCTTCGGTGTATGCAATTAAAATGAAAATAAAGCCTGCCGATGTAGTCAGTCTAATCTGCTAGCTACTTCACCGACGCGAATGATTTATAGCGAATAGAACATTCTCAACGTATATTCTTTTCTTTATAGGGGTATTATAATCTACCTTATAGAAGCTTTATAAAATTCTGAGATACTTTTAAACTTTGGAATTCTAATTTTGCATTTCGAAATGAAAATATACGAAAACATTTGTATGACGTTTAAGACTAAGTAAAATATATTAGCTTATAAAGTCATGAAATAATTGTCTTTTGAATGCAAATTAATTAAACAACAAAATGATTAAACTAATTAGAAATCTGTTTCAAAAATTATCAAAAAGAAAATATATTTCTTAATAGGACCATCAAGAAAATTTTCAAAAAAAAAAGTGAATAGGATAAGAAAGAATTTATAAGCTAAACTTTGTTGAAGATAATACAAAATGGTAAAATTTATTTAATCTTATCTCTATTCAAACTTCATTTCATCTTTTTCAAATATCAATCTTATAATTTTTTTCTTAACATTTTATATAATAATAAATCTGGCAACAAGTTTAAAAAGATAGTAAAACGAAATTCAAAGTTCAGGGATGGGAATTTTATCCGCTTAAATTGCTTATTGAAGGAATGAGAAAATAGGAAGCTGAGAGTAAAAGAAAATTTTTGTAAGCATAATATATTTTTTAAAATGATAATATAATCCTGTGTCATTTTGTAAGTTAATTATTTGGTTAAATATAAGTTGCATTTTCTTGTTTGTATCGAAAAATAATCGTTTTTGTTATTGTTAATAATTACGAGGAAAATGGACTTAATTCTTAAATAAAATTCGGTAAATTTGAATAAATATCCTCAAGATCCATTAATGGGTACTATACATTTATACTAATTTTATTTCTGAAATTGAGAAAATCATAATATTTTTAGATATTCTAAAAGTGCTTTATGTATTTTAGATATTCTAAAAGTGCTTTTATGTATTTTCTGAATACGCAATTAATTAGAACCAATAAGCTGTATGAACATTTTTAAAAACTATCAGTTTTTATTGTATACAATACTTATGTAAATAATACAACAACATATAATAATTAAATTAAACTATTATTACTCTATTGGCCGGCGTATAAGACACATTCCCTTTTTCTTTACACAACTTAAAGGATAAAACTTTCTATTGTTCATTATATAATGAATTTGCAATATTTTAAAAATAAAGTAATACAAATACTATGTGGAAATAACAACTTTTTAATCTTTAAAACCCAGACACTCTGCTTAAGATCAAAATAAAGATTCATTTTAAATTAATTTAAATTTTTTTATTTTTCTGAGTCCACATACAACAAATTGTCTTCTGCTACCCTTCTTAAATGGTTTAACACAATTTTATATAGGTTCCATAGTTTATGTTTAGCGTAAGTTGCGTTTATTGCTTCTTCTTCCTAATTTCTCCAAGTTATTATCTTCTATGTATTGGGAGGGGCTATTTAAAGCCACCTCAACTGAGAAAACAATAAGAATTTGATAGTCCCTCTCTATAATCCAATTTCCATGTTTTCTAGCATATGTGACACTGATTCCATATAATATAAAATGCTAAATTCTAAGTTAGGTAATTTTTTGTGGATTTTTTATGTATCTGGCAATTAGGCTTTTACTACAACATAGTTACAGAGACCAATGAGAATTATGCAGAAAATTCTATTTTGGCAATTCTGTAAAATCCTAGGTGAGCCCACACCCTTTCAACAAACTAAAAAAAATATGCCAAGCCAGAACAAAATTCTAAAAATAGTTTAGTCTATTATATCAATTATAAAAAAGTAGGTTTATCAATATTCATGCAAGGTACAATTATCACCAACCAAAATCATTTGTTAAGGGTGTGTAATCTACTAGGATCAAACCAGCAACCCTAGTATTTACATCATTTTGGCTACATTTCTTCATCGCCAAAAAAATTCCCAATTTGGCATCTTGGATTAACGCATCTGTGCTGCATTTGTTATTGCATGCTGTATGTATACTATATTATAGCAATGTTGACATTGTGTTCGAGCCATAACTTGCTAATATTATAAGAAAATTGAACAGTTGAAACTTCATGCACTTAATTGTCATTAATAAAAATTGGAAAATTCAACAAACCAAACTGATTATCAATGACAATACATATGCACACTCTATGAAATTTATAAATGAAATATTCCTTCACTCTGTAAGGAAACAAAGAAATCACATAATAAAAGAGAATTCTAGAAAGGAATTTAATCTAAAACTTCATATTGACTAATAAAATGTACCTTGTTTTCCAGGCCTATTAAAAAAATATCGTATACCCAGCAAATACAGTATCTTATTCATTGCTTCTAAAGAATCATTAGATTTTTTTTAAATAAAATTTCCGTATTAATTTAACTGAAAAACGTGAATTTTTATGGGTGTATTTAGATAATATTGTTATATACTAGCATATCATATTGTTATATACCAGCAGTGTGTGAAATACTTGTCATTATTTCAGCCGTTTTCCGATCGCAAATCTGCCGTATGGTCGCCCTTGACGACTTTTTTAAAATTTCGCCAAGGATGACCATACTGTAAAATTTTACCTTTTCCTCCTTGCAAAACAAGGTACAAATCTAAATAGAGAGAATAATTTTCTTCATTTAAGATATATCCAAAGCAAAGAGTACTTAGAAATCAATTTCTGAAAGGAAGGTATCTTAAGTATAATTTAGGAAGTAGCTGAAAACACATAAAAGGCTATCAGGTGAATTTGTAATTTATTGGTATAGATATCAGATCCTTAAACAATTTAATGACTTAAAATTCCTGGAATTTTTTTCTTTTATTTTTTAAATCTTAAGAAATTATGAAAACATTCTGTAATATCAATATTTCAAACTGTATTAAATATTTTTACATGCAATAATTTCAGATTTAATAAATTTTAAATTTTTTTGTGAAATTAAATCGAATATAACCATGCTTGTCTTTGTTATGTTACTATTTTTCGAACATCTTAATTTGCAATACAATAGTTATTTTGTAATTGTTCAGATTAAATAAGTGTTTTTAATTTGTTAAAGTTCTAACATTTATAAAATAGATTAATTTATAAGTTACTTAACTTTTTTAAATCATTAAAAGTAAGTTTAACTAAACTATTTTATTTATAGACTTGGTTATTTTTGCTGATTAACAGTGAAAAAAAATTAATGTACTGCACGTTCTTGAAAGTTTTTTTTTATTAATGTTTTAACTAATGTTTAAGTTAATTTTTATTTTCTGTTAAAAATTTTTAGTAGAAAAATTTAAAGTAACAAAATTTATTTCAGATCATGGCATCACATATAACTCCTAAAATGTCTTTACTTGCTCAATATGATGATTTATGTAGGTATACTTCAGTATTAACTACTGGCTGTGAAAAAGGTATACTTTATTTTTTAATTAAACACTTCTTTTCCTTTGTGTAAATTTTGTCCAGCAAATTAAATGGAAACAATATTTGGAAAAAATTTTTGGTTGCATTTAATTTTTTGTTTTTTTCTGTAATGAAAAAAATATTTATATAAGCATTATTATGGGAAATATATTAGCTATTAGGAAATAAAAAAATTTCAAAAAAATATAAAGCAGAAAAATGAATTTAAATGATTATTGAATAGTTCCCTTTGTAAAAAGAATGATCAAGGTTTAACTTTTAAATTTTTCTATGTAATCAACATTAAATAACTTTATATAAAATTATGACACTGGAAAAAGACTGGAAGTCTTTCTTATTTAATTGGAATCATAGCCTAATAAAAAGATTTCTCAAATTGTCATCTTTGTAAAATGACAGTTTTTATAATAACTAAAAGTTCTGTGAACTAGTTATATACCTGCAAATACATCCAGCAATACTTATAATTGAATATTTTCCAATAATTTTTAAACTCCTATTACATTGAAATTGCTAAAATTCCAGTAGGAACAACTCCCTTAACATTAAGTGATGTCACAACTCTAGTTGCAGCAATTCTCAATCATTGTTCAATGTATGCTTGAGATTTCTTTCAGGCTTGCTGTAAGAAAATAACTATTTTACTAGATTTAATAATAGACTGCTTTTCTGGCTAGTATTTTTAAGTTTGCCATATTTAGTTAGATTCCAGATTTCGTGATAAATTCTTATTTGGGAATTTTGTTTGTAACCAAGTTTTGAAAATGCTAAATTAATTAAATGAACATTTAAAATGTATTCCCTTTGTTTCATTTGACTCATTTTCACTCATAAATTATATTATTCTTTTGTCAGCTTTTAAAAATATTTCTAAATATATTAATGTAGGAAAATTTTTCTTTTTCTGTTACTTTCAAAGTTTATTAAGATAAATAAGTTCTGCAATATATTACTGTATTTACTAAACTTATCTTCCTCCATTGTAATTTTTTTCTTAATATAAATATTCTTGAGATAAGATTTTATAATTGACTTTTTCAATTATTTCAAATTTTATGCTTCTTTTAGTCGTATTTTATGGTCTAAAAGGATATGATTATTTGAATGCACATTTTTTTTTAATCAGACTTCTGTCTGCATCCTTTAACTTTCAACGGTCCACAGGTAAGAAACATTAATAAATACACTGTATGTAATCCTTGATTAGTGATAAGTTTTAAAATATAAAAAAAAATATTAAATGTAATTTTTATTGTTAATAAGCATTTTTAAAAGTTAAATCAGATACTCATGTCTAACTATTGAACAGTCAGTACTTAATAGATTTTGAAATTTAAACATTAAACAAAGCAGTTTTATTTAAATTCATTGAGAGGTTGAAAAATTAAGTATTTAATATGAATTCCATTTAATGGAAATTCCAAAAGTCTAGTTTTAACTGTATGTATTTTAGTTATTCAGATTTATTGATTAAATATCAAAATCGAAATTTTTCCCTAACTTTAAGTTTAAATTGTTTTAGATCGAATTAAAAAAAATAGGTTATAAAAATAAGTTTTTTTAAATGGAATAAAATTTAAGTTGATTGAAAAGTATGAAATAACAAATATACAGTATTTGAAAAGTACTAAATTTTGATATTTTCTGCATTGTTTTTGATTATAAATTTTTAAATATTGCATGAAATTTTTATTATATAAGATTATATCCTATTAAGAATATGTGCATATAATCTAAAACTCCAAAAATACTAGGGTTGTCAAAGTAGAATTTTCGACATAATTTTTAGAAGTTTCCATATCTTTGACATAATATAAACTGCATTACCAGATACATGAGAAAATCTTCAAAAAGTCACACCAAATTCAGAATTTGGTATTCTGGATTATATAGGCATCTATTCCAAATTCTTTTATATTGAAATTAATATGCCCATTCAAAATTTGCAGTTTTAAAATTGAAAACTTCACAATCATTTGTTAACACTAAATTATGACAACAATAATGAAAATAAACAACCATTTCATATACTATTTCTGCTTGGTTGAAAAGAGGGCAAAACTTGATCCATTTTTTAAATCATTGGCAATATGAATTGTGCAAGTTGCTGGTACATGTGCCAAAAAGTTGCTGATTTTTAATAACTTATGATATCAATAACTTTCATTTGGCATGAAACTTGCTAAAAACAAAATGTTCAAATTTCAACTACACAACAATGTTTTAAAAAAAAAAAATTGAAATATTATTGGACGATGAGTGGATTGCTGAGAGTTGCTCCTGCTGAAATATTAGCAACTTTAGTGTAATAGGGGCTTTACATATTTAATTTCTTAAAATGGCTGATGAATATTTTAAATCTTGTTCATTGCTAATCAGTATTAAAATGATATTGTGATAATTATAAAAAAATTGGTTTAACATTGACTTTATATAATTTTTGTTTCCTTTAAATATTAAAACCAAAAATTTAAAGTAACTTAATATTTTAGTTACAGTTCTTTATATTGATATTTATTTTTAAAATACTACAATTTCATTAAATTAATTTAATTATAAGCATAGTTTCATTTTAATCAACTAATCTCATTATTAAAAAAAAGTTTCCCTTAAAAGGCAATTTGGTTCATTTTAATCATATACTTTCATCAAGTATATTTTTAAGTCTAATCATCTGCAGATTATTTGGAGTTGATACTTTTTCAAAAATTTTACCCAGCAATTCATATATTTGTTTGAAATTGAACTGTGTATGATCTGTTAATTATTTATGAAATTACAATTTTCTTGCAATCAGTTTAATATACTTTCATGAAAATTTGATTTGATATAATATCAATTTGCTTAAAAAATGAAGTATATATAATATTTTTTGATATTTGACTCCTATTAATGATTCCATTTCATGTTTCTCTTTTCAAAAACTAGTTAATCATAACTAGCATATGAAATCTTATTAGGCTCTTGTGAATTTTGATTTTTCATCACAATTTCAATCTTAGATAAATATTTGCTTTTGAATGCAAAGAAGGTATTGTTTCCTGTTATTGTGAAACTTATTAACATTCTTCTAGTAATTGTGATAACTTATATATATATATATACCATATTAACTCATATTTTCTGCTTAAGACTTTATTATTTTACAAAATATACCTTTATCACACAAGAAATTTTGTCATACTGACAGCCAAATGGTCAGTGTTTTTGCCTTCTATTCATTGGTTCAAATCATACCTTGGGCTTCAATAGATTTTGTGGTTCAGAATCCACTTTAAATTGTTAGTCCCAATCTAATTAGCCTTCGTTTGCAAAAATTCACTATTGAACAACAAACTAAACCACATGAAATTTCTCTTAAAAGATTCAAATGTCAGTGTAAACTTTTTTTGGGAAATAAATGTTTCAAAATCCATATTAAAATGCATGCTTCTCTCTAACCTCTTGGATCAGCATTAATAAAAAAAATTCTAAACCATAGATTTATAGTAAAATCCTATTTCTTAATATTCCTGCTTGGTGTCTTATCAAATTTAATTATCACCTTTTGTTTCAATTTCTGTCAGATTTCTTTTATATGATATTTAATCATTTTCCAGAACATTAATTTATAATAACAATTTCATTAAATATCAAATTAATTTCATGATAAGTAAAATATTTTTTGCTAATATCTGTCATAACAGACTTATATTCTGAAAATGTTAATAAAAATGTAATCCATTATAAGCTATTTTTAAATGTGTAATCTATAATTTATTTGTATGTAAAAAGTATTATTTAATTTTGATTTGAATATAAATTTATGTAGTAGATTTAACTCATTTGTATTAATTATTTGTCTTAAAGAAAATTTGAGCTGTTTTTTTTAGTTGATTAATCTACTTACTTTTTTAAAGTTTAACTTTTTGTTATTATTTTACTTCAATTAAGTACACTTAAATTTGTGTAATTTTTGGAAATTTTTTAGATTTCAAGTTGTTTGTTGAAGCTCAAAAAAAGTTCTTTTTGAAAAGCAAAAGTATTGACTCTGAGATTGATGAGTTGCGAGTAAAGATACACTGCTTAGAAACAGAAAAGCTGCGTTTTGAAACACAATTGAAACATTTGAGGTAGATTATAAATTCAAAATCACAGCCAGCTGTTAATTATTTGAATATTTTCTATCATTTATTTCACCCTATGTGATTTATTATTTACTTAAATTTTTCTTTGAAATGAAACTTAGAATTGTAATACTTAAATTGCTAATTAACTTATATTTTGTATATGCAAGATTTATATTAGTTTTTATTCAAAAAGAACTTTCTTTTTTTTGTATGATTTACATTTATTATTGAAATTTTACTTTAATATTTTTAGACAACTATAAAATTTTGTCTTTTTTTATAAAGCAATTGATATTTTGTGTTTTCATTTCTAATATAAATTGGTTCATCAGTGTTCCAAACTGCTGTTCATAATATTTTAATCTGTATTTTACTAATATTAGCAGAAGTTGCATTATTTACTCTGTAAAAGTCCATCTCTCAGAAGAGCCTAGTTTCTCTTAAATTGACTCTTAACTGAGACTGTAATTTGTATTGAAATGCTTTGATACCGCATAAGATTCTTTTGTATATCTTGCTGTTCTATGTCATTTTAATATCCACTTCAAAAATTACCTTTTTTGAGGAAAAACTAGGCTCCCAAATGCCTATAGTGAACTGTATTGTGTTGCAATTTACGAAACCCAGAAAACTCCCTAGCACTATCATTTCAGGCATACTTGTAGAAAAGTAAAATTCACCTGTCATTGTTCAACAATTACTAGAGTCTAATTTGGCATTTAGCTCCTAAAAATGTAACTTTGCTACTCTGTCATATTGAATTTCTAAAATGCTTGCCTAGCTCTTGGTCCTCGATAATTTCTGACAATATTGTTGTTCTAAAACATTTGCTTCCTTCTGTATGTGCCCTATATTTTAAATGGAAGAATTTTCTTTTTTAATTTATATTTTAGTAGCAAATTTTTTTAACGAAAATACTTTTTCTCTTAAAATCTAGTATTTTTACTTGGTTGTAAGAATACAATGAAATTAATGAATTTTTCTCTCCTTGCATTGAGCCATTTTTAAAATATTATAATGCAATTTAAATTTTAAAAAATACTATATTCTAAAAAGTAAATTACAGTTTGTGATAGATTTGTAACAGACTATGTTCATTAATCAATGTTTGCTATCCGAATTATATATTAACCAATTATCAATTTACCAGAGACTTTTTGTGAAGTTGATTGATTCATTCTAGAGACTTTGAAATTAAATTTAAAAAAGAATATATAATTTCATTATAACTTTATTTTAAAAAAAAGTAATATGCATAGTCTTGATATTAGTCCTTTTTTATCTTTTTATGTTACATTAAAGAACATGTCCAATGTCGATTGCTTTTTCTCTTTTTTAAAACTTACGGGAACTGGTTAATATCGCTGTTGTAAAGATCACTAGCCTTACTGATATGAACTTGGTTTGGTTGTCGTTCTAAGACCATTGCTCTGACATCCTCTCACTTCTTCAATAAATGAACATGAGAGTGTGCTCAAAATGAAATCAGTTTCTGTTTTGAATGAAACCAAACCCAAATCTGATTGTCTGTAAATATTCTATTGGAATTTTTTTCTCCAGTTTAGAACTTGGAAGTTTTAACAGGCATTCAAGAGAAATGAAAAGTGATTTTTGGTTCATTGTGTTTGATAATCCTGCACATCATGCCTCAATTGCCAAGAAGTGCTTGCTAGAATTCATTTTAGTTTGTTGTCCAAACACAAAAATCTTTCTTGAAAATGTTTGTTGTCCAAACTGTTAAGTGATCACCCACTGTATATGAAGAACAGAACATTTTAGGAAAACAATCAAAATTTATGAAAACCAATTTTATATGAATTCTTCTATTTTTCAAAAATGATATTTGCTAACAATTTTTATTTTAAATAATAATCTCCTGAGTGTAAAACCTACTTGGAACTATTTAAAGTTAGGATTTTGTAATAAGCAATTCTTTTTTTTGAAAAAAATTAACTTTTTTTTAACCTGTCAAATGTATTAGATTGCTTATAAATTATTTTATGAAGTGACTATTTTTTTTTGTTTGAACCTTCAGTAAAAAAACATCATTAAAAAAATTTTGGTAATTTAATCTTTTCAATTTTGATGCCAGTTTATCGTTAGGAAGTTTTCAATTAGAAACAAATTTTTATTAATCCATGAGAGCAAAGATTGCAACTATACCATATTAGATTCAAAATTTCTTCTGCTCAACATTTTAAAACTTCAATGTTCATTCATTTTTTTAATGTTACTGGCTATAGTTAGCATTCTTATCTAAAGTTATACTATTTCTTTAGATTACTTATGTTAATACTCATTACACCTTTAGAATATAAAAATTCAATAAAAACCAGATAATTTAAAGCATAACAATTGTATATTTTTTCAAGTACCGTATTTTCCTTGATATTACTACACTGTGGAGTAATATTCACAGCAATTTTTTTGGTGGATAATCAAAAATATATACTGCTGATAATGTGGGTGTCGCATAAAATAAAAATAAAAAAATCTCAGTAGGATAAAGTGTACAGAAACACATTTATAATAAAAAGGTCTTTTTTTTTTAATCCACGTCATCACAAAGTCTGATAAACTAAGATGAAAGCACAAAATCCATAGAGAGTAATAATACCACTAACAAAACTTGTATATTTTTTGTAATAACTTTTGGAACTAAGCTAAGCATTTTTTAAAAATAGGATTTGTTTTGTTAATAATTGTATTTATTCTTGAGTATAATTGAGCAGTGCTGATTATCATTGAAATTATTCAGCTGATTCATGATGCAGTCTATTTTGTTTTACGAAGCAAAAACTTTTTTTTATTTTTAAACTTTATTGTAAGTTTTTCTGATGGAAAATGTTTTTCATCCGATTAACTGTGGCGGCCTGTAATATACACAGTGAAACTCAAAACCACTTTAATACTTTATCCATGGATTATATACAGGAAAATGTGGTAGTTAAAAATAAGTTATATATAAAAATAAAAGGTTTTAAAATTAATAAATAGGAAACCTTTTTTCTTATTTGTAAACATGAATAACAATCTGGAAACAAAGTTTATAATTTTTTACTGTGTATTTAATTTGTAATATTATACTTTGTATATTTACATTTACATTATTCTATTCTGCAAAATAAAGTGCATTTATTTATTTACTTTTTCTTTTTTTTAAATTTAGGAATGTACTAATTTCTGAAGTTGAAAAATGTAAAAAACTGGAACTAGAAAAAAACTCCATGGTAAAATATTTGTTATATTTTGTACCTTAGCAGATATTAACATTTTTGTGTAATAATTAGCTATTCTGTAAACAACCTTTGCTGAAGTATTCATTATTTTAACTATGCAATATAACATATTAAAAAAAAAATTAATTTCTTGAAAAGTAATTTTTTCTAAGCTTTATATTCTATTTAAAAATTAGCTTCCCATATTGAATAAGATTATTTCCCAAGTTTTGTAAATTTCAGCTGTAATCCTTTGTTACATTTGTTGTAAAATAGTGTTTTTATTTATTTAAAACAAATCCCTGGTCTTGTTAAAGTTGAGCTGGCACCCAAATGGTTTATCGCTCTTGCCTTCTGTTCAATAGTTTGGGTTCGGAATCCACTTTAAAACCATAGATCTCGATCTAATTAGCCCTTGTGTGCAAAAAAATAACTTGAGCGACAAACCAAACCTGGTCTCGTTAAGATTCTCTGTCCCCTGTCACATCTGGTAGTTATTATGCATGTTATAAAATAATTATATTCCTACAAATATTATTATATAATGAAATGGGAGACACACACAGTTTTTAAAAAAAAGTCATAAAGTTTTATTTTGTTGAAACCATTGAAAGTTGCGTAGCTGGAAACCTTTTGTATGTGTGATAGGAAATATGTGTAAGAGTATTTAAATTTTCAAATGACATAGTGGTTTTAATATTTAAAGCTGTTCATTAAATGTATTTTACAGAGAAATAAACTTTTAATTATATTAGAAAGCAATTTTAGAAAAAAGTAAAATGTATATGTAATAGATACCATTTCATAGGTGTGTTTTAAGTTGTATTTATATAAATTCATGTAAAACTGAAATAAAAATTGAAGGCAAATTTGATGAAATGCATAGTATAATTTAATTTTTATTTATATACAAAATCGGATTCATCAAAAATGAATGCAAAATGTCACATTGTGGTTAAATTCACTAATTTCTGTCTTGTTTAATTTTATTATAGCTAATATTTTTCTGGTGTTTGTAAAGAATCATTACAAAAGTTTTGAAAGTAATAGTTAAATAGAAAGCAAAGAGTTTGGTACACTAATCTGGTTTCTCATGAATACTTGTAACTAAAATTTTACTAAATATGCTTTACTACCTTCACAGAAAAAAAGAGAAATATAGAAATGGATTACTTTTGTTTCAGTACATGGCTATAGTTTTTGTATTTTAATTATACCTTATCATTAATGTTAAATTTTCTAAACCTTCTGAGTCCTTTAGTTCACAAGCTCAAATCCTGCACTAAACGTGATTATTTATGCAGTTGTTTTGAGGCCATTTTATACTGTACACCATGAAGATACAAATTCCGCTAAATAGTAGAGAAGCGTACAGAGGGTAAAATGCGCCAAGAATGCGATAAAGTGCGCTAGACTAGTTTACCGGTTCGGATTACGTAGGTATGACGTTTTCATTTTACATACCCGTTTTGTATATAACCCTTGTAACTATTACAGAATAATCTTGAAGCATTGAGTTTCGATATTCGATTTTTAGTGTTTTTGTGTTATTTGCGAAAATTAATAAGTATGGATGAGGATATATTGACTTCGTTTTCGCGGAGTAAGTATGGAGAAATCAGGAAAACATAATATAAGGTTTTTTAGATGCGATAAAAATGGTGTATTCACCGAAAAGTAATGATTCGGAGAGTGATGAAGATTAGGTGAGTAATTTTATTTTTCATTACAATTTTAGTCATATACTTAGGCCATAAGAAAATGAATGTTTAAGTTGTGTGTATTGCGTTTTTCATGTTAGTGTCAAAATATGCCGCGTATTTAAATTTCTTTAATGTGGGCGTAACTGCTCATTATATTAAAATTCGAATTTAAACAAAAAATGAAATTTGTTAACGTTTGGAATTTAGCTTTATTGCTCAGTTGCCACTGTAGTAGGTAGCGCTACACTGATATATTTTTTTAAGGTGGGCACCATTGTTCGATATATTAAAAATTTTGTTTCTATTTATTAGAATTTTAAAACTTCTACAGTATTTAGTTATAATGAAATATTAAAATTTTTAACATTTGGAATTCGGAAAAACGCGCGATTTCAAAGCTGAAGTTCGAACGCAATTGTTATTGGTTGACTGCTATCGTGCGTAGTGACGTAATTTAGGTTGGTGACAGAGTTATAAGAGTGCTTGGTGCTATCGCGCGTAGTGACGTAATTTAGGTTGGTGACAGAATTATAAGAGTGCTTGGCGTGAAAATTTTAAATCCCGCCAATCCCGTACGGGTCTGTCGTCATTTACCACAAATTTTAATGTTTCATCAATTATAGATGGTAAACACAATTGTGATGAAACATTAGAATTTGTATGCTCATGGTGTACAGTATAAAATGATTTTTATACTGTCATATTGAATGTCATTTTTTAAAAATTTCTGTCTTTTTATATTCTAATTCTATGATTACCAGATTTAGAATGACCCTAAAAATAAATTATATTTCTTTTATAACAATACAATAGTTGTAACTTATGATCTCTAACGCACTTTAAACACACACTAAGCTAAATGCTCAAATTAAAATGAAATCAATTTATAAGCTTTGGCTACCTAAGATATGTCAATAGACTGACAAGTAAATTTTTAATATTCCATAAAAGAAAAAATTCTGACTTTTTATTCTAAAAACTATGTGTATCGATAGCATTTAGCTTATTAATGAGTATGCTATATTAAAAATATGTGTCGCATATTTTGAATTAATTTTAGTAAATTTTTAATCTATTTAGTTTTTCTTGATTAAATATGTTTATAAAAATTATATCTGCAAAACAAATTCCATGATATTCTTTCTATTTGGGTGATTTAAATTTGTATTTCATTAGTTTGAACTGTCCAAATATCTTGCTATTTACTATGCAGTGTATTGAAAGTTAAAGAAGACAGATCACACTTCATTAGTTCGAATTGACTAGTCTTTATCTTGTATTGAATACAGGTGTTACAAATTGGCTGTTCAGTTAATTATATTCAGATTGTGAATATTATTCACACCATTCTGCTTTAAAGATATGCTCTGGTATATTTTGCATATCATTTGTCCTCTGCCAAGTTATAACTAGATTGTAAAGAATGGAACTATCTCTCATTTATTATTCTAAAATCATATCTGCTTGTCTTTCCTTAAGTTTCATTGCCTCTTCAGCTTCATACTTCTTCTCTGTGTAAAATTTTATCTTTTGCTGCCTGTCCTTTGGAAAGTTCGCACTGACTCTAAAACCTGTTTGTGCTTCTATTTTCGTATGATTCACATTGTATATAATTCCTTTGCACAATTTAGAAGAAAATTATACAACTCCTATCATCTTTCAACGACTATTCACCTCATTACTATAAGAATTTCACGGTATTCACTGTTGGGTCTTAAAATAGGACAAATTGGTTGTGATATATCACTCAGTTACAGCCACTACACATCCTACTCTCACTGCCAAACTTATTAAGCTATACCATTCACTTCAGTACATGAATAATAAAAGCAATCAACTATGACTGTGTTGATTGCTGAGTATTATAGAAACTTTAAGAAATATTGATAATTGTCATCCTATTGTATCTTGGATTTTTAGAATACTTGATATCTTTGCTTTGTAAGCAATTTAAGATTTCTGTTGGACAAAAAATTTACTCAGGGTAAATGGGAATGTAAAGAGGTTTTGGCTATTGAGTCTGCATCTATATTTCTTTTTTGCTAGTCCCATAAAAAAAATTACGTTAAATTTTTCTTCTAAAACTTTAAAATCATTCTCTCTATTTTCCTTCGAAATATTGGAATAAGCAATTCAATAACAAGCTTCATTCTATTTTATTAGTATTAAGTTATATCTTTTTATGAAATGTGGTTGTAAAACTGAACTTTCGTTTGTTTTGGTCACATTCACCTGTCGTACATGTTTTACTTGTATAAATATCTGATATGAAATATGTACATCCATACTATCCATAATTTTATGTTCCAATTTTAATCATCCCACACAAATTAAGTCTTTCCTTAAATCCTACACAAATTAAGTCAAAAATTTACTCAGGGTAAATGGGAATGTAAAGAGGTTTTGGCTATTGAGTCTGCATCTATATTTCTTTTTTGCTAGTCCCATAAAAAAATTACGTTAAATTTTTCTTCTAAAACTTTAAAATCATTCTCTCTATTTTCTATATTTAATAATTTCTCTATATTTAATAATTCTTTAACCCTATCAACTTGAGATCTACCACAATGATTATTTTCCATTTTTAAAGCAAATAGGTTTAGTTCAATAGTTTTAGCAAAATTTTGACATTATTTACATTTTACCAATTTTAATGAGTTTATCTGAACTTAAATATTGTAAACTTTTGATGATTTTAATATAACTTGTAAAATTAACTAAAACAGACTGTTTGGAAATATTTTGTTTTTAAGTTAAATTATAGTTTAACGATATTTTGATGTTTATTGATTAAATCTTTAAATAAAGCGCTTTTTTGATTTATTTTGCCTTTTTTTTTGACTGTGTTAAAAGAAATATTGACTCCTTAACTGCTGTGGATATGTAGACATAGTTTGTTTAAACTATGTATTAACTACCTTTTGTGTGCCTTGCCAAAATATATTTTTCATTGTGCTTTTTTAATAAAACTACTCTATATTGTATGTGTTTCTTTTTGAATAGGTATTCTTTTTCATTTTGTTTTTCACTTAGTTTTCTATTTCATGTGTAAGGAGTTTTTAATTTTTATTGTATGTTACAGTGAGTTTGATTACTATCCATCAGCTAACTTTTGACATCTTTCTCATTATATATTCTATTCTTTAAATTCTGTATCTTTATTTGTCCGTGTGTGTGAGAGAGAGAAAAAAATAGTTTTTAGATTGCAAAGCATTCCTCTTTCCTCCGAATACACTGTACAAACTTACATCTGTGTGAAAAAATCACTGGAAAGAATTTTATGACTTCCTCTGCAGTTAAGGGGTTAAACTATTTCCTTTTAAAACTTCATTTATGAACTTTTAATGAAAATTTGTTTTGTAAAAGTTATTTATTATGTAAATATTTCAGGAAAGACAAATTGCTCTTATCAAGGAGCTTTTATCAGATGGTAATGGTATTGATGACCAAACAAAGGAAAGACTGGTTCAACTTAGTACTGCATGCAGTCAACAGTTTTTATCCAGGCAAATTATTTTTACCAAATGATTCTCATTTATGTTTCCTAAATTTATAGTAGCAATTTTGATTTTTTGTTCCTTTTAATATTTTGGTATTCAGTATATTTTTGACTATATTAATAATGTAAATTTTCTTGGTTACCATTTATAAAAGCATAAATTTTAATGTAAAAATGGTCTATGAATTATTGCAATGATAGGAAGTTATAAAGCAATTTACTTTAAACTTTTGCCATTTTCTATGTTTAATGCTACTTACTTTACCATAATTATTATAAATAAATAAGTAAAGAAAGTAATTTAATTTATAATATTTTATCTTAAGTCAAATATTTTTCCTGTCAAAATCACTTTTATTACTTTTTCTATTCAATGATTGAATCAATGCATGGAACAAACATGCTCTAACTTATTTCTTATAAATTAGTCTCTAATATTTTTTTCAATCAAAATGATCATTCTTTTGGAAACTAATCATAATTCCCACTTTTTTTTCTTTTTTTTTTAATACAATATCAAAATATGAAATAATAGATCAAATTTGTCATATTCATATAGCTTTTTAACTTAGGAGAAATTTTTTAACTTCTGTTTCTGCTGCAGTTATTTAACATTTTTAGAATATAAAGCCAATCATTAGTTGTTACTGTATTCTTATACTCAAACTGACAATCTGTACTGTTCTTATTCTCTTCAATTAAATTTCTTAACCCTTTAAAATGCATATCATTCTACTTTGAAAACTACTTGTAATTAAACATTTTTTGAATAATTCGATTATTCACAATTGAATAATAAATATTGAATTACTTTAAATTTATTAATTCTTTGGCTATCCTTTTTTGTATTTTATAAGAATGTCATATTTTCCTTAATTTTTTTACAAATAATTTGAGAAATTTATCTTGTGATTCTGTCATTACATTCCTGAAAGAAGCTTAAACATGTGTTATCAGTTGCTAAATGTTCTTGAGCATATCTTGATTGATGCTCTTAAAATTCAAAAATGATGTATGTTTAAAAAAGAGTGAATGTGTATAATATCAAATATGTGACTTAAATTTTTCTTCTCTTGAATATTACATTGCCTATTGTGAGAATAAATTTTTTGCAATCTGAGGAAGGCATCTTCAAATGTAAAAAATGAATATTTTCTGTACTGTATACAAATTTTATATAATACCAGTACATAGACATGATATTTAGAGGTTTTATTTATAATTTAATATAAAATTTTAAATTTTGATTGTCAAATAAGGTTGAATATGGTTATTTTTTCTGAGGTTTTTTTAATTATATAATATTTAAAGCATTCCTTTCACAATTGGAATAAAAATAGTCATTTTGTTATGTTATTATTAATGTATAATGGAATTTTCTCTTTTATAAAATAGATTAACTACAATTGAAGAATCGGGTTCCTTACTTTCATCTTCTGATTGCGATGAAACAGATGACTTTTTAGATACAAATAAGACTAAACATAAAAGTCATTCAAGAACTAAACGTTCCTCAACTGATCCTTCTTTAAAAAAGCAAAGAAATTCTGTGGTAAGTTTCAATTTCCCCTATTGGTTTTTATAGTTCCGAGAAACATTATTTTTGTAATGCGTAATATTTGCCATGAGTTATGAAATTTACTTGTTTCCTTTAAAAATTTTAGTCTTTTGTGTATGAAAATGCTTTGTTAAATTGTTGCAGAAGCAGAATGATTTTGAAGATGAATTAACATTAAGTGAAGAAGTAATCCCAAGGAAAAGTACTGTTACCTTCAGAAGTAGTAGTGAACCAACTTCTACTTCACCTGAAATACCATCTCGTCAAGTGCTTAGATCAGGTATTTAATACTTATTAGTATATAGGAATTGACAAAATGGGGTAAATCATATCTGTATATAATGTCATTAAAATGTGAAATTTTTCTATATTGCTGGAAAAGTTTTAGAAGTTATTATTGAAAAGAAAGATTAGAAGCTCACCTAAAATTCACTTAGTAGAAATTTTCTTTATTTAATAAGAGAAGTTATTTTTCTTTATGCAAATATTATTAAAACTGCTTCATTCTTAAATGTATTTTTATCTTGCTGCTACATTTGGTACGAAAATATTGGGTTTGACTGCAAATACTTTGTTAAGAAAATATGTTAGAAAGAACTTTACAAGAGATCAAATTTCCATGTAGAAGATTATATATTTGTAACATCTAGAAAAAAATTTATTGGCTTTATTTAGGTTTCCTTCATTTTAATATTTCTGCGATTTTTGATATATATATATATATATATATTTAAAAAATTAATCTTATGAATAATGTTCGACACTTTTAATTTTAATTCCATAAGTCTTAATATTCTCTTTTTAAGAAGACTACTGACAAAATATCAAATGAATGTTGTATGATTTTTTCATTGTGTTGATATTGATATAACTTTTAAATATGAAAATGCTATAACAATAAAAAAAATCACCAATAAATTGACATGATATTCTTCATGTCAATTAATTGGGGTGATATTCTTTTCAATCATTGTTTATTAAAACAAAATGTTTTTTCTCCCCTTCTATTAAAGACTACTTTCTAGAACAGTGATTCTCAATTTTTTTTTATCACATTTGTAATGCTTTCAAAATGTGGAAACAAAGGAAAAGGTATTTTTAAAAGCTGTTTTTGAATCTATATTTGAAAGGGAAAGTTGCTTTTGAATCTATATTTTAGCATATAACTGTAGCTTTTATATAGGAAAATGTATCAGAGTAATTCCTGTTATAATAGTTAAAAAGAATTAAGAATTTAAATTCTTGAGGAAATTAACACATATTCTGTATGTTTCAATGAAATAGAACTTCAAGGTGACTAAAATCTTTTCACACTCATCAATAAAATTATTTTCAGTCAAAGATGTAAAACATACATCATTAATTCTATAACTCTATCTTTAGTTTCATTATTGCTGAAAAATCTAAGATTACAGCATTGTTGAAACTAAAATCCTAAAGCAAAAATAAAGTATTAAATTTTTGCTTTAGGATTTTAGTTGTAATTCCTTTTTAATCTTTTTAAAGCTTTGGAAAAATCAATAAATTATATGAAAAACAATTAAAAATATTAAGAAATTTTTTAAAAACTATTTGCAATCCTTGTCTTTTATTTTGTAATTAATAGGACAGATTGTTTTTCTCTCTCTTGCATACATTCAAAACGTTTAACATTGTTTTACAGCTTTTGCTGTACTTTCTTTTCATTCTGGTTCATTATCAAAATTATGTTGAGGACCGTATCAAGAAATCTTTGTTCTCAAGTTGAATTAACAATATGAAATTTATTTTTTAAAGATTAAATCAATTTTCAAGTGAGATTTTATTTCCAAAAATAGTTTCTAACCCCGTTGTCTTTGTTATGGAGTTCCTTATTTCAAAATGTGAAAATCTTGACTCAAACTTATCTTTGAGTCAAGATTTTCACATTCACTGGTGTAGATAAATCTAAAGATTCACCAAACTTAATCTTTAGATTTATCTACACCAGTCCTTAAATTAGAAATGATTTAGTAATTTTTTAAACATGTCCAATTGCAATAGTTTTTAAATATTTTTTTTAATATTAACAAATGAAAAGTAGATTTTAATTTTTAAAACTTTTATGATCCAAGTATTTAAGAAATTATGTGTAATTGATATTTTCCTTGATTATTTGTTTTACTCTGTTAATTAAATTTTTCACTAAAGAGTTCTGTACAGAGGGTAAAATGCGATAAAGTACACCAAACTGGTTTAACAGTTCAAGATGTGTGCATGATGAGATTTTCGTTTTATGATGCAAGGTGATCGTATGACGGGCATAAAATTCATTTTGTGTGAAACCCTTGCGTTTAATGAGTAATTTTATTTGTTTACAATTTAAAAATTTTCTATATTAATGTTCCTGTTATTGGACTTCAAATTTTTTAAAAGTTGTATTATCTCTAATTTTTGGAAGATATGTTGTTTATAATTTTTAAAATATTGTTCTGAATTTTTTTAAAGTTATATTATTTTAAATTTTTATTTGGTAGGCCAATAAAAGATCTGTATGGAATGCTAATTATGTGCCTGGTCAGTTTCATTCTTACATCGCAGAGTATGTAGGGTGTAGAAAACAAAGAAAATACAGTAAATTTCTTCAAAGCTCTTAATAAAATCGTTCTTTCTTGGCCATGTGAATTATTTTATTTTTCATTGAAATATCATTCAAAGGGATTATTAGAAACTCTAATTTTTATAAAAAAAATATATGTTTACATAAGTAAATAACATCATTGTGTAAACTTTAATGCATGTTTCACATTAGTGTTGAATTGTGCAGTACTGAAATTTTTTAAGATAGGCGTCACACGCCCGGTTATTTAAAATTCGAGCTTGCACACAAAATGCAATTTGTTAACATTAGAAGTTTGGCTTTATTGCCCAGTTATCACTGAACTAAGTAGCGCTACACTGATGTTTTCTTAAGGTGGACGCTATTGCTCGGTATATTAGAATTCGGATTTTAATAAAAAAATTGTTTCTAGTTATTAGAATTTTAATATTTCTATGGTATGTAATTATGAAATTTATTTATTTGGAATTCAAAGTAGCAAGTAGCTCCAAAGTTAATGTGATCAGTATTTATTAAGAAGTTTGAATGTGATCAGTATTTAATAAGCAGGTATTGCACTTAGGGACATAATTTAGGTTGGTGAAATAGCTGTGCAGCGCTTTGTGCAGAAATTGGATATCGTTCCAGCCCTGTACAGTTCTGTTGTCTTTTACCAAATTTTAAGTTTTTGTTACTCATAAGTGTTATTTCAATATTAATATTAAAAATAAACCCTATTCTTGTAAGCATGTAGTATAAACTTCTATTATACCTGTATTACAGATCCTGAACAAATAAAGGAGCATCCTATAAATGTTAGGAACATGAGTATGAAAGGATCTCGTTCAAGGTAAACTTTTAATTTGGATATATTGTTTGAAATGTATTTAATTTTAAAATTCAATGCTACTTTAGCTTTTAGAAATTCTAATTTAATTAAATCAATTTTTCAATATTACAATAAAAATTTTTAAAGATTTACTTAAATAATTTGTAAATTACAGTTTTAAACAATTTGTTTTTAAAATACAATTTTAAAAGATCATATATTGATTCATATTTTGTTATCATAGAATAAAAATTTAATTTTGTAAACATATATTAAAATTTAATATATCATTAATATTTTAAATTCGACTTGAATTTTCTTCCTTAATTTTAAAAACGCTGAAATCAAACTTTAAAATTGTTGTAACCCTCATAAGTAACATTACTTGTAAATGGAAACTCAATTTTTAATTATTATAATTTATGTGTTTTATATTTTATGTATGTCACATTTCTGTTCTTAATTAATAAAATAAGGGAAATTAATCAGATAAAAATATTCAGACATGATGTAACACTTATTATTTGTTCTGATTAATTTCTTGCATTTAAAATGTTTCTCTAAAAATTTTCAGTTTAACAATTTACAGAATAAAGAGTTAAAAACCCTCTTGTATTGTTAAACTTTCTGTGACCAGTACTATAAATTTGTCACTCTGAATTTAAATAATTTGTAAATTACAGTTTTAAACAATTTGTTTTTAAAATACAATTTTAAAAGATCTATAAAAGCTCTGCTTTTATTTTCTTGTCATTGAAAATATTATCATGCAACATATTGTTCCAGATAAAAATCATAAGAATTAATTTGCATTTCTTAAGACAAAAGATTAAAATTTTGTTTCAAAACATTGTACACTATATCAAATACAAGAATATTGATAATATTCTCTTAGCATGCCATGATCATTTTAATGTTTCATCAGATCTGGTGTACAATAATTGATTATCATAAGTCTAAATTCAATTATTATTAAAATTAAATCGATTATAGGTAAAAAAAATTTATCATTTTTATATTAAGGATAATCAGTTAAATAATAAAAATATCAGTAAACCTTTTATTCAATGTTTAATTTTTTTTAATACTCCAAAAATATATACTTAAAAATTTTTATCATTAGATTAATTGTGTTTGTATGGATTTTCTATCTTAATGTTTTTTGTCCAATTGGGTCATTTATATCATGCTAAATTAATACAGACTGCTAATATGTTGAAAGTTAGACGTTACTATTAAAAATTTGCAATAAAAAATATATTTTATAAAGACTTTTGATATGAATAACAATTATTAAATTTTGATGAAAACCTTTGGAAAAAATCTTGCAATTATATCACAATTGTATGGTGATGCACATCTTTAAATCAGGATATTAAATAATTATTATAAGAATTTTCACCTGTTATTTTGTATTAAAATTAATGGATTACAAAAATTAACTTATAATTAGCTTAAAAGTGAATTTTTTGAACTACTAGAATGTTCTAAAAATTCCTCTTACACATGGGTCACATAAAATAAATTAATAAAGCAAAATCGTTATTGAACAACATACCTTGAAAGATGACTCATTACTCTCAACAAAATAGAATTAAAAATTTGAAAGCTTGATTCCTCAAATGCTATGAGATAAATACTGTAAAATATCAGAATTTGAAAAAAAAAATGTATCTAAAATTCTTATTGTAATTTTTAATATAAAACTTAAATCCTTAATTTTATCTTCCTGCTGTTCAGTAAAATTGTTTGATTTTCAATGAAGATTATAATATGGGAGTTGTTAAAATATTATAAAATCATAATTTTATTTCAGAGTTGCCTTTTTTTTTTTTCTCCTTTGAAATGGATATTGCTATCAGTCACTGATGTATACAATTGATAAACTTTTAAATGTGTAAGCTCTGCAAAATGCCATAAAATTATTTTATGATAATGCTAGTTTCATTTATTTTAAATTACGTAATAATATATGAATCTTACTTTCATTTTACTTGTTGAAACAATTAGATTGCCACTGGTGAAATCAGTATAGATGTTTTTTATTTGAGCTTTAAAAGAATAAAATCTATATTTCTGTCTGAATGGAACATAATTTAAATTATTTTTTTCTAATTTAAAAAAGTAAATAAAACTAGGAAAATCCATTTTTCAATCTTCTAATGTGTTTCATTTTGAAATTTTAAAATGTTGAACTTTTTTATTAAAACAGGTCTTAGTAGATCTGGTTATTTGATAATGGAAAAAAATACTTTTAACTTAAATTAATTATTCTGTTTGAAGTGTAGTGTATGTTTTGTATACAAAAAATTTTATTGTGATCCTCATATTAAAATGGTTTCCTCTTTTAAAATATTATAATAAATTGTTTAAAAATTCTTTTTTCAAATTATAAATCTTATGATTTAATTATTTGAATAATTCTTTTTAAAATATAGTACTGCAGTCTGAATATTAAAATAGTTCTAGATATAGTATTTGTTTAAATTTAAAAAATTAATTTATTTTACTATAAATTTTGTATAAATGTGTTAAAATTATAAATTTTTAAAAAAATCACCCGTTTTATATATATATCAGCAGAGGATTTTTATAGTATTTTCTGAAGCAAATTTATAGAGGGTAGATTTTATATACAAACATATATATCTTTATATATATATATATATATATATATATATATATATATATATATATATATCTATATATATATATATATATATATATATATATAAGCATTTATTAAGCTCGAACAATGAATTGTCAAATACAACAGCACTAGCAATTTTATTTTAGAAAATTGTATTAATTATAATTGTATCAAATTGTTCTTCTGAAAATTATCAGCATATGATTCCTGAATATGTAACAATTTGATTATGTGCTCTTTTAACATTTAGCATTTCTATTTCAAGTTTTCCTTTATTTCCAAACTTGTTTTGCTTAGTGTAATATTTCTTTCACTAATGGTGTTAAATTTTCCTACAAACATAACAACTGGAAGAGAAAGTGTGCTTAAATTATTCTACTCAGAAATCTTACATTTTATTTAACAGAAAGTTTGTTGTGAAATAATGGTCAAGTTGATATGTACTCTAGACAATGTTTGAATATCACAAGATTTTTTTCAACCTATATCATAAATTTTTGAAGAAATTTAAAATCTGTCGAAGTTGTGCTTAAAAGTTTCAT
Organism: Latrodectus elegans; assembly: GCA_030067965.1. Classification (NCBI taxonomy): domain Eukaryota; kingdom Metazoa; phylum Arthropoda; class Arachnida; order Araneae; family Theridiidae; genus Latrodectus; species Latrodectus elegans. The sequence goes on from CM057813.1 coordinate 99,345,035, forward strand.
ATTGGCTCATATTTGAAAATAGACAATGTTTTATTAAATAACTTTGCTCAAAATAAACTCAAATTTTCTTAATTATGATATTTTATCCCTTGTAGACTTGTGCTTTTTATAATTTTCTGTTTAACAAACCATCTGTATGTAAAATATCTTTTGCTTTCTACAATATCAGTCTTCCTGTTGGCCGCTACAGTACTGGAGGAAAACTGAGTAGATCTCACGCATTTGTTGTAAAAACTTTCATCCGCTCTGAAAAGTGTAACCCATGTGGAAAAGTTATAAAATTCTGCAAACAAGCATTAAAATGTTCAGATTGCAGAATAAGCTGTCATCCTGAATGTAAAAACCAATGTCCTTTACCATGTGTACCAGTTATTTCTACTCCAGTCAGAGGACCTTTAGTAAGTAATGCATTTTATTTTTAATCACAATTTTAAGAGTATTTGTGTTTAACTATTGATATGCATTATTTAATCTTCGTTTTTTTTTTTTTTTTTTTTTTTTTTTTTTTTTTTTTAAATTATTGTATAATTGTTAAATACATCTTAACTTTCTGTGTGTTCTCTATAATCAGACTTGAACTAAGAATCAAAACTATGTGCTTCCTTATAATATGCGTCTATAAATCGGATGTTATTTTTAACAAATTTTATAGGAATAAAAATTTTATATATCTGTCACTCTTCCTGTGTCTGTCAAATGGAGACAAACAAGCAGATCTAAAATGAACTCTGCCTGTTTGTCTCTCCCATTCTATTTGAATCAATATAAAATATTTTATTAAAATTGTTTTGATATAAATAATAGGCTTGAATTTTAAATTGTATATTGATAATAAAGAAAATTATTAATCACATTATTATAATAAATGATTTAATTTTGTATACTAATATGAATTTTCTTATTTATGTTTATTCTTTTACTTATGTATTATGTCGTAGTTTTATAATAAAAAAATATTTCTATTGAGTAGTATGTAACTTTGCAATAAAGTAATTTTTGCTGCATATATGAATTTATAACTTAAACAAATAAAATTAAATATCTAACTTTTTCATTGTTGTCTTCAAGTTTTTAATCTTAATATAGCATTTTTTGTTATTGTGGTTATAAAGAAAAATGTTTCAGTTGATTTTCATTTAGGATGAAATAGATATTGGGAAATTTCAATATTTCAGTTTTAGTGATATTAATTGAGAAATGTTTAAATTTAAATATTTTAATTGCAAATGAATAACCACACACACACACACACACACATATATATATATATATATATATATATATATATATATATATATATATATATATATATATAACTTCGACTCACAATCTTTTGTTTATTAAATTATTTTAGGGTACCATAGGAGATTACACTTCCTCCATTTCGCCTATGATACCTTCTTTAATTGTTCACTGCGTGAATGAAATTGAAGCTAGAGGTTTTAATGAGATTGGTTTATATCGCATACCTGGAAGTAATAGAGAAGTAAAAGAATTAAAGGAAAAATTTTTGAAGGGGAAAAACATTCCAATTCTTGTAAGTAAAAATAATTATAAATTTAAAATTTTTTTAAATAATGGAAATGTTAAATTTCTGATAGTTTTCATTTGTAGAAATGGTGGCAAAAGTAAGTAACCAGTTTTTGATTTCTTGAGAATATTAGTCACCTACATTTGTTTCTGGAATGCAGCATGTGATTTTAATCCTTAATGCCTAAATGTTTGAAAAGTAACAAATACTTCTAGTTTTTATATTTTTCCTGAAATTTTGTAATATTATAAATTTATGTTGTTAGATTTTATTTATTTTTTCTTTCAACTATATATTCATTCAATATTGATATAAAATTAAGTATATTTAAGAATCAAAAAATAGGTACGGAATAGTAAAGAAAAAATAGAATCGTGTGCTGAGAGAGGGTTTCAAGACCTATAGTAAAATTACATTTATTCTGCTTTCAAGATAAAACATTTTCTTACTTTAAGGTTGCATTCTTTTTCTACTTCTTTCATACATTGCTGAAAGGAAAATCTTCATATAATTTCCAAATTAAAGAAGAAAAAATCAAGAGCTAATTTAAAAGTAAATTCTAATTGGTGATTGTTAACTTTACTTTGTACTGAAATTTTAAGCAATTTATTACAAAGCAGGAAAAGCTTAAATAGAAGTTTATTTTATTAGAGCATTTTGAATTATATAAGTCAGTTTTGCTTGTAAAAGATTATAAATTTAAAATTGACCTGTGATCTATTATTTACTTCTGAAAAATAAAGTTACATGTATTTGAAGAATATCACTTTTTTTCAATATTGTCAAATCCGTCTTGAAATATATAGCTTCTTTAGCATGATCGGTTATTATTTAACATGCTTGGATATGTGTTGTACATAAAACTGTAAGGAAAAGAAGAAAAATTAACTAACATACTTTTTAAAAGATAATCACTATCTTATCATAAGTCATAATTTCTACAGTTTTAAAATCTGCTTGTATTGTTTTAATTTGATTCAAACTATGATTATTGAACAATTAATTTAGGTAAAAAGAATTTAATTAAGGTTTATTTATAGTATTTATCCTTTTAAAAATGTACAAGTTGCTATGATGGAAACACAACCCTTTTACATCTGTACAATTTCAATTCTTGAAGTCCAATTTTCTTAGAAATATTACTTAATAATAAAAAAATTTTAAATAAGTATTGAACTTTATTTTTCCTGTTGAATCTATGGAATGAATAATATTTGATAGTTTGTTAATATTTTATAGTTTGTGTGAGTTTTATTTAAAAAACAGAATTTGCATAATAGAAAATCCAAAATATTAATGTTAAATGTCATTTATATTTCAACCAAAACATAAAGTATTAGTTGTATTATAATTAGTGCAGATATTCATAATTTAGCTGCCTAAACAAGAGCACTTAGGTAAACAAAAATTTAAAAGTGACCACATGGCTTGGGAAAGTCAGCTCTGTTAAGTATTGGCATTAATTCTGTTTAATATTGACGACTAAAGAGGTTTGTTTAAAATATGACAATCTGTTAATTTGAGTAGTTTTATAAAATTTAATAATTTTTCCATTTGCTTTCTTTAACAGCAATGATCTGTAAGAAAAGAGATATTTGAAGTTTTTGTGTAGGTGATACATAACATTAAATATGTGTATAGTTTTTATTGTTTCAATTTTTGGTTAATATTCTGATCTTGACCAATTGTGTTTCTAGTTATCTTTGAAATTCACAATAAATTAACTGATAAGAGCCACGTAAACAAAATTCCAAAAATGTTTCTTGCAATATTTAATAAAAAATCCCATGTTTTCTTGTATATAATATACGGTTTATGTGTTAAAGTTCTGAATTTCATTTTATGTATTACATCCTGTCATAGATAATCTGATTTTAAAAAATCTCCAAGAAAGCTTACAATAAAAGTTTGAAAAAATGTTTGTTTTCTGAAATAAATAATAGATGGCTTATGATTTTGCTGATTTATTTTAGCTATAATCAGTTTTGACTTATAAATTCAAGAACTAATTCCATTCTTCAAAAATGATGAATGTTCATTCTGAAGATATTCAGGTTTGTATATGGTCATGTGGAAATAAAAGCCTATAAGTTACACAACATATTTTAAATTAAAATCTGTATAGAGGACAGATAAAAAATGGTGACAAACTTGTTAATGTAAAATGTAAAAGCATGTTGCAATACAAAAGAAATATATCCAATACATGGTTCAAAAATAATCCATTTCATTCATTTAATTAAAATGTAAAAGCATGTGCAATACAAAAGAAATGTATCCAATACATGGTTCGAAAATAATCCATTTCATTCATTTAATTATTAAGAAAATGTTTACTTTTAAAATATGTGTAATGTTGTTTAAAAGTTATTAATAACTAAAAAATCAATAAATTTTTCCTAGAATCTCCAAATTATCTCTCTTAATCGATTAGGTGCTTTCATCTATGTTTATTTCAGGGCTCGGAGTTGTCCTGATTTTCCTCAATTTCCTGATTTTTTTAAAAACAATGTCCTGAAATGTCCTTATTTTTCAAAATAAATCCTGGAATTCCTTATTTTTTATTACTTTCTTTTGAAAGTTTAATTTTAATAATTTTATATTTTTCAGTAGTAAACTTTACTTCCAGTGTAATGTATATATTTTTTTTCAACTGCTTTCTATGCAAGAAGAAAGAGAAAAATTTCCCCCTTTTTTGTTCTCCTTCAAACCGTAAATAGGGTTGCCATACATTCGTCTCCGCCTCGTTTTCAACCATTGCTCACGAATATCTGACGTCAAAAAAATTTAGGTTTGGTTTTACCATTAAATTCTATTTTCTGCCTTTACAGACAAAGATTCTGGTTTTAGTAGTGCACAACTATTTACAATGATGGCGAAATTGTGAGAATTATTCGCCTACAATTTGTGAAATGCTTATCGCGCCATTTTGAAAGATTTTAATGGGTGTTTTGAAGAATGTTTATTAGCAAGCTCAGAATTTTATTTTTTAAAAGCAATTTTCTTTTAAAAATGCTAAGAAAACGAAATTTTCCGACAAATGGATGGAACTGCAAGATGAGAATAAATGCCTAATCAAGACCTGGTGCAGAAGTGTTGACGATGTTCATTCTGCAGAGTGCTTCGTATGTAAAAGCAAATTCAGTGTTTCAAATATGGGGTTTAGACAAGTGCTTGCTCATGCAGATAGATTAAGACACAAAAAAGCTGTAAACTGTTACAAGAATCAAACACTATTTACTATTAAATCATCAATTTCATCTGAATCCTCAACATCAACTGTAGTAGTGAATAACAAATCATGGTTTCCCAAAACGATATCAGAGAAAACCATTTTAGTTTTGGTGGCAATAAATAATAATTATTCTTTTTCATCTTTGAATGATTTAGCTAACATTTACGGAGAAATTTTTGATGAGTCCTCAATAGAAAAAATCTCGAATCTGACAAAGTCAGGTATATGATTAATTTTGGATTGGTATTTCAAAACTCTTTTGTTTCGGTATATCGGCACTTCATATTTTGTTTTACTTTTCAATGAAACTACAACAAAACAAATAAAGAAACAGTTGGATATTTACATCTCATATTGGTCTGATAAAGGTAAAAATGTCATTTGTTATCTCTAATCACATTTTTTAAAGCATGCTGAAGCCAATAAAATTGTAAAAAATTTATTAAATTTCATTCAAAATAATGGTTTGAATTTAGAAAAATTAATGCAGTTGTCAATGGATTGACCAAGAGTTAATTTAGCTGTTTTAAAGCAAATAAATAGTGAACTGAGTAAGCAAAGTTTACCAGTACTAATTGATTTGGGTACATGTTGCTTACACATAATCCATGAAGCACTACATAAGGGTATTGATAAAATTGATTGTAATATTGATGGATCTGCTATAGATATTCATCAATTTTTCAAACTATCTCCTGCAAGAAGGGAAGATTATCATTCCTTACAGTTAGAAATACCGGAAGAAAATTTAGCTAGACATATTTTCCTTCGTCATGTTGAGAGCCGTTGGTTAACTTTGGGCTCAGTTTGTGAGAGAATTGTTGAGCAATGTTCTAAAGGAATATTTCATTGTTAAAGTAACAGAAGAGAGTCGAAATCTCTTTCTGATAGATATCTTCGGATTGTAAAACATTTGAAAGATCCTAAGGCTCTGGCATATTTGCATTTTGTTTCATTTTTTTGTAAAACTTTTGAACCATATTTACTTTTAATGCAAAAAGTCAAACCTTTAGTACATGTGATGTACAGTAAATTAAATGAACTTGTTCGCAGTATTATGTTTAAATTTTTAAACCCAGAAGAAATCTGTGAAAAAATGGAGTAAAGTTGCTACAAATTAATGTTGATTCAGGAAAAAATTGCTTAAAGTTAAACAAGATTGAAATAGGTAATGGTGCAACAACAATACTGGAAGAGCTTACTGATAAAACACTTTCTACAAAGTGTCAGAAGCTGCTACATAGCAACTTTAAAGCATTTGCTTCAAAAACTTTCTGTAACAAATCCTTTTCTAAAAGATCTTCAGTGTTTGTCTCCTTATAATAGAAAAAAGAAAGAGTCTAGGAGTTCATTTAGCAGATTAATTCAACATATTCCTCATGTGAATAAAACTTCTTCAGATATTGATAAGATGAATGAAGAGTGGACTCTTTACATGTGAAGATGTGACTTTGATTGTGAATGATTATGATAATGATCAAAATATCTGTAAATATTGGAATGCGGTTTTGAATATAAAAGATACTTGGGGTTATATAAAATATCCTACTCTTTCTAGAGTGGTTAAAGCATGCCTGTCATTATTTAATGTAAATTCCCAACCAGAAAGAGGTTTTTTTAACTAACAATTCTGTTGTGACAAAAGAGTGAGCTTCTTTATCGGAATTAACAGTTCAAAGTTTACGGATTTGACATGATGTTATTCGAATGCATGGCAAATCTGTTTCCTCCATTCCATATACCAAAGAAATGATGCATTATATTCAGAAATCTCATACAGAATATGCATCATATATGGAAAAATCAAAAGATGTAATGCAATTAGAGAAGAAAAGAAAGGATGAGGAAGATGTAGAAGCTACTTGTAAAAAAAAGTTTAAACAATTGCACCTATTAGAAAAAAATTAATGAACTTGAGAAAGAAAAGAAAAACTTGCTTGATAATCAGTGTGTAGCTCAAAAACTTTTGGATGATGCAACTAAAAAATATCATGTGCTATCAGTAATGATAATATGAGTGATGTGAAAGATGGACAAATGATGCTGTCTGCTGCTAATGCAGAGATTGCATCTGTGAATGATAAAAAAGTGCAGTATTAAATTATCAGAATTAAATGCTAATGCATCCAGCTCAAAATGAACATTATTCAATTATAGATAAATTAATTGTTAATTTAAAGCATTTATCATGTAACTTATTAATTTTCAAAAAATGTTCAATATAGAAAGTTTAAATTTCTGTATCATTTTTCATATTGTTGTATGAAAAATTAAAAAACTCAGAATTTATTAAATAGTTTATTCCTTTCTAAAATGTGTTTTATGCATAAAACAGAAATTAATATGTAAAAGTAACATTGGTTTTGTTTAATTATTAAAATATGTCCTGAAAAATGTCCTGATATTTTTTGAAAATAGTGTCCTTAAAAAAAAAATTTCTGTATTCCTACCCCTGTTATTGTTATTTGCAATGAAGTGAATAAAATCAGATGTTTTCCATGATAAATATTTTTCTCTACAATTTATTATATTTCTAATCATACTATATTTTTTTTCTGATAATGTGGTATCACAAATGTTTTCATCAAAAAATTTTCCATCAGTTATGCAAAGTTTTCTTTCTTTTACTCTAAGAAAAGTCTTGTGTATTATATATTGGGAAATATGTTAATTAGTGTAAAAGTAGCTTAATGCTTAAATGGAATTGTTTCTGTTGTAGTTGTAGGCTTATTTAAAGCTTTTGAAATTATTAATACTCTAGTTTAAATCAATATTTATATTAGTTTTTACAAATGTCAATTGCTCTCATTTCAAAATATAATTGAAAAGTTATATGTACATAACTATGTAATGTATTTGACTATATTTTTTAACAAAACTAGTCTCGCATTTCATAGCTGTGTTTTTATATTTGAAATAGTAAGCAAAGCACAACAATTGTGTTAGAATTTATTTTTTTTATACTGCAATATAATTTTAACTTGAGTAAAATATTGTGTATGATCGAAACACAGTGAGTTTTATAAAATAGTGATTGTATTAAAAATAGCTTTTAGATGACAAGTTATCCATGTTTTGTTTTAATTATATGGTTTTTAAATTTCATCCATTGATCATATTTCATAGTTGCCAACTGTACTGATTTTTTCGGGAAATTCCTGATTTTTTACCCTTTCTCCCAATTTCCCGATAATGTATGAAAATCTACTAATTTTCTGCAAAATTTCAGTGAAAAACTTAAAAGCTGCCGAAAAATAAATCTATTAAGTTGTTTAATTTTATGTGTTTTTTTTAATTACATTTACATGCTTAAAAAGCTTCTCTTTCCTGATAAAAATTCTAAAACATGCAGATGTATGCTGTTTGCAGGCTATTGAACAGGCCTCATTTTTAAGTGTAAAACTCTTGACAGATTTCCCATTTTACTGCTTAATACAGAACTGAATAAAGGATTGGACACTCTGTAAACTACAAAATACTGTCCTCACATAAACACTGGAGGAACCAAGAGCAGATGTACAATATCTTGTTGGAAATCTGAAAAATGAGTTTGAACAAAAATTGTTCTTTAATATTTCCCAGTTTATGCTTACAATTTTAACTATTCCACATTCTAATGCTGAAAGTGAACGGGTGTTCAGTCATATAAAAAAATTAATTCAGGTCTTCTCTTCTGAAAATTTAGAAAGTTTAATTATTGCTAAATATTCTCATAATGAGAAAAACTGTTTTGAACAGCAGTTCACCAATTCATTTCTAATAAATACTAAGTCAGCGACGAATAAAGAAAATTGCTCTGAATTATTCAAATTTGAAATGTGTTGTTTTTTATGGACAAATTTCTATTTTCTTATATATTGAAGTATTTTATGTGTTTATGAAAGAAAATAATTTTATAAATTTAATATATATAAATTGTGCACTTGTGTAGTAAAATTTGCCTTATAAAATAAATATTGAAACATAAAAGTTGATGTATTTATTTTTTTACCTATAGTATATTCTTTTATTCCTCACAGTTTCTTTATGAGGTTGATGAATATTTTATTAAAAATAAATACGTTAAATTTGCATTTTTATGTAATATTGTTATATATACTTTTATATTAAGATTGACACGAAATATGTTTAACATAAATCATTCTCAGAATGTATAACTTTAAGAGTAAAATTTTCTTTTTACGGTACTACCATTTTAAACATTCTGTTTCAAGCAATAACGTTGCTAGTAGTGTCTCCTGATTTTTTTCTCTCAAAATCAATAGAATCTACTGATTTTTATTCCTCCAAGCTTGACAGGTATAATATTTGCATTATTACATAGAATGAGTATATAAAAAATCCTTTTATAAATTCTCATTATTCTAATTATGTTAGATTGATATTATTGATATAATTTTTCTCCCTTTACTGAAAGAAATTTTACTCCTGTTACTACTCAATAAAATAGTGAATAAAACTGATTTCTAGCTATTATTGATTTTGATGTGTGAAATCTGTTAAGCATAAATTTTTTTTATATTGTAGATTTCCATTAAATATCTTTTTTTTTTTTTTTTTTTTTTTTTTGAAATTTTTAATTGGCAATTGAATTTTTTTCCTCGCTAATTTGGACTTCTTACATTTATTTATAAATCTTGAGCTAATTTAATATCGAATATTTATTTATCTCTTTGGAAGATATTTATTTTTTAAACTTAGTATTTTTATGAATATTAATCACATTTACATTTATTCAAATGTTTTGAAATGCAACATATATATTAAAATGAATCTGCTATTGAGCAATAAGATATGCTTTGATTTTGAGTTCAACAACTTTAGTGCTTAACTATTATATTGGATCCAGAATTTTGTGGTGATTTAGATTACTGTAAACTTTAAAAAGATAGTTTGAATCACAGTAGCCCTAATATCCTTAAAGTGAATATACAGCTATAAACATATTAAATTCAAAAAAAAACTTTAATATTCTGACTGATAAATTTGCATTTTTATGTAATATTGTTATATATACTTTTATACTGTCATTTTTTTCCTATTATAGAATGATATTGATATCCATGTCCTTTGTGGAACTGTGAAAGATTTCTTGATATCCCTTAAAGACTCACTGATTACTAAAGCAGCTTGGCATAATTTTGCAGATGCAGCAAGTAATATGAAAATCTTTACTTGAATCTTCTAGTGGTTTGTTAATTTACTTAAATTTTGTAACATTTTATAACTTCAGTTTTTATACAAATTTTTAAATGTTTACTTGAATTTGTATGTGAAAATGAAGTAAACTACAATTTTTATTGTTTACTAAAAATATTTTTTTATTGAGGAAATAATCTTGGGTGGATTCATCAGAACAAATCTCACAATCAAAATGTTTTAATTTAAATCAAAATTTAAATTTTAGTTTTTGTCTAGACATGTTATATTTTTCAAATCATTTTTTATCCCACATTTTTAATAACTTTTGAGCTGAGTTGACTGTACAATTCAATAATATTTCTGCAATATATTTGCTGTTTTCTTATTTTAATTTTTAATAGATAAATTGATTTTAAATAACTTAATTAGAAATGAAAACTTTTATTTTGTTTATGATTTCTTTGAGGAAGTTTTCCTTCATTTTTATTCACTTTCAACTTTTGTGTCCTTTTCGACATAAAATGTCCTTTCGGATAACTGTTATATGAAATCCGGTTAAAGATTTTTGATAACTGGTTGAGTGCTTTTTAATTTCTATAATTAATAGTATACCATTAAGTCATCTGTCAATTATTCATCATTTAAAGTTGATATAACACACACACATAGGAAAAATTATTTGTTGTATAATATTTCATGATTTATATGAAATGGAGGATTTCAAAGATAGAAATATAAATTTAGACAAATGTTAATGTGAAAATAATTTTTCATCCATGTGTACTCTTGTTATTGTATTCCTGTCATAATAACCAATTGCTAAGCAGACCCATCAACTAAATCGCTAATGCTCTTGCCTTTCATACAACAATTTATGGCAACAGTTCACAATTTTGATTGTGAATAATTATTATTGTGCAGTATCCATCTTCTTAATTGTTAATCTCAACAAATTAACCATTATGTGCTAAGTCAACAAAACCCAAAAAACTATACTAAATTATTAACTTCTGCAATTTTTAGAATGAAAGTTATAATTTTAGTTTGTTAAATATTTTGTTAGCTTTTACAGGTGTATATAACTTTATATCAGAAGAAGTAACTTTATCATTATCTAAAATTTTCAGTTATTTGATTATTATTTTGAGATATTTAAAGTTAACTTGAAGTTTTCTAATGAGAATTAGAGACTAATTCCCTTCACATTATTTGATTAGAAATATTTAATCATTGTGACATTTTTGTAATAATTTTTTCCCTTTTATGTAAAACTTAAAAAAACTTGTTAATAACTTATAAAATAGTACTTTGTATATTGATTTTAAAAATAAATACCTTTTTACGAGACTATTTCATGATAAAAAGGAAAGTTATTTATTGTGGAATGATTTATAATTTAGATTTTATTAATTCATATTTTAAATGCATGAACCCCAAAGATTTAACTTGTGATAAGCTTTTCAAAATTATGAGAGTTAAGTATCTGCAGTGCAATTGCTTTTTCATTAATATATCTACTAATTGCTAGAGTTGTTGATTTTTTACTCTTCTTTTTTTTAACTCATTATTCTTTATAACTTTATATTGCGCTTTTTTCTTTTAAAATTTCATTGGAATTGATTAGTATTCCATATTATTAGGGTTCCAATTTTTTAAAATAGATTTAGTTCATGTAAAGATCTTGTATCATAACCAGTGATTATTAATCGTATCTTTAGAAAATATCAAATCTTTCCCATCTAGATTTCAGTATTAGTATGCCATCCTAAAATTATTCTGAAAATAGTATTCATAAACACTTTTTTTTAATACTTATAATAAATATAAAATATATAGTTTCTGAATATTTTGGTTATTTTATATAAGTGTGAATACCTCAATATAGGAAATTTCATACACTGTGTGTATATAGAATAAATTCATTTATTAAAAAAATGTTTTCTACTTTTTTATCTATAGTTTTATAATTTTTAATTATCTTTTATCAATTTAAAACAATTGTGTACTTCATAAATAAATGGTATCAAATATATATTTCATGTATATTTAATTTGCATTTTGTTAATGTGTTATATTTTTATGTATCAAGAATAAAATAACAAAAGATCTCCTCATAGAATAAATTTCTATCTGCATTTGAACATTTAACATGTGTAAATAAAATCCTATAAGTATAGTTGAAACTTGTTATTTGGCATGACTTTGTAGTAAAATATTGCTGAAAATTCTTTAATGATCTGTATGATCACCAATAATTTTGAATGGCATCTTCATATTGCCTAAGATTTCACAGCACATTCGTAGATAATAAATCCACTATTGTGTCACCTCTTAATCTAAAAAATGAAACATTGTCATTAGCCATTATTTAATTTTTATGTTGCTTTTCTTTTTCAGATCTGGCTATTTGTTTCTCTCAGTTATTCAACGAAATTCGCATTTAATCATTTCAATTACACCCACAAACAGTGGTGGAAAATAAAGTTTTATGAACTTCTATCATAATCAGAAACTAATTTCTTATTTGAAAAACCTTGTTATTATGTTATACTTATGCAATTTGTTTGATTTTAAAAAAATTGAAAGTCTTGTCAAAAGAAATGTTTTAAGAAAAATAATTTTATCATGAAAAATTAAACTAATCATTATTTTTGTGTTATTACAATCACCTTGTAGAGCATGCTAAACATGTTTTAAGATTCCAATTAGAATACGGATGATAATTCAAAGTACTCAAATATTTAACTCTTTATATAAATACATAATGTAAAAAAAAAGTTTCGCTGCAATTAGTTTTATGCAACTTGTTTATTTTTAACTTTTGTTTTAAATCTTGCAAACAAACTGAAATATTCTTCAAACTTTGTATTTAAAAGTGTTTCTTTGTGAAGTTTTTTGATTTAATAAAAAGCTAACAATGTTCTTAAGTCATTTCTTTCTTAAATCAAAATTTTTCTCTTTACAATGTTGTAAAATTCGAAGAGACATAAATTTAATAACTTTTACTTATGTCTCCCATTCTTTCAATCCTTATTGAATTATTTTATTCACATTAACCCAATTCATATGCTTGAAGCCTATCAGAACATAAATGTTAAACTAGATTTTTCTAATTTAAAATCTCAACTTTACAAGTTTTTGAAACGTTAATGTAGTAGTTTTTGTATTGTCATTTTGCTAATACTTTTCTTATTTTCAGATCAAAAAGATAATGTTAGATTGAACATGCTTTATAATTCAGTTTGTGATTTACCTCAACCCAATAAAGAGACACTTGCATTTTTAATATTACATTTGCAAAGGTAAGTTTTTTCTAAAGAAAAATATTTTGTTGGCCTACTGAATAAATGAAATCAGAAAAATTTAATTGCCTTGAACAAAAAATTCAATTTTGCATTTCATAAACAATATTTAAGTTTAAGTCATTTACTTAAGATAAAAGTTTTAAAGATGAATTATAAAGTTTTAAAATCACAACTTTAAAAGAAGATTAATTTTCATAGATGTACAAACCGTGTATTTTTATAACTTCTGGAAACTCTTTAAAACACCTGGAATTTGAAAAAAATTTTAATTTTTGTGATTTAGTTTAAACAAAACCAGATGTAGTACTTAGATTTATGTGTGCGAAGTGAAATAATCACCAATAAAATCGTGTATTTTTTTTTTTTTTTTTTTTTTTTTTTTTTTTGTATAAAAGTCATTAAAAATTAATATTTAAATGTAAAATTTTTTCATTAAAACATTCTTTTCCTATCTTTCTTTGCGAAAATTGCGTATAATTTCAGCAAAATTTGATAATTTGTTTATTAATGAAATAAGGGCTGAAATAAATTATTAAGTATGACTCATGGAAAGTGTTTTTTCACTCACGCACACGATGACCAATAGAATCGGGGAAATCATTCAAAGATTAGTTTTTGTGACTCAAAAAAACATGGGCTTATTGTCTGTTTTGCAATAAAGACTCTGTATTTAAAATATGTGTGAATTGGCTATCAAATCTCATATGAAAAGGAAAAAACATGCATTTGAACACGCTTTATCTACTAAAAACCTGCTGTTTTTAAAAATATAAACCTAAAACATATTCTTAAATTTTAAATTCATTTGTTTCTTCAAAAACTTTTTAAAAGTTTAATTTTATGAGCTCTTAAAGATTTTAACAGCGGCCATAGCTACAGTTCTTATAGTAATACAATTTCTCTCTTTCAAGTGCTGTTTCCTGATAGTAATATTGCAAAGTAATTCTTTTGTGGGGAAAATTGTTAATTTAACAGCTTTTGGAATTGCATCTTACTTTTCCAACTTAAAAAATGTTAAGAATGCTAATAATTATGTGCTTCTCTTGGATGATGAAAGCTTAAATGATAATCTGCAGGCAAAAAGTTGGAGTGCTAGATAAGATTTTGTGATAATATTGTTAAAACATGATATTACTCGTCAGATTTTTCTTCACTTAGAGGTATTTTGTTTGAAAAAGTTAATGACAATTGCTCAGAATTAGGAACATTTAGATTACTCCAGTTTTCAATGAATGACCCAAAATGTGAACTAGTCCTTTTTCACTATATTGGCTGATTTTTTAAAGAGTGAACAGCATTCATATATATATAGTAAGTGCTGGAAACTGTAACCTATATATTCTACACAATGCTTACAGCCACAGGTGTTCATTTCCGGAAGTTGAGCTAATGGCATGTGCTGCTTACAGGCTATTTAAGGACTTGCCCACTCATAGAGATGATTTTGGTAACCTAGAGCCAGACATAAAATTCAATGAAAAAGATGCTAATCAATTAGATGTTCGATTTGTTTATTGAAAAAAATTATGTAAGCAAAACTTTGACAGAAAAACAAAAGATGTGTTTTTTAATTGCAGCTGATTAGCTTTGTCATTGATGCTAAAAATAGAAAAATGTCCTTTGAAATATTCTGTAGTACATAACACGTCATATTTACATCCTTGAACTCTGATAATGTAATGAATCAAGTAATTTAAATAAAATACAGAAAACTAGTTTGTACTCATCTAATGCATCCAGAATGAATGTGTCAGAATGTTATTTCATTCAAAAAAGAGTTTCATAATTTTGTAGAAGAATTTGAATCGTTGCAACTGACTGTAAGTTTTCAAGATTGTATTGATGAGAAATTTGATGCTATCAAAAATAGAATAAATATTTTTTCATTTTAAATTACTTTCAAATAGTTAAAATTGTCATTTATGGAAAGTAGTTAATTTGCCTTTTCTACTCTCTCATGGTCACGCATCTATTGAATGTGGTTTTCCTGTGAACAAAAATTTGATGGTAGAAAATTTAAATAGTCAATCAATTGTGACTAAGTGCACCATTGATGATCAAATCTGAAACTTAGGAGTTGTAAACAATATGTAATGATTAACAGAGACTTTCTTAGTTTTGCTACTGATGCCAGGCAAAACTATAAGTTATATTTCGAGGAAATAAAACAGCAAAATAAGCAGAGAATAGCAGAAGGAATGCAAAAATATTTCTTGAAAAAATTTAATTGAAAATAAAAATGAAGAGTTTGAAAGAAGACATATATGAAATTGAAAAATCTACAATAGTAATTGCTGAAAAAGCTGTAAAAACTTGTAAATTAACATTGATTGCAAAATCAAGCATGTGTTATCATTGTGTATCAGAGAAGCAACAGTTATTAATTGATATTAATGATGAATTGAAAGCAAAAACTTTAGAGTTGGAAAGCTAGCCTTTTCTAATAGCAAAATTATGGCTATATAAACCAAAAAATGTGAATCTATTGAATGATTAAATAAATTGAAAAGCCTAGTATATGGATGGCATAGCTGCCAACTTGACTCATTTTATTGGAAAACTCCTGATATCCAGATAATGTAAGAAAATCTATTAATTTTTGGCAATTTCAGTAAAAAGTTTTAAACAGTTTAAATTTTGCCAGAAAAAAATCTATTGTGTTGTTTTATGAGTTTAAATAATTAACAGATATGGCACACTAATTTAATAAAATATATATATATTAAATGTTCCTCTGATTTTAAATCTAGCTTGGGAGGATGATGCTGTAACCATTAGGCTGACAAGACTCCTATGAGTTGGCAGCCATATAATTAACATTTAGAACACACTAGGTGTGTAGGGCCTGTTTACATAAGCAGTTCAATTAAGAGGAATATTACTAATTATAAGTTTAATACTTACGAGAATTGCACTAGTGTAGTAAAAGTTGCCCTGTAAAATGTTGGGACATAATAATAATAAACATAAAATAAATATTGTGACATAAACGTTGATGTTTATTTTTTATACATAGAATATATTTTATCTTTCATTATTCCTTTAATAGGTTAATGAATATTTTACTAAAAAATTAAGATTAATGCAAAATATTTTAAATGTAAATCCTCAGATTTTATAATCTAAAGAACAAAAATATTGTTAACAGTGTCTCCGTAATTTTTTCCCTCAAAATCAATAAAATCTTTTCTCTCTCTCCTCTAAATGTATGGGTATGGGATGCCAATTTGTATAGTTTTAAAAGAATTTGAAAGTAAACAAAAGAGAAATTTAAAATTGCTTTTATTAAATAATATAAAAAAACCTAAAAACTTTACCTAATAATTGTATTTGTTTTTCAATAAATATATTCATATTTGAAAAGAGATTGTATATGTATTTTGAAATATACCCATTATTTTATACAATGTGTAATCTGATATTATAAAAAAATTTTGATTATTTAAATAAAAAAATTCTATTATAGCTGTAAATTTATTGAAAGCTTTTGAATTAATTGCTAAATATTGTTCCTACTTAGAGATATATATATATATATATATATATATATATATATATATATATATTGCCCTTACTTATTTGTAATTACAAATATAATTTAAAATAAAATGTTTAGTGTGAATATCAATACCTCCCCAGAAATTTTTGATTTCATTCCTAGAATTTGATTCTTGAAAATCTACGAACCCTGTTTATAGCTAAATTTAAAAAATAAAGTAAAAAAAATCTTTTACGCTTTCAAAATAAAAACTTAAACAGATAGCTATTGTACAATAGTTATTTGTTTAAGTTTTTATTAACTATTCAAAAATAACTATTGTTGTACTTGACCATGACTCTTACCCTTCTGTAGAAGTAATAATTGTCAAAATTATATTCACATAGTAGTCAAGTAGCAGGTTTAAGTAAATTGTAAAGTCTTATGCCTGAATGATAAATGGAATGATTATGGATGTAAAATGTGGCAACAACTTCTGCACAGTAGGATTAGATATCCCAAGTTTTGTTTCAGGGCTGAGTAGAGGGGCCTGGTTGAGATAAATCGTCATCTTCACTTGTATCCACTATAATGTTGCTATCAGACTGAGACTGATCAAGAAGTATAGGAACATTCCTCTGTATCACTATCTGCATGCTCGAATTAAATGCCAGAGGGCAATTCTTGAAACATCTTTATTGCTTCAGAAAGATTAAATCCCCTGTGTGCCATTTGCAATTAACAGTATAAAAAAATTAAGTAGCAATTATAATTATATTTGCTAAAAAAGTAAACTAAAAATATCTATAAAATTAATAATATTGAAATGGAAAATCAAGAGTATAAAAATAATGAATCTCTAACTAGCGATGATTCGAAATAACTGATATAATTCTAGACCTTACTGAAGCTTCCCTATTCAAAGAGGCTGAAACAGGTGTAGAAATATTTCCCATACAAGTAATCATTCCATGTAAATTCCTCAGCAGTAGTTCATTCCTCCCTGAAAGAGAGAAAAGCAGTAAACAAAAACACAGTTGTTTCTCTTGTCATTGCGTTCAATGCTGATCCTTCTCTGAATAGCTGAAAAAAAGTGCTGTTGCGGTGCAATGTTCCAGGGGGTGGAACATTTTGTTTTATCAGATAATCCTGCATACGCAGAATCTGCGTAAAAATTTTAAGTAATATAGAATAAATGGTTCAAGGTGCCTGCAACAAAATAACACAAACTTCTTTTCAAAAAATTATTTTTGTATGACAAAAAAAATTATGGAATATTCCTTCAAATTAAAGGGATTTAAATCTGCTATAATTGAAAATTATTGTGTTATGTATCTATTATTAAGAAAGTTTAATGAAAACTTTAAGCCGAATTTCATCCATTTATAGTTAAATGCAACCGATTTGGTGACATATTAAAATGTTGTGTTCTATCCCCTGGAACACTGATCCACAAAGGATTAATAGAAATAAATGGAAGCTGACTGTTTTAATTTTTAAGCTGACATCTGATTATTATTATATATAATTTTCTTATGCATCTTAATAATTAATGATTAATTGTAATTAGTTTAAAAATAACCTGATATATCTAGTTCTTCAAAGACTATAAACACATTTAATATTGATAATTTTGTGTATTGTATATATTAAATAAGATAAATACAGATTTGCATTTTAAATTTTTAAATATGATTTACTATTATTTACTCAGATTTTATTTTAAATCCATTCTGAATCTTTCTGGAGTAAAAATGTTTCAGAGTTGAATTACAGGGCAGTTTATAGAATAATTTTCTGCTTTGTACTAAAAAATTTTAATGTCAAATTATTAAAATCATAAATAGGCAGTAATTGGAATTTTGTTAAAGAAATCCATTTAAAAACTTTAATATTGGAAGAAAATATATTTATTAATTTGATGAAACTGTATTATTCAAATTAGCAGCTGTTAAAAATGACTAATTCCTATCTCTATTACTGATGAGCAATTGTATATTACTTATTTGTACATTTACCATTATTTAAACCTTTATATTATGTCTGAAGTATTTATCAGAACTTAATCTAAAATAATTTCAAAGTACTTAATTCTTGTCAATTTGTAATTATTCATGCTGTTTAAATTAATTTAAAATAGTCTTTCAATTAAGATCACTCTTCATTGAAATGTTATTTCAACACATTATAAAGTATTTTTATTTTAGAATTGCAGCTAATCCATCCTGTAAAATGACAATTGAAGACCTTTCAAAGATTTTTGGACCAACTATTGTTGGATATTCAGTTTCAGAACCAGCAGAGTCAAATATGTTTATGGAGATCAAACAACAAATTAAGGTTAGTTTTACAATAAAAATAACACAATCTGTTTATATTGCATAGTGAAAAAAATATCAAAGGAATATTATGAATGCTGTTAAATTTGTTAGGAATGCAAAAGATAAATTCATAAAAACTTACTCTATAAATTTCTGCTTTCATCTATAATATTAGAAAAGCTTTTCTTTAAAAAGTATATGTCGTAGGATTTAGTTAAAATAGAATTTAAATTTGTCATCAAAATATTTTCACTCTATATTTTTAATACATCTCCAATCGATGTTTAAGTTTAGTCTCATTTCTTTTTCCCTCTAATTTCAAGGGAAATTTCAATATGATAAAAAATAATTTTTAAAATTTCTGTGAAAACCATTGATATATTAATGTGAATGCATATCCTATTTTTTTCTAGATAATGGAAGGTCTTCTTAAAATTTCATCAGATTCTTGGCAACATTTGTTAAATGTTGAATCCAGTATTTCTTGCTCTAAAATGGAAACGCCAGAATACATGCAAGGTAAAAAGTAATTCTTAATGATTTGAGTTTTGTTTGATTAATTGAGAAATCTAATTTTTTCTTAATTACAAAGTATTTTTTCAGAATCTTGTGTCATTTCAAATGTGCTTCGTAAAAAGAACTTAGTATTTTTTTAACATTTGGCTGAAGTAACTTCTAATTTTTGAATTCGGGAAAGTATTATCTCAGAAGTATTTAAAATTATTTTTTTACATATTATTGAAAAGTACATTTTAACAAAGCAAGCCTAATAAAATAATAATCTTATACTAGTTGAATATTTTATTAAAGATTTATTTATTGGCATTGGAATAAAATTTCACTATCATTAGAGTGCTTTCTACTTAAACTTTTTTTTTTTTTAATGTATGTCAATTTTTAAACATTTTACCTATAAATAAAATTAACGAGCAGGAATAATTTAAGTTTAGACTAAAAAAAAAATTATCTAAAATATCTAAATTTTTATCTTTTTATGGTGCATTGAAATTTTTAAATAAAAATGTTTATATTTTTAAGATACACATTTTAATTTACAATGTACAAAAAAATTAACATGCGCTGTAGTTTAAATCTAAAACTTTCATTAAAACTTGAAGATTTAGTTTTTATCACATCATTGCAGAATGCTTTTAATCATTGTGTAGAATGTAAAATGAACATTGCAAAAATAAATGTTCTTAATGCATGCATTTTAAATTTGGAACAGTGAAATCAATGCATTAAATTCATTATAAGAAAAGATAACTGTACTGTAGAAAATTAAGTTTTTGTAAATATGCATAGCTTTTCCTACAGTTAAACTCAAATCTAATGTTTTGTGCAATGTGAGTCAATTTGCTTTATAAAATTTTTAACTTAATTTTATATTAATCAATATTTAACATGCTATCATCATACTGTGATTTTAGGTTAGTATTTAAATTTTTACCATGTTTTTTTATGAATGATAAAAGTAATTTTTATATTGTTAAAAAAATTATCAAATCGAAATTCTTTTAATAATAACATGGCAATTCATGGGCACAATTGCAGATCAAAATTATTAAACATTCAATTTTTAACATTTATATTTCAAGCACAGATTCCCTGTGATAGTTCCCCTCCTTTCTCCTGATACAAACATATTTCTTTATAGATTTTGGAAAGTTTGTCTTAATACATTATTCATTCCTAATTGATATTTTTTATAATCTATGCAAAATTTAAACAAAAATATGAAACTTATATATTTTTCTTTTAAATTTTGCCCACACTATAATTTTACTTTCTTTCACTGAAAGTGTTGCATATTTGTTCCTCCATATAATTTCTGTTGAATCTAAACATAAATATTTTGAAAATTTTAAAAGAATTTATTTATTTAAAAAACTAATAATTATAACTAGAAGCTTTAAATTTAATTAAATTTCATTCCTGAAGTCATGCTCATTTAAAAAATTTTATAAAATTAAATATTTAATATGTTACATCTTTCTCTATTTGTTATTAGATTTTTCCAGCTATTCCTTTATAGCTGTTGACATATTTTTAGAAATAGTTCTCTTGTGTGATAAGATTTGCTGATATGTGTGCACTTTTGTTTCAGCTCCTGTAACAAGTAGACTGGGACCTATATATTCTAGTCAAAATTCTTTGCAAGTCAGGAAAACTCAATTAGATCCCAGGTAATATTTTAAAATTATTAAAGTTACAAATTTTAATTATGTCTCCTATTCGGAAATTAAACTCATTTCAAAGATATTTTTAAAATTTATACTGCTTAAAATGTATTTTGTTTTCTTTGCTGTAAGGAAAGTATGTGTTAATTATTTAAAAGAGTAAAAAATGAGACAATTGATAATTTTTGAAGATTATTGCGTGTTCTATAATATAGTTTTCCTTAATAAACAACTAGATATTGCTATTGCCTCTCTTCATGCAAAAAATTTAAGTTTATTACCACATTTTTTATGGAGAAAATATTTGAATTGAATGTCTTGAAATATTCTCATTATCTTTACTGTTTTACATTGCCCACAGTTCAGTTAATAGAATTTTTGATTTCATGGTCCTTTTTCATATGAACATTAAACCTCCCATTTTTTTATTCATGGCTTGTGAGATAATTTTTATAACAAAAATATACAGTGAAAATTTTAAAGAATTTTTATTTAATCATTTTTCAAATTCTTTTTAGCTATAAGTAAGCAAAAGATATGTCATTCTCTTGGTGTTAGCTGAATACCAATTCTTTAAAAGAACAAAATAATAGCAAATGTTTCCTGTCATCTTGGTGTAAACTTTATTTTAAAATTTTAATTGATAAAAATTAATATTGCCTTAATTTTTCACAATATCTTCTCCTGAAATAAAAATTCATACATAGTAATTTATATTTGATTAAAAATTTAACAACATTTATGTTGAATGCTAAATTTTTTCTAATAATTTTAAAGAAAATAAATATGAATAAAATTTGATGTTTTTGTCTTCATTGTATATTTATGATTTAAAATTCTTTCTGAAAATTCCTGTTTTAAAATACTTAATTCAAAATAATGGAAAATTTGAATTTTCTAAATCTAATTTCTTAATCTTTTTATTCAAATGCAATCATACCTTGGTTGCATTTGAATGTTCTTTTCCTTTACTTATAAATTATTGAATTAAATTTTCATTAAAATAAAACAAAGTTATACTAAATGTCTATTATTCATTGTTCAATTTTTATATACATTTTGTGTGTTAAAATTAAATCTATACAATTGTAAGAATTTTCTTCAAACCAATATCCAATAGAGTTAATAAATAAATGATTTTGCAGTAATTTTATAAGTAAATTAAGAAGGATCTATAATTAATATAGGATGAAAATAACTAAATTAATACTGATACATGCTCATATTTTGTAATATTTTTCATTGGTTTTACCAATATTTTTTATAAAGGAAAATTTTTATTTTAAAGTTAAAATAAAGGAACTTTATTTGCAACATTCAATGCATATTTAATGTTTTATATTATTTTCATAACTTGTGTGTAATCTCATTATGAATAGTTAAAATTTCCAAAGTTTTTTCTTATATGTATTTAAATGCATATTTATTATGTTATATTCATGTTACTTTTTATAGAAAATCAAGAACAAGTAAAACTGAAAAAAGGCAGTATTTTGCATCTCCTATTTTAAAATATTCATGAAGATTTGAATTTTTTTTTTTGTATAAGAAATTGAACTTCTGACTGCAAACTGCATTATGCTAAAAAGCACAAGTTGCAATGTTCAATTTATCTATATTACTTAAATGTTTTAGAAACTTTTAATTTTGTTATCTATTTTATAAAATATATTTGAAGTTTTGTTAATTTAAAGTCATTCAATTTTTATAGCATTATTGTAACTCTGTCATACAAACACTACCTTGAATTATCCAATGTTCTTAAAGAATATTTTTGAAACAATTTAAAATTGTTTTGGTAAATTCTTTGTATATATGTTTTTAAAGATTTTATCAATGTAATATATATCATATTGTTTTGCTAGCTAATCAAATTACTCGGTGATAAAATTTTATGATTTAGTTATAATTTTATCATATATTTTATAATCTATTGTGATGTAATTTATTTGAAATTTGAGAAACAATTTCCGAATAGCTTACTTGAAATATTCTTCCTAGAAGTGTATTTTTAAATGTTTTATATTTATTATATAATGTATCATGCCGATTGTATGGTGTTTTAAAATTTTTGAATAAAAAATATATCCAAAAAATATCTACATTTTTCCTGATATACAGTTTTAAAATGTACTGTGTGCAATTGCTGTGTTGGGTTGGCCAAATTTTTTTTAGAGTGTTGTAAACTTTCTATGAACTTTATAATGCTCGATTTGTTTAAATCTTTCTGCAATAGCTCTCAAATAGAAAGTGTGTAAGTAATGGATCTATTAGAAAATGGAGTTTATATCAAAATTTTTATATATTTTACCATTTTTCAATTACAATCTACCTATAAAATTTTTATTTTTCAAATTAGGAATCGCATAAAATTAACTTTTACTGTGCAGGAAATTTAGAGTTGAATTAGAAATAAAATTTTATAAATTCTATATTTGACTTAGAGACAAAAAGACAATTTCTTAAATAGACATATTAAAATTCTCAATTATAAAATACTAAAAATAGAAAGATTAATTATTTTTTAATGGAGAATTAATAAACTTTTATGTTTTAGTAGTTTTGAATTAAAATTTTAGAACCATTGTATTGGACCATAGAGTGAAAGCTCTCCAGGGTTCTATTCATGTTTTTTTAATAGTAAAAAGTGGTTGTTGCATTTCTGCTTACTCATCTGCTAGGATTGGCGCTTAAATTCCTGGTTTCTCTGCCCTGGCAACCAAATGGTTAGCGCTCTTGCCTTCGGTTCAACAGTTCGTGGATTTGAATCCCACCTTGATCTTGGATGTTTATAGTGCTTTGGAATTCACTTTAAACCGTAAGTGCTATTCTAATTAGCCCTCGTGTGCCAAAATGACCATTGAGCGACAAACAACTCTGGTTTCTCTTTGTGGCACAACTAAAAAAATTCTAGAAAGTTGTTAAATGTGTTAAAATGTCTTGAAACAGCTTTAATTTGTAATGCTTATATGATTGTAAATATATACTAAAATGATTGCTAAATGTAACTTTCAATTGCATCACTTATAAATTACTTTTTCTTGTAACTTATCCTACTAGTAAATTATTCTTTCATTTTTGGCAATTCTATCTTATTTAATTGTTAGTGAACATTTTTTTCCTTAGTTTCACTTTTAATAAAAAGTTTAATTCAGGATCTAATTATAATAGTTATCCCATTTATCGATTTTGGTTACATTAAAATAAGAATAGAAAATTGATAGATGCAGAACCTGAAAAATTGGAATTTGCAATAAGCAAGTCATAACCAAAAAATTTATAACTGTTTCGTTATCGAGAAGTATCTGGAAGAACATGCTAGCTTCTCCTTAATCATGATAAAGGTAATCACTGAATAATTTCTGTTAAATTGTTTTTGGACTATTCAATTATTAATACTTCAATTATAGCTGAAGACAACGACTAAATTTTAGGTCGTAGCAAAAGTCCTCCTTATTCATGAATCAAAACCTACTTAGATATTATTTAGTTGACAGAGGAAATGTTTGCATACTATCTTATACACCAAAAAATTCAATTTCACCATTGAATTAGCTGTTTATTTCGGCAGCTTCAATTGCACTACAGAATCGACAGTAGTCTCATGCTTCCTCCAATGGACTCGATCTAGCAGTAAGATGAAAGGTAATTTTTTTAATGTTTTTATATAAGCTTCTATGCCCTCCAACTATTTACAGTGAGGAATTTCTCTTTTTGCTACCATCTATATTTGCAAAGATCACATCTTTAATAGGCTCCAAGTAGTCACATTTCAAATTATGCCAAAGCCATCTAATGTCATAAAATTTAATGACTTACACAATGTTAGACTGTTTATTTTCTATGAATTTCAATGTTAAACAAAATTCACAGTCTGTCATTTTCTTTAATTGAGTTAAAATTTTATAGGGAGCTAATATGCCCATATCCATGTAGTTCTAAGCCTAAATGTATAACACATTGTACATCATATGCTGACTGAGAAATACTGTATTTGTCTAAATTAGGCAGTTCCAAACCTAAACAAAGTAGCAATTGCCACAAAGTAAGGTCAATGCATTAGAGTTAGGCATTTGCAGATAAGTTATCTATATAATAAGCTTTTTAAAATTATACAAGTTAAAGTTGTCTGCAATGAATTGGTTTTTCCATTAATATATCTACTAATTGCCAGATTTATTTTCCTTTTCACTTTTAACTCAGTGTTTAGAATTTTTTTTGGTTTTTAAAATGGATAAAAATTTTATTTAACCCCGTAATTAAGTTTATTTATATTCAATGATATTAAGATTCCAATTTTTAGAATAGGAATTTAGTTTGTGTAGGCATTTTGAGTCAACCAGTAATTAGTCATCTTCGAAAATGTCAAACTTTATTGCTTGATATTAAATATGATCTAACATATTAAACAGCGAGTCGCTTACACAGTGAGAGAAAGCCAAATATTGAGGTTATCATTAAACTCAAAAATATAAGTATCTAGTACAGCACATAGTATATGGCATTCGCTCAAAATCTAATGAGAAAAAAAAATTTTAATTTATCATATCAATTTTACCATCAATATGTTTTTAAATTACGAAATAAATATTGAATTACTTGAATCCTTTTTGAGGCCTTACGATTTATTGAACGACGCACAAACATTTCAACAATTCATGAACTATAAACTTTATATGGATTCAATGATATTTTTTATTTAGAAATTTTCATTGTGGAACCGCCTCAAAAAAAAAAAAAAAAGTCAGATTTTAGATTTTTGTGCAGCATTTAATCAAAATGTGTTATTCGAATAAATGTAGCTATGTGCATATCAGACTCTAGAGAACTTGCGTCTTGAGGTTATTAAATAGCGAAAGATTAAAATATGCATTCTAAGGTGGAACTTTCAAAAAACAGCTATACAAATATTTTAAGAATCGGAAATTGCTAAAGGACTATCGAATACCTTGTTTTTTGCTAGTATCAAAATGAAAAAAAGAGCTCATAAAACTGAATTAAATGGGACTCAAAAACAATTCAAAGAAATGTAAAATAATAGCAAATACTCCACTTGTTCATCCTAAACAAAATGCGAAATTAGCATTGCATATTTACGCTTCGGATCAGTTTAGTGGAAGGATGATTCTCACAAAGTAACTTCAACAAAAAACTTGATTTTTCTTCGGGAAATTAATTTTAACTCAAAGGAAATATTCGACTTAATATGCGAGGGAAATATTTATTTGTAACGCGCGTGATCATCGAAAATTAGCTTTCCAGACTCTTGTGTTTACAAATTGTTATTTTGAAACTTCAGATTTTTGGCCGAGTATTAAAAGCGATTAGTATGATTATAAAAGTATTTGTATCTCATGCGAAAGATCGATCTTCATAAAAGAATCATATTCTTGCTGAAAGAAATTGTTCACGCATTTAAATTTGATTGCTTAACTTCTCGTTTCCCAAAATTACGAATACCCCGATTCCTAGGTTTGCGCAATGGTTAGAAGCAGAACCGTTTCAAGATATCGAAGCTGTTTCGAATTCCAAAATTAGATTATTGATAAGGTATTCCATATTTCTTGCCAATTGTTCCAACCTCCGATGAGGATTATTCGCATATTCATTTATCTTAATCGTTAGTGGGATAGCATTATATAGATGTTTCGTTTAAGATGCATTTTTGTGTATTGTTTAATTATATATAAAAATAGTATTTTAGGAATTAATATACACTTACTCACAAAAGTAAGTGTGCAACTCAGCTTGAAAAAGATCTAGTTCTCAAATAAAAGTAAGAAAAATATTATTTTGGAGAATATTATTTATAGCTTCTGATTCAAGTCATAAAGTAATAAAAAATAAACCAAATCATTATATTTAAAAAAAAAACTTTAAAAGTAATTTTGTTAACAACCATTAGAAATTTAAATCACAAAAGTATGTATGCACTTTATTTCTTACTTTTAAATAGGCTGAATGAAACTTCTCGAGTGATTTTTCGTATTTCAGTAATAAGTTTAGAATTTCCGCTACAAAGCTTGTAAAGTTTGAGCTTTAAGTGCATCAAAAATTCACCAATGGCTCTACGTGGAAAAGAATTGTCAAAAGACCTAAAGGATGCAGTAATAAAGCTCTATAAGGAAAGCAAGTCCTAAAGACAAATAGGTAAAATCATAGGCAAAAGTCCTGCAACAGTGCAAAAAATCATTGAAAAGTTCCAGGCTGAGCGAAATGCTCTGAAAAGGACGACCGCCCATTTTCACGGATCGAGAAAGGCGAATTATTGTTAGGAATGTGGAAAAAAAATCCGAAGATTAGTGCACCAAAATTGACAACTGATGTTAAAAACAATTTTGAGAAGTCATGCAATCCTGAAACAATTTGCCGTGTATTACGGAAGGCAGAATACCATGGCCGAAATATGCGAAGAAAACCATTTGTTTGCAAAGTGAATCGCAAAAAGAGAATAGATTTTGCTAAAGAAAATGTAAAGCAGGAAAAAAGTTTTCAAAATTCAGTGTTTTTTTTTTTTTATTATTATTATTTTTTATTTTTATTTTTTTTTTTTTTTTTTTTTTTTTTATGAAAGTAAATTTAACATCCACAGGTCAGATGGACACCAAAAAATTTGGAGGAAAGCAAATGCATCTCTTGAACCGAAGAACAAGAGGGAAACTGTAAAACACGGTGGTGATTCGATTATGGTTTGGGGTTGTGCATGGGACAGCAACTGGAGTAGGAAATTTAGTTATCATCGACGGAATAATGAATCAATATATCTATTTGAATGTTTTAAAGAATAAACTAAGCCAATGTCCTTCTAAATTGGGACTCGATGAATCCTTCACTTTCCAACAAGATGATTCCAAACATACTGCTCGGATTCTTTGGGAAGGCCTGCTATATAACGTGCGAAAACAGCTGAAAACCCCGCCGCAGTCACCTGATTTTAATCCCAATGAGCACTTGTGGGATAATCTCGATCGCCAAATTAGAAAGCAAGAGATCAAAACTAAGAATGATCTAAAAGTGGAGTAGTGGCAGAAAATACTATCCTCTGTCATTCAAAATTTAGTAAAAAAAAAAAGTGCCATATGGATTGAGAGCTGTTATAAAAGGCAAAGGCTATCCAACAAATTACTCTTTTTTTTTTTTATCAAAAATTGTAAAATTTGCAATAATAATGTCTTGGTTTTTGTTTGCATATTTACTTTTATGATGTAAATTACATCCTATTTTAAGTTAAGCTCATCTTGATAATTAAATATTTGTATTTTTTAAATATTTTTCATTTTGTAATTAAGCTCTGTTTTGTTGTAATCGAAATAAATTGTTAATTTGAAAATTCTAATATTGTAAGTCTGTTTTTCTTCACAGAATATTATCACATACACTCAGCATACTTACTTTTGTGACTGAATGTACATGTGATTGCGAAATATTTATAGATTGACCGGGTTAATGCTGCTTTGTAGCACTACAGAAGCTTTCCTTTGAGAAATATGTTATTGATAGAGTACTTAAAACAAGGTAGTATAGAAAAAAGATTGTATATATATATATATATATGTGTGTGTGTATATATATACACAATCTTTCTAAGCATTTTGTTAAGAAATATTTTCGAGGCAAGTAAATTTTCGAAGTCTAAAATTATGTAAAATTTCAGTTGGCTAGTAAAGACAAAGGTATTAAGTGGTCCTGCTAAAATAAAATCAGTGATTTTTAAACATGTTCATTTACAGCTTTAAAATACTTAAACTGGGTGATAAAAACTTAGAAATGAATGACTTATTTTTTAAACAGTAAACACAAATTTATTTTTTATAGTCTAATAATAACCTTTTTTATAACAAATAGACTGAATTTTGATAAGGACTACTAATACTATATAAATACAAATAATTTTAACTCTAAAAGCACACTTATTTAAGGTTTTGTAGCTGTTGTCTTGTGCCAGCTAGGCTGGCATTTAGGGCTCGCTACTCCACTTTTCCAACTGAACTATATTTTGGTGTGGAGTCCAACTGCCTCAGAACATACATGCCATAGGTACTCGTTTATAGGGTAGTTAACTATTCATTCATGGGAAGGACAAAGATAGGATAGGTAGCGAGAAAATGCATCCAAGCCCGAACCGGGATTCGAACCCTTGACCTCCCTATCCGCAGTCACGCAAGCTGACAACTAGACTATTTGTACGGCTACTTAAGGTTTAAAATACATAATAAACTGAGTTCTATGCAATTTATATTTGAATTTATAAAATACTTATTTTTTAAGATGAGTTTAAAAATTTTTGAAGAATATAAATCTACATAATATAGAAATCTCTTTATTCCAATTTAAGTGTCTCATATTTCTTTAAACTTGAAAAAACAAATTGAAGAAGAAAACATTTTTATCTAGCCAGGTATCACTTGAAACACATAAATATTGAAGTATTAGGAAATTATACGCTGATAGATTACAGAACAGGTCTCTTTCTCAATTTGTAGGTATACATTTTAAACATATTTTGTCGTTACTGTTTTCCTAATACGTTAATTTTTTTATTTAATGAGAGCAATATATGGTTGGATACAAGCAAAGCCCACACCTTTAGCTCGAATGATTTTGTTTGGCGATAATTGTGGCTTGTGCTAATCTTGATAACCTTATGAGCGCCAGTGAAGTAACTAGCAGACGATACCACGCCCACTCTGTCTTTCAAGAGAAACTACTTTCTTATTGAGGACACAGTATAGGCGAGAAATTTTTCACTTAAATTTCACAAACCGAAATAAAAGTGATCTAAATTACTGTTTTTAAAGTTATTTTTATTGATAATTAAGTGCTTATTAGATTAATATAAATATAATTTCTTTAAATATAAAATGCTAATTATAAATATGTATTTCAATAAAGAAATTTTAGGCGTATAATCAGCTTATTGACATTAAAATAAACACTTGAATATTATGAATTAAACTAAATATCATATTATATTTATAATCATGAAAAATGCCATTTTTTCTTTTCTTTATTGATATTCAGTGGCAAAGTTTAATACCCATGTTATTCATTGAGATTTCATCCAATCGTGGAATATTCTGCTATTTGGTTATAATTTTTCCCTTTATTTTTTCCTTTTTTGTAAGAAGAAATTATGCTTCTGTATATAAATTTATTTATATCTAAATAGTAAAGATATTTTTCCTTTGGTGTATTTTTAGTCCAATATTAGAAAAAAAAAATTTACTTTATCAATAATTTGTAAATAAATTTCGTTGAATAATGTAAAGTAAAAATAAGTAATGTAAAGTCAACTGTAAAAAACTTAGAAACTAAATGTTTTTATTTTATTTTATCTAAAATTGAATTTCAATAAATCTTGATTTATTGTAATTAATAAGATTTAGAATAGATAAAAATACCTTCTCAAAGAGTATGATATTTTAACATTAATGTAATGTTAAAAACTCAGTACTTTTGCTTCAAAAAATTAGAATTTATTCACTAGAAAAATAGTTACATGTATTCCTAAACTTATAAAATTAATATCCTTTAAATTAATTTTCTTACTAGTGAAAATTTTCTTTTATAATGATTATTCAATAAACATTCGTTAAAATATTTCTTTATTTAAGTAATGAAGTTTAAATAGGTACATTTTCTTTGAAATATTTCAATTCAACAAGAGGCTTAATAGTTGAACAGGTTTTAGTGTTAATGTTTTGAAAGAAAGAGAGGTATAGTTTATACGTCAAGCGCTGACCAATAGGGTGGCACCATTTACGTTCTTTCCTCCTTGGAAGCACTAGATATAATTAACCAAATTTCTGGAATTTCTTTCAGGCTGGTACTTTTTTCAGTTTGTCGTCAAGGGTGTGGGCTCTACTAGGATTTTACTTAATATATTATAACCACTACTTATTTGACTACAACTTATTTAAACAACCAATTTTATAAAGCTGTCACAAGTATACAGCTGTAACTTTGCACCATAAAACCCAACCAACCAAGTATACTGTAACCGCAGCTCGATACAACATTTATATAACAAGATCTGCATTGAGACAAAACAAGTTATTCTATCTTAAGGCCCTGCTAGACCTCCGTTGGGGAAAATCGAATCCTATGTTAATCCTGTGGATAATATTTTAATGTTTCACAAGTACTATTTTCATGATAGAAACTTCCGGTCTTTTGCAAATTACAAAAAACAGAGCTACTGTCACTTCGACGTCCATTTTTAGCGTTTAAAATTTTTTCAAATATTTTTAAAATGTCAAAATATCTCCATCCAAGTAAATTTTAACCGAATTCTAATTTGATTGAGGTTGTACAAAATTTGGTTTAAAGATATTTCATTTTTTTCTCCGTACAGTTACAAAATGAACATTTTTGTTTTTTTTTAAGCTAAAAATTTTTTTGATTGCATTAATATTTTGATACGAATTTTGATTACAAATCAAACTCATTCTTATTTCGGAAAATCCACCTCTGTACACAACGCCACCAATGAAACTGGAAAATTTTTAAAGCCAAACTTGGCTGAGTTTTCTATTTCACTACGGTAACCTAAAGAAGGAGGAATTTCTGAGAAAAACTTCTCCCTATATGATCCCGCTGTTTTACCCTGTGGTTGGCAAACAATTCCAAATCGAGCAAGACGAATTAGCTTTTCTCACTTATGAAATAGAAAAGGCATCTGTAAATAATGCATGTTAGATTTCTGTTTATTAGCGTTGGAAAAGTAGCTATGATATGTACTTTTAAATCAACTTTGATTATTTTCATTTAAGTAAATTTTCAAAATGAAATATTATAAACTGTTTTGTGTTACCTTGTTCAATTATATTATATACTACGATTTTGAAATAAGACTAACTTTGTATTAAAAATATAAACTACTTTATATGTGAAGATATAAAAAAATGCATTTTACAATACACAAACACACACACATACATATATATATGTGTATATATATATATACATATATATATATATATATATATATACATATATATATACATACATATATATATGTACAAATATATATATATATATATATATATATATAATATATATATATATATATTTCTTATAAAATAAAGTATCTAATAATAAGAACGATAAGTTTATTAGAATGATAGTGAGACAAATATTTTAATTTGATTT
This sequence comes from Latrodectus elegans, assembly GCA_030067965.1. Lineage (NCBI taxonomy): Eukaryota > Metazoa > Arthropoda > Arachnida > Araneae > Theridiidae > Latrodectus > Latrodectus elegans. The sequence continues at coordinate 99,377,378 of CM057813.1, forward strand.
TTAATCATTTTCCAAAATTATTGAGTTTTCACCTCTACAAACATTTAATTTTATTTTCAACTTATTTCATGAAAAAAATACATTATAAGGTATGATTAATAAGCATACGATACCAGCATATTGCGTCTGATAAGAAATTAAACACTTTAAATTTGAAAAATTATATATATCTTTGAAAAACAATTGGGTTTGTAGTATAACTTTAGCGGAAAAACATAAAAGCATTTCAATAACCAAACGAACGATAACAATACATTACACTACACTACAATACAGATGACATCAATGCTCTCAGGGGAATCATTTTATGCTCACGAAATTTATTTGAGAAGAATATTGTCCTGCGCAACGCAAGTGACATTATTTTTGACAAAAAAGGAATAAAATATCAAAAGAATGAATAAATATCCTATAGCACTTAAGGCGATATAAAATATGTAACTGAAGTTATAGTATTGATGTTTGAGTAGAAATGCTTGAGAGAGAATATCAGGAAGGAGATTGAGAATCAATTAGATATGCTTAAAGTGACTAGTCTAGAAATAGTGTGATTGAACGACTTTCTTTGTATGGCTACAACAATAATTAAATCATCAATCACCTTGTTGTCACTAAGATGGGATACGCAGTACAATACCGTCACCAAACAGCTTTCTAATGCAGCCATTCCAAACTATTCAACCGCAAGATTCTGTTGAAAATATTATTCACTTTGACGCGTTTCTCAATTGATGTTGAATGCTGTTTTCCGAAAATTCAAAATGACACAAACTCTGTAAAATTAGTCTATTTTAAACATGAAAAAAAATGATTACAGTACGAAAAGAAAACTTCATCTTTCCACTACAAGGAAATCGATGAGAAATCGAATGAAATATATAAGTCAGTTTAATATATAAGTCACCAGGTAAATACTGCAAGCAGTTTGAAAATAAAAGAATAAATAAATCAAAGACTAGGAAATTAGAAAATATTTTTTCAGGTCCCGACAAAAATTATGGCCCAGCTGCTGAAAAGCCAGATTTATCATCTAATGAATACGAAGAAAAAAAATCGAAATTATTGACTAATCTAGCTCTTACTTTGAAAGAAAGAGAAAATTTAGAAAGAGCTACTGTACTTCAAAGTGAGAATGCTGTTTGGAGAAAGGAAAGAAGAATTCGAATGACAGCGTCGAATTTTGGTGCTGTATGTCGGAAGTTACCCTCTACAGGATGCCAAAATTTAGTAAAAACAATACTATACTCTAACGTAAAAAATGAAGCAATTTTATACGGGATTATTCATGAAAAAACTGCCATTCTCGAACTAGAAAAAGAAATAGGACTTAAAATAGAACCATGTGGGATATTCATAGATAAAAATTTGCCTCATTTAGCTGCCACGCCAGATGGAATAATTGGCAAAGAGGGTATTGTTTAAATTAAATGCCCATATACATGTCGCGATATACATCCCAATGAATTTATAAAGAAATCTAAATTCAATTTCTGGCAAAAATATGGAAAAACAAAAGAAATTAATGGCATAAATAAAAATCATGAATTTTACTATCAAATCCAAGGCCAATTACATATTAGTGAAAGAAACTTTTGTTGGTTTGCCATTTGGTCCCCAAGAGGAATTAAAACTGAAATTATTTTTAGAGATGATGTATTTTGGGAGACACAAATGAAAACTAATTTAAATGATTTTTATTTTGACTGTCTTTTGCCAGAACTAATCGATCCACGTTATCCTAGATCAATGGACAATTGAGGAGCAAACAAAAAAAAAAAAACAAAAAAAAGCTGAAAAATTAAAATCCAAAAAAATAAAAGTTTAACTATATGAATTTGTATGTTTATGTTTGTATATAGAGTGTTTGTGTGTGTGTATATATATATGTATATATATAGTTTCTGTTTTTATTTCATGAAATGTGAATTGCTCAAGCATTTCTTTACTTTATTAACAGATTTATTTTAATTGCTATTTTACCTCATCTATATTTCAAGGTATTAACTAAATTTCCCATATGCTCATGAAATTGTATTATATTTTATTCATATTACAATGAAATTATATTTTTCTCATACGCTATAAGTTGCATTTGCATTTGATTATTCGTTGACAAATATAAACCTAATTTATATTTCTCACAATTTTACTCTAAACTTATTTTAATCTAATTTACCTGTGTGTTTTTATAAGGCATATTTAGTGCTAATCTAATTTTGTTTTTATCAAGCCAGGGGAAAATATCTAATAAAATAACTGAAGAGTTTTAAAATCTTCAGAATTAAAGTAAATTTCACAACACATTTTACACCAGAATATCAAGTTTTTAAAAAACGTGTACTTCTAATTATAATTTAGTTAATTTTATTTATATAGAGGAATATAGTTAGGGACTTGTGAGACGAAAGATAAGAGATGAATCTCTCTTTCAAGCTCTAAGTAATTCTAATTATATAAAATAGATGTAATGATTATTATATAAATAATTACAGTTACAATATTTTTATGAAAATTACGATACGATTATATAGATAGATAGATAGATAGAAAATCGTAACGTTATTTTCATAAAAATATATATTGTAACTGTAATTATTTATATAATCATTTCATCTATTTTTATATAATTAGAATATATATATATATGTATGTGTGTGTGTGTGTTAGTTTAAAAAAAACTTGAAAAAAATTAAATATTTTTATATTGAGTTAGTTTTGAAAATAATAGTTTTTAATTATTTGTTGCATTCATATTCAAAAGCATCTTAAGTCAATGGATCAAGTCTCATAAAATCAAATTGAACCAAGGCACTTAAAAAAATATATTTTTGATCGTTCATATAGTATTTTAGGTTTTATTTGAATTCTGATAATCATTTTTGACCATTTAATCAGTAACTGTAAAATCAGTCAACATTTGCAATTTGTCTTCATATATTTTAGTGCGAATAATAAAAACCGAACTCTAAAATATAAATAAATAATATTTCTTTAGAATCACTGGCAGCTCATTTTCCATAAGACAGTAACAGGTAATTCCGATGTCAGTTCGTTGAGCATTTGTACTGACCCACTTTCCCTCACCCCTATTCTAAGAAACCTGAGGGTAATTTGAGGTAAACATCTGTCTGAGGAACAAATTTAAAACTCTCCTTTTGGCTGTTTTTATAGCGTTAGTACTTTAATTTTTCACGATATAACGCGCCAATTCTGGCAGACTCCCTAACTTCGAAGGATTGATTGACAAGCAATTTCAACCAATAATGATGTTTGGGATACTCCCCTCTACAAGCTTTGAGAACTAACACCAGATGGGGTGACAAGACAACAGAAGTTCTCATGTAGGTCTGGAAGAGCCTTAATCAAATTAAAATTCGTTTCTCTTTAACATGACATTCACTTCCAGTGGATTCTTTCTCGCGTGGAATATTTTGCTATCGAAATGGCTAACAGTCTTGCCAAGGAAGATTATTTTTGTTCTTCAAAGCTAACCTACTTTGAACTTTTTTCCCAAATAAAGGAGGATTGCTGGTACCCCTACTCACTTCTAGTACAGAGGTAGTAAACAAGGTCTATTTCTAACCCTCTCTAATGACAGGCAAACCTACACCAGCCTTTTGTGCCTAGCCACTTGAAATGTCTTATATTTTTTCTGAAGGTCAGAAATCCAACCCTCTTTATCCAAAATACTACCACCAGGCTTTTACTAATCCCATAATGAAATGCTTAGGCTTCCTTAATGAAGAGATTTACATTTAGCCTCTCCTTGTCTTTGACTTTTTAAATTAAAGGTCAGTAAATCCAGTGATCCAACCCAGCCTGACATAAGGTTTTGACTTTATGTCAGGCTGGGTTGGAGATTAGCAATAATAACAATATCACCACAATAAAACAGCAGCAATACTACTTTCACCCTCATTTAAAAATCAAATATAATAATTTTTTATGAGAATCCTATGCTCCTCAATTTTTTTCTCACTGTGCTCAATACTTAATTTAACTAGAAACTTGCCTATAATATCTATTTATGAAATATCTATTATCAGTGGATCCCGTCTCACGTGGATATTGAAGGCAATGAAATAGCAGACACTTTAGCAAAGGAGGGTCCAGTTCATCATGCTCTTTCTTCTTCCGCACTTACCTACTTTGAACTCTTTTCCCTGAGAAAACCTAGTTTAAAACCGATTGGCAGATACCTTTGGCAAGAGTAGAAAGCCGGGAATTTCTCTGGCTCTTCCTTGTGATAGGAAATCATTAATGTGGTGTGAAAGTTTCTATGAGAAAGTGCTGGCTCAGATGTTAACATCGCTTCTTGAGCGGTATTCAAAATTATGATGTAGTTGGCCGCACTTTGTGAGACAGAATAGCGGTCAAAGACGAACTAAATAAAAACAATAACAAACAAGCCTAAAGCGATAATATAACAAGCTTGGAAAAAAACCAATTTTCTGTTTTTAAATATCACCATCGAATATAATAAATTAAATCATCTAAATATTTCTTAAATGCTTCCCTCATTTAAAGCAGTATCAAAAATTGCTTCGAGATGTGCATATATCAATTTGAATATAGAGTTTTCTAGATGTATCTCTTCCAGCTCTGTAGTATTCGGCAGAAGAAATTTCAGAAAATTTATTTACCATAATCGTGGCACCCCTTTGGATCGCTTATATTTCAAAAAACATCCAGAATTAGTCGATTGTAAGTTGGTTCTTCTAATTTTAAAATAATGTGAAATGTTACCGCTTCTTAATTTTATTAAATGACACGAATAAATTATAAGTCATAAAATCTACGCTGAACTGAAAGTTTTAGTTAGGATTTCCTTTCCTATTTTAACTACAAAAATTAAGATCTGTAATAGTAATTTTAATGAATAATATTTAATTGTAATATCGAGTTTTTAATAAATAAGATCCATTGGTAATATCAAATTTTTAATCAATAATTTTGCAGACACCCAAATCATAACAATTTGAAAAGTTCATTTTTTAAATTTATCCCCTATTACACTGTTAAATTTCAATTTTTTAATGTTTTAATTACTGAATTATCTCTTACTAATTTGAGTTATTCAATATCTTAAGTTTTAATATTGTAGTTTTATTTGCTTTCTTAGGAACCTTAACTAACTGCATCTGATTCTTTAATTTCTAAATATTTCATTTATCGCTACCAATGTTATTAACATTTTTATATCTGTCCATAATTCAATTAAATACCCATTCATTTAAAATATCATAAAAAATAATAATTTTTATGAATAATAATAATAATTAATAAAAGGAAAAATTTATAGATATTTGACTTTAGAAAATGTGAGCTTTCAAATTTGATGTTATATATCAAAGAACGCATTTTTTAGAAGTGTATAAGATAAAAGACTAAGCAACTGTGTGGGCTTAGTATGATTCCCAATTTTCACACCAAGTGCTGCACAATTATCTCACCAACTTAAATTATGTCACTACGTGCAATATCCAATTACTAAATACTGATGGTGCTTGAACTTAAACTTTGCAGTTGTGCACGATTTTAAGTTTCAAAGATTTCATTATGATTAATTACTCCAAATGTATTGAAATGCTAATAACTAGAAACTAATTTCACAAAAGTTAGATAATAATAATAATACAAATATAAGCTAAGTATCACACAGATAGGTGACTACCAGGCAATAAAACTAAATCTATAAGATAAATGCATTTCTATTAAAACTTGAAATTTAATTAACTGGGCAGTGATGCCCATTAAAAAAAAACTGCAGTATAATGCAATCTAGGGCTTCATTGAATCAGGTACTAAAACTGAATTTATAATGTAAACAAAATGTACTTTTTTATGAAAATTCAAATTTTATTAACCAGGCTGTGGTGCCCACCTTTAAAAAAATTCACTGTTGAACAAATCTATGAAATATTTATAAATAATACTTAATATATAATATAAAATATTACAAACAATAGTAATATTAATTATAGTAATAATGCATAAAATAACTTGCCAATACATAAAAGGACTCACAAAAATAATAATCACAACATAAAAATAAAATTATTTTACAAATTTTCAAAATAACTTTTATGTAAGAAACTTAAAATAAAAAATTCTCTACAAGCTAATACTTTCAAAAATATTTTAAAATATGAACATTAAATCATCTACTTTATAAGTTAAATGTATCAAATAAAAACAAATTATTAATCAAATGCTTCAAGTGTTACTAGTACACAAAAAAATGTTGCTCATTCTTTTTTATTCCTACGCTTGTCCTTGGCTTCTGTGCCGTTAATCGAAGAGCACCCCAATAAAAAGATGAACAAGTATAAAAACAAGAATAAAGTCCTTTAGTAGCCTCAAAAGAGTTGTCAATCATTAACAAATTTTGCTCATTTACACTATTGCATTGCATTGTAAAATGAAAGCTACATCATCCAAATGCATTCCAATACTATAAGCCACTTTGATGCATTTTATCACCTATACTAGCACATTGCCTTTAGCTATATTATTCCTATGTGTCTAAACAGTCCTAAAATAAGGTAGGTCCTCCATATGGCTTATTGCCAAATTTGCTGACCATTTTTATTTGTTCCAACTTTATTTTTGTTTCATATCTGATGAATGTTTTTGTATGGGAAACAGAAATTTTAGATATTTTTATGTACTTTTAATTTTATTAATAGTTACCTGAATTATGAATAAATAAAATTATAATTCCCAGATTATTTATAATTATTTTGCTATTTTCCCCCAATTTTAAACTATTTATTGAAAAACATCATAATAATTTGTCTACAAATGTGAAAATTTCTGATGAAGTCAAAGAAATCATTGAGATTACATTTTTCATTTAATGTTAGTCTTGTGTTTTGTCTTTTTGTATTTAGTGGTCATTTTATTTGATTACAAAATTCTTCTTATCATCAAAGTGAAAAAAACTTGTCACCAAAACTTTACCTTAACTTTTTAAAGGAGATTTGACTTAATATGCCTGTAGGAAACTGGTTCAAGAGAAGTTGTCAGATAATATTGACTACAACTTTACATTTCTTTAATTATTTGCATATAGAATTAATACCAATCAAGTTTTGTCATAAGCAATTAAAAATTGCTGACAAACTTATTGTATAAGTTGGCATAACTATTCTCTCTCTTAGAAATCTTGTATCCTTAAAATAGTGAGAATTGATGATATTTTTATGGTTTAACTCCCTTTTTTGTTTATTTCAATAGTAAAAGGAGTGACAATAGTAAAAGGAGAAAATAAATGAGAGAGAGGGAGAGATGAATGATTATGGAGATGAACATGACATTATGATTATGGAGATCAACATGAATGATTATGGAGATCAACATGAATGATTATGAAGACCAACAGATTCATATGATTCAAAAATAATACTGAAAAATGTTTTCACATTAGAATATTGAAAACATTTTTCATAAAAAAGAAAGCATTTTTTTATAATTATTTTTATTCATAAGGCCATTATGTTAACAAAATTGAGAAGAACATTAAAGAAAGAATGATTATTTTTTCTTTGTTTTTAGAATGATTATTTGACAAACCATATTTTTATTTAGACATATTTTTTAATTCAAATTTTTTTATATAGACATATTTTTCATTATATTTTCTTTAATTCAAATGAATAAATATTTAATGTATATAAAATTTAATTTATGAAAATGTTTTTTAATTGAGTTAGTTTCCTGAAATTTTTGATATAAGTGTTTTGTTAGATGCATTTTTCATATAAACTATTGTGCTAGATATGGTTATTGAACATAGTAACTAAAAAATTAGTAGATATATTGGTGGATTTTAGATTTATTACTCGTTGAAACACCATTTACCAGAATTACTTTTTTTAATGTGTTATTTTTAATGTCAAATCAGTTTGAAGTGCAGATAATTAACTTTAAAATGTATTTGAGGAAAGGACTTTGTTCATAAAACACCATCACAAAGACTGATTTTAAAAGCAAAAAATTTGAGAACAATATATGTTATATATTTTATTGCCAGATAAATGGTTAGCATTTTACCCTGTAATTCAACATTTATTAAATTTGATTTTCATCTTGACAGGAATGTTCATTATGATTTGGAATCACTTAAAAAAAAAAAAAAAAAAAAAAAAAAAACTAGATCTTATTAAATTTCTCATATTTAGTTCTCAAAAAATTTCCATTGAACAACAAATAAAGCCAAACTATTTTTTCATTATGCTTATATAACCATATATTTTAATATAGCAAATCTTAATAACAAAGATCTTGCAATAGAGAAATTTCCCTAAAAAACAAAATCTAGAATATATGATCAAAATGTGAGATAATATAATACTGAGAAAAGATAGTGAGTCTCTCAGAGTGTTTCCTGTATATATATTTGTTGTGATATACTTATTTTTTACTTCTATCTAAAGTTATGTTGAGTGGTTAATACTCTTGGTTCACAGTAATTCATAAGTTTAAATCTCTCCTTTTGCTTGGATGTTTGAAATGATTCAGTATCCTTAAGCTGTAAGTATAAGTCCTTAAGATCTAAATGTTTTTGTATGCAGAAAATGAACACTGAGCAACAAATAGACTAAGTCTATCTAAAATTATTTGATATTTTTATGGTTTAACTCCCTTTTTTGTTTATTTCAAATACAAAGTACTACTATTATAGGATATATGTAATGTATAGGTATTGTATATGTATAGGATATTGAAATATTAAATATCAATAATAAATAAAAATGCAAATTTTTTAATTTTTAAAGTTTATTTTAAATTATAATATCGGCATATGTGAAAAATTGTATTTTTTCAGTTTTTGAAAATGTAAATATTTAAGCTTTAAAAATACAACTAAATTTACATTATTGAAACTTGTTTTAAATAATTGATAAAAAATATTAAAGACAATTTTAAGAAGGATAACACTAACATTTAAAGAGTTTTTGAAGTTGTTTAATTCATATTATTACAATTATATAATTCTGAAGTAAAATAAATATTATATACTGCATAATAAAATTGAAGATTTCCCATGTTTAAAAAAATTCATTAATTTTTTCATTATATATTTTATTAATTTTGATTTATAAATTCTTATTTCTTTTAAATGTTTAATTTTTATCTCAATAAGTAATTTATTGATCAGATGTATGATAAACTTATTTATAACTGCTGTGCATGGAGAAAATTTTTCTAAAGTATAATTATCTATCTCTCTCTTTATATCTTAATTTGTTTACTTGTTTGGTAAGGTGGAATCATGGGCCCATATATTTAATCATCCCAAATTTCATGAAAAAGTTTTCATGATCAAGTTCCATCCTTCAATCATCATTATCTCACCAAAAACTTAAAGTTGATTGGATACTTTTGTCATTGAACAACAGAATTAAGCAAATTACTCTAGATTAACCAAGCATTCCAAATTTCTAAAGAAAACTTGTAAAAAATGGAATAAATATAATTAAAATTTATTTACAAAGTTTATATATCAATTTGCTTTATTAGTTGTAATCTTAAACCATTGTGTTAAGTCATTTGTGCTTTAGAAAAATCATCTTCATTTGAAACATCATTTTATATTTCAAATATTTTTAAAAGTTGAACAAAGGCTATAATTATTTTTTTAATTATTTTTTTTAACAGTAAGAGGCATGAGATTACCTGGGTATTATGAAAATGGAAAACTCATAGAAGTACCTGATATGATACCAGAACTTGTAGTACCGGATTTAACTGATTTTAAAGTAAGAAAAATGTATTCTCATTTGAAAAATTCATAAAAATGTTAATTTCACTTTGCTTGTATTAATTGTTATTTCTAACTAATTTCCTTATAAAAATATGTGTGCTGATTATGATTTTAAACATTTTCATTTCAACTTAAGGATAAATATATTTAAATTCTTGTGATATTTATATGGAAAATGTAGTACTAATGAAATATCTAGAAAAGAAAAATAGTAATTAAGTAAATTTTTTTTCTTTTTTAAGTATTAACATACTTAAAAATAAATTCAAGTAATCGACATTTATTTTGAATGTCATGTTTATGCAGTAAAATAAATTAATGAAATATACTTATGGCTTAGAAAAATTCATCTACCTTTATGTCATATAAATTATTTGTTAAAAAGGAAAGAAATTGTGATGTGAAACATTAAAATCTGACAATCCAAGAAAATCGGCAATATTACATTAAAATCATAACCCTTATCAATCTCTATTAAATTTTAAATTGTCAGACATATTACAAGAGGATGCCATCATTCTTAAATACCATAACAATCTTTACTTTTTTTAATTTCAAATTTATTAAAATTGTTGAATTCCGAATATGATTTATTTTGAGGTCATGAATTAACCTTTTGTTAAGGAATTAAAGTGCTCACAGATTTCCTTATACTTAGCAATCTTAAAAAATATGTAAGGAATAACTGAGAAGATTTAAATGTCTTATGTGGTAGTGCTTTCAATATCATTGAAGATCCATTTCTCAATGTAGGTATTAGTTTTTTGCAATGAAAGTTTTTTCTTGTAAAAAAAGATTAAGATTTGACTTCTAAATTTATTTCATTGTTGTTACTTCATTAGTCAACCAATTAATATGATTAGTTTAGTTATAATTCATGTATCAAAAATATAAAGTTTTATGAGTAACCCCCTCCCCCCCCAAAAAAAAATAGTGCATATTGTAAATATTTAGCTCAACTCGATCTTTCTACATTTCCCAAAATTTAGTTACAAAAACCTATTTAATGGAACAACATATGAAATTATAATTTCTCAATGATCATGTAATTCACTTTTCAGTCTTCCATTTTCATTTCAAATATTTTGCTCAAATTATAAATGCAGTCGATCCATAATTGCGATAAATTTCAAAGTTTCTTAAAGAAACTACTTGATTCCCTAAACTTATCTTGATTCCTTGTACCCAGTTTGTAATTAGTGTTCCTTAAGTTCAATTAGTTAGAAAGCTTGTAACTTTACACTTTGAGAGAATTAATAACACTGGTGTAGAATAGTACTTCTGTAGGACAATAGATACTTGTGAGTATTAAAATTTATATTGATTTGAGTTACTTGCCAAGATATTTCTCTCCTGACATTTTTTTCCAATTTACATTAATATTTACTTTATTTGTAGTGCAAAGAAACAAATCATTTATTATTTATACTTTAAGATTTAAAAAAAAAAAATGCAGCAAATTAGTGCTATTTGTAGATGATTGTTGTACTTTGTACATTTCTGTTTGCTAAGCACTTTTCAATGTTTCTTTGGCCTATAATTAGATATTTCTTTAATGGATTCTATTGATTATGAAGAAATGATTTAAAACAATGAATTTTAAAAAATCTAGAATTACATTTCAGTGCAAAAAACAAAATTTCAATTTTGTATTTAAAATTTAAGAATATAATTAAAATTCAGAAAATTTAATAAAAATTATTTTTGTAAAACTTTTTTGCTTGAAAGTAAAAACAAATTGCTAAAATGATATTCAACTTATATCAAGGTCTGGTTGTATGTTTAGTACTGCTCAGATATTTGAGAAAAATTTATATTTGGTCTCATAAATTTAAAATAAAGGTTACTTTTCCATTATTTTGTACTACCTTTTTGGTTTACAATAGTCAAGTGATTTGATTATCGCTGCTGACATGTTTCCACATTATTTGATTAAGAGTTGTATTACAAACTTATTCTTTTATTTTCTAATTACTTATTTATAAAAATAAAGAACAAAAATAATTTAGATCTCTAAGTTATAGATTTATAGCTATTTTTTAATATATGTTACTTGCAAAATAAAAGTATAATCAAATAACTATAATGATAAGAAATAATGGTTTGTTTTTAAAATTTGATATTTTCACATAGATATTTGTTTTTTAGCTCAAGCCATATGTTTCATATCGTACAGCTAACATTCATCAAGAAAAATTTACTCCAGAACATTTATTTTATGTAGCTTATGCCAAAAAATTAAAAAAAGATTTTGAAGAAGGCAAACTTGATGAAAATGGAAATTCATTAGAACCATCTAAAGAAGAGTTAATGGGTCCAGAAGAAGCCTGGCAAAAAGGCCGTTCGAGTGGAAGTGATCTTTTTGGTTAATTAATTTAGAATGTTTAAAAACTTTTGTAGATAAATACATTCTTAAAAATGTATTATTTTTTATGCATCCAAACACGATTACTACAGATATTTATTTTATATGTATTTTACTTAGATATGACACAAAGAAAATGTACAAGAAATTAACAGCAATATAATTTATGGGGTATGCATATATATTAACATAACATACATTATACAAAAAATTTCAAATAAGATTTTCTTATCTTTTTGTAAATTTGAAATTCAATTGAATTATTAAGAAAAAGTCAAGAAACTTATTTTTTCTTAACTTTTCATCAGAATGTTTTTTATTGTAACAGATAAAATGAGATTAATTTGACCCAAAGAAAAATTTCATTTATTATTTAAAATAAGTACACAAGAAATAAAATTAAAATTGGATTTTGGAAATGGAAATTTGAATAGGTATTTAATTTGATATTGTAATGAAATTCGTTAGAAAAAAGCAATTGTTTTTATACTTTAATATTGTTTAGATGGACTTATCAAAAAAATAATTTTAAATTCACATCATAAATTCTTCATATTATAATGAGTTCCAATAGCAAATTTCATATTTTTACTTACAAAGTTTACAAATATTTGACTTTGTATTTTATCAGTCATATCGAGTTATTAAATCTTGTAATATTAATTAAAACATAGCATCATATTTATAGAAAAATAATAATGCATCATTTATCTCTGTAGAAGAAGTAGAGTTTGATGAGAGAAATTAAAACCTATTTAAAATTAATTAGAAAACAAAATATCTCAGAGGGAAAAAAATTATTTAAATGGAGTTAGAAATTAAAGAAAGAAAGTTAAAATAATGCACATGAAAATACAAAAAGTTAGAGCACATTTTAAGTATACGTCATATTTTAGAGAAAAAAAAACTGAACCAATTTTTTTTCACTAAAAGACGTATACTTGAACTGAACCAATATTTTTATTAAAAAAAATATATGTAATTTTTTTTTTTTTTTTTTTTTTTTTTTGTACTTTTATTTAGCATACAAATAATTTATTTCAATTTTTTTTTTCCAGTTTTAAAGTAACAAAATGTTAGTTTGAGAAAATAATATTGCAGGTTACAAACTTAAATAACCTGAAAATAATTTTCACAAATAGATTTTCATGTTAACCTTAATAATTTATTGAAAAGAAAAACAAATTATATTAATTTAATAAAATTGTACATTTTTATCATGATTAAACCAAATATTTCTAAATTGTGTGCCAATTCACCAAAGTTGGTAACTAAACACTAAATTTGTAATCAAGTTTTTGCTGTTTACAATACTAACTTACAAATTGGCTGTTTTTAACCACTATAAGAGAGCTAGCAAATTTAGATTTTAAATGGTATTGAAAGTTGTTACCTGTAGTTTATTTTTATACTTGAAAAGGATAGTAAAATAAAAAATCATTTGACAGTTAAAAATTTAAATGACATTTTTTCAAGATAAAAGTTTTGTATTCATGAAAGAATAGTCCTTAAATAAAAATGAGTCATCTTGATAGTTTTTTATAACAAAAATTTGTTATTTTCACCTTTGATCCTGTCAAGAAATTAAAAGTTTGATGTTTGTGATAAATGATTAGACATATAAAATGTGATTATTTGATTCATTAATTACCACTAGAACTTGTTTTAATGAAGTTTTGAGTTGTGAATCAAAATATTCATATTACCATCATTGATTGAAACAGTTTTATGTACAAGGTATGCTCTATTGTTTTAATATCTAGATTAAAAATCATAACTACAGGAATAATTAAATCATTAAAGTAGACAAAAGAATGTTTCATTAAGCTTTTCATACAAGAAAACATAATATTAACCATCCTCAGCAATAACTTCATCTCATCCAGTTATATCTGGAAGCAAAGTTCTTATTACTTAAGTGACAAAGCTAAAGTTTTTATAATTTAAGAAAATTTCTAATACCAGAAAAAGATTTTTTAGATTATTAGAAATGATAAATGCAAGTAAAATTGAAAGTTATTAAATGTGAGTTTGTGACTGTTAATAATTAATGTAACTGTGCAAATATAAGACTACAAAATATACTGATGTGACAATTCATGCTTCCAATTTAAATTGATATATAACACATTTAAAATTATATACATTTACATTTCCTTTATATAGTAGCTTAAATTTGCTATTATCAGTGCAATCAAATACTTGTAAAGAACAAGTGCTTATACTTGTAGTACTTCCTGTCTTTGAATTTCTTTTTAGGAAAAATTCTTGATTTTGTTCTGTTGTAATGGAAATTACCAGAAAAATCTTCTGTGTATTAAATGCAAAATTTTATAAAACCAGAGCATTATTTACTGACTTATTTTGCTGATATCTGTATTAGTTTAGAAAAAAATTATTTTTAACATAATTGTATATAATTAAATGTACAATATTAATTTTCAAGAATTTAGCATTTGACTCCCCAATTTTTTTTTTTTTTTTCCAAATATATTACTTAAATTTTATCTCTTCTGGAGAAATGAAGCAAAGTGATTTTTAAGGAAATAATACACTAATTTTTTTTTTAAACATAAATATTTTAAATACATGGGTTGAAATTTTATTTAATTATGAGCATAGTATTTTATTGAACTAAAAAAGTGGATTTATCTGCATCTAAATCACTAAATATAAAACTATTCTAAACATATCAATTGCAATATGCATAAAATTTTTTAAATTGGATAATTGTTTTATTTTAAAGTTACTTGAAATCAAAATTTTCACCATGACAATTCAAAAAAGGATAAAAGTTTTTACCTGTTGTAAAAACATTTTTTACATAGTTTAATGTTTTTATGAATTGTTTCATATCTTTATAATTAATATTACAAAATAATTATGAATGAAATATAAATCTTTATTTAATAAATAAATTCTTAACTTTTACACTGCATTCTGTACGCAATCTAAGGATGTTTTAAAACATTAATGTTAATTGTGGGAATACTTTCCACTAATAAGGATCTATTTAAATGCTGTAGTGAAAGAAACCTGAAAAATTTCCAAGCAGCCTTCCCAACAAATGCACATGCAGAAGTACAATAGTAATTTCCTGTTCAGTAGATAGGATTCAATTTAAGTCTATTTGCTCTGAAAAGCACTGCTCAACCTCTAGAATCCTAAGTTTAAAATAATATAATTTCCAAAAAAGATTTATTTGAATATACCTATGATCACAATTTATCAAAAATATAGTATTGATTTGACTATGTTACATTAACTCAACTGGTATCACTCAAAATAAGCATGTGCTTGATTATTTAATTAAAGCTTACTGCAAATTTAAAATATATTTTTTAAGACAAAAAAATCTTATTCACTTATATCTCTCATATTTTATATATATATATATACCCTACAAGTTTAAGCAACAATTCAATGTTGAAAGATGTAAATGACAATGTAGATTTAATTTGCCCACATTAAATTTTTAAATTGAAAATTTTTTTTAACATATTTGCAATTTTTTTAGCACAAAAGCAAATTTTTTTAACACATTTGCAAGTTCTAATAAATTAACTTTTCATTTTAAATTAATCATTGACATTTTTCCTTCTAATTTCATCAACAATCAATATATTCTTTTTTACATATTTGAATTACTCATCACTAAAAATATTTACATAAAAGCGAATTTATTGCTTTAAATTTTGATAATCAAGTTAAAAAGCTGAATTTTTTTCAGTTATCCTGAAAGAATTTTTATTGTTGAGTTTACAAAAATTTTGTCTAAGAGTTCATCACACAATTTGCTGGATAGTCTAAGATAACTACTTTTCTTATGCCATGGTCTATTCATAAATATAAATAAAAAGAATTTTTTCAAATTTTCCATACTAATTATACTTTATTAAAATAAAACATTTTGTATAAGTCAATTTCTTAAAAATATCAAAATTAGTGTTATTGTTTTACAATGATTCAATATTTTATTTACATTTTACCTAAAACCTATAAAAAAAATTTCTGCTAGCTTCAACTTTACTTGAAGTTTAATCTAAAAAGAGCTTTCATGTTTTCCCCCTTGTTTTGATTTTAAACCAAAATTAATAAACTAGTGTTCATTTAACTGTTTAATTCCCTAGATTATCATTATATTTATCAAACACACTTGACCACAATATATATATATAACCCATGTTATTTATGCATTCTACTGGTCATTTTTTTCCATATATATATATAGTAATTACAAATGATGCACCTTTTCAAGTACTAGTAAAATTTAGTGTGTACTATCAATTCTAAATATATTTTAGACAAATATAAGTGAAAGACAAAATATGTGTCAAACTCTAAACTCATCTAAAAATAATAATGATTAATTATGTAATATTTTTTATTTCCTATTAATTTAAAATAAATATATCAATAATCTTTAATATGTGAAACTTAATAAAAAAAATTACACTTTTTTGATTTTCAACTTAAAATTAAAAAAGTAAATTCAAGTGATATATTAAAACAAAATTGCTTGCAATTGTATTTCAGGTTATAACATTTCTCAGGTTGTGTATCCTATTTAGCATAATATTAATTAGCCAAGATTTGTATAATTATTGTAGGTATTTGATTTGATGCTTAAATTGATCATGGATTTTCTAAGTCATTATCATTTTTCCAACCATAAGAAAAGAATTTTTTTGTGGAATTCACTGAGCATTCAGTTACATTATTTTTATGGATATTCATTGTTATATAAAGTTTTACACTATCTTGACCAAAATTCTAACTATAAACTCATTAAAATTAAGGTATAGTTCTTAAATTAATAGAAGAATTGCAATAGAAAACTTAATATTTTAAGTTATTTTATTCAAATGCTCTGATTTTGATATCACTTACATTATAAATTTCAAAATAGCATTTGAAAAGGTTTCTAGTGAATATTGATAACTTATCTATGCTTAATATAAATTAATGAAGTTATGCAAATAAGTGTACTTCTATAAGTATTTAGCAACATTTTCCTTTTAGGATTTAAATAAAAGAAGTTTGATGGCTTTTATTTAGTATCTTAAATTTTTAAATTCCTGTTTACTATATGAAAAAGGAGAAAAAAGTAATCATATTAAATAAATCATATGTGTAAGAAATAAGTAATTGTAGATATAATAAAGGACCAGGAAGAGCATTATTCCAACCAGGAAGAGCATCATCTTGCAATTAGAAGGCAGTGATTCTATATTGACCCAGTTAAAGATCCATCATATTGGCTAATGGTAATTAGGACATGTAAAATAGATTATTGTTGCGATGTCCTCTAAGTGAAATTGTACTTCTGGCTATGGTAGGCCAAGTCTGGAGGCCTTCCAGTTGGTCCCTGCCTCTAAGAATTAACCTACTCTCAGGGTTATGATGGCAAACCCATTGGATACCAGACTATACAAGATGTTATCATTTCTACCCCTTATTCCAAATAGTTCTTAATGACATCATAGTAAATAGTTCAATCATTTGAAATAAATGTGTAAAGTTTTAACTACAATATTTGTTTATACATTTCCTTTGAATTAATAAATATTGTAACCTTTTCCTGTTTAATTACATATGTTATTTCTTTATAATAAATTGTTTGTATATTTAAATATGTAGATATATTAATTTCTAAAAAAAGAAAAATCATTCTTATGTTTATAACTTATTAAAAAATATGCTGATACATATAATTCAAATGACTCGTTTTCTAAATCTTAAATAAAATATCAATATGCATTTTTTTTAATAAAATAATTTTGAAGTATATGATTTTAAATAATTTTTTACCTAAGATCTTATAATCTATTATAACATAGATAAAGGTCCATCATATTAGATATCCTATAATAACATAATAGAATATTTTGATTCATTTCTTAATAAATCAAAAAGCTAAAATAGAATGAAGTCAGTTATTTCTATTTTACTTCACTCAACAAGTTTTTTAAATACTAATATTTGACATTAAACTATTTAAAAATAATAAACTGTTTTTCTTTAAATGTTTAAATTTGTGGTTAATATATTAACAAATAATTAATATCTGAAAACAATTTACTATTTTTATGAAAAGCTTTAAATACTACAGTGTAAAAAAAAGTATGCATAAGATTTAAAAGTAGCATCAAAATCATATTTTCATATTACTGCCATTTTGATTAAAATTAGATTAATTTCTAAGCTATTATATATGACACATTTCTCATCCAGAATATTTTTATGTTCAGTAAGTGATCAAAAAGTTTCTAATTTCCTTCCAAGTAGTTAAAAATAATGAATATAAACATTGCCCAACATAAGATTAATTAGAAATGTAAAAATAAATAAGTGGTTTTATTTAAAAAAATGCTATATTTTAAAACTCCTGATTATCCATGTTGAAATATTCATGTGTGGATTTATAAAAATAAATCACTATTAATAAGTTACAAATGAATAAATGTTAAAAATAATTTTAATTGAAATTTCTATTTTCTTGCTTTGCAGTTCTGTAAATAAGGAATTTTCCCAGGCTTCTGATTTTGCTATATGGATAATCTGTAAAATTGAATTAAGACTATAAATAATTGGAAATTCAATGCAATTGATTGTTTAGATTGTTAATTGCTATATCAGTACATTCTATAGATCAACAATTATGATATTGAGATTAGAAGATACAAATAAAAATTAACAACATTTAAAATAGTATGTTTAGAAAAATTATTGATTAGTATTATTCTCTATTAATAGAATATTTCAAGGTTATTTTTGAAATAATATAACTTTAAACAAAGATTGTTTCTTATTCAAAAATCTTTAGTCAGAAAATGAAAGAAAGAAATTTTTTCATTAACTGCTTAGCTCTATAACTGTTATTTAATTCTGCCTTATTGTGTCTTACGTATAATTCAGGTAATGAAAATTGAAATGTTTAGGATTTATTTAAAATAGTATTTTACTAACATAAGAAAGAAGATCCAATAAGTGATAACTTTTTAGTAATGAACAATTTTGCAACTCATTTCTGTTATAAAACTTTAGCAACAGATTGTATTAAAGAAAATTATACATTGATTTCCAATAATCTACAGTTGAATAAAAGGCAATAAGACAAAAATCAACACATTTAAAAAATAGTTGAAATTTAAAATGCCACATAGTTGAAAGACTTCTGCTTAATTTTGTATTGAATCTGTTATTATGGGGTTGTCCAAAGTACGGACAAGATCTATGGAATTGGCTGAACTTGAGTTTTTAAGACCAGTTAAATTCAGTGTATGAGTAAGATGAAGCAGAATTCATAAATTTTATAGTGTAGTAAATGAATTGTATTTTTATAAAAGAACTTATTCTATAATTTCAATTAATAAAATCACATACATATCTTAATGAATATTAATTTGTGTGTTGTTTATTTAGAATTTTTATGTAAGTGAATTTATTTCCCCTGGTGTGAATGAAAAGGTTTTAATTTTAATCTTTTTTTTATCAATATTTCCTTAATTTTTTTCCATTCTTATTTTTATTTTCTAAATAATTGATTTTAATAAAAATACTTTCTAATTTTTTTAGAATCTTCTCTTATTTGGGCATTTTTAGACATTTTTTTTATTCTGTTAAAAATGTCTAAAAGAATTCAAATTATAAATTTAGTTGTTAAATTTTTACAATGTATATATGTATATATATATATATATTTGGTTAATGTATAAAAATTAAAATAACCACTATAAATAACCTCTATAATAATTTTTTAAAATTATTTCTCCTTATTTTATAATTTAAGTTCTAAGTTTTTTTTTTTAACAATATGAATCATTTTTGTTCATACAAATGTGTAATTTTTGAAAAACTTTTTTATAACTATATAAAAATGATATTAATCTTTCTTCATCTTACAGAAATGATTTCACAAGAAAAGTTAAGAATTTGTACATTTAAAAATCCCAAATAATTAAATGGCTAACATACAAACAAAAGTGAAAATAAGATCTACTTAACTAAGTTACTTTCTCTTTTGCCAAAATGCTATAAGTAATATTTCTAAACTAATAATCAATTTCTTGTTTAAAAAAAAGAGAGAGAGAGACTAAAATTGCATGAAAATAGATTTATTTAAAATGATAAATTCATTTCATAAAGAATGACCGTATCTTAAATATTTGCTGACTAAAAAAATATTTGAGTCTGAAATTTTCTTTCAACACAAGTTACTATACAGTTCGAATCAATTGGGACAAATATGTTTTTCTTATCGGTTAGAATGGGATTTGTGTTGTGTTGTTGTTGTTTGCACTAGGCCAGTTGTTTTTGCAAATCAAGTGTTTCTAAGATTTTAAGAACATTTTATGATTTTTGGATCATCTCCAAAAGTAAAAAGAAAACATAATCATAAACAGAAGACTACTATCAAAAACTATTAAAATTCCAATAATAAATAGCAAAAAAAATCTGGGAAAGATAAGCAGAGGCCTTCTAAAAGATATAGTAGATTATTGTATTGAAATGAGTGCTGAAACTGTAGGAAAAAACTTCAGAAAGATGACTGTATGGCAACACAAGAACAAGGAAAAAACTTCTAACTCAGAAAATTATTCAGCATAGGCCAAAAAAATACTGATCATGGATTGCTAATAACTGGAAATGGATTTTCAGAGTGAACACATGCTTGAGTAGGTATTTATGTCAAATATACAGAAACACTTATTTCAGCAAAACTTCACCGCCTGTTATAATTTGAAATTCGTCCAAACTTTTATGTGTGAAAATAAAAGAGCATGGTTGGCATAGTAGTTAATCAGACCTAAATCACATTGAAAACTTTATTGTATATTCTAAGATGAATTGCATTGCAACAGAACAAATAAAAAAAGTACTATATAAGTATTGAAGAGGTCATTTCTGCTAAAGGACAGACTATAATAATAATACAGATTTATCAGTCTATTTAATGTATAATAATTAAAAGCTAAGATTTCAGAAAATTTTCCATTTGTCCCAATTAAGTCAATTAATATAGTTTTAAATTATTACTGAACATTTGGCATGTGCAATGAAACCATTAAAAAATACAAATTTCTGGCAGAAAGACTAAGATCAGATTTTGTTCTACTTTGATAAGTGTATTGTATTTAAAATTGTAAAAATATTACACAAATTTACATTATTTAACTTAAATCTTTTTAAATTAAACATGCATTAATTTTACATAATATGTAGTAATTTTAAATCTTGTGTTTAATTTTTAAAAATAACCTTTTTTTACAATGTTATAAGTCAATGTTAACAATCAAATTAGTTTTTTTTTTTTTTTTTTTTTTTTTTAATATTAAACCAATATTATATTTGACTATGATCACAAATATTATGATCACTTAAAAATATCTTTTTAACTGTAAACTTAATTTAAGAATTTTGATTAAAAAAGGGAAACAAAAGTACATTCTTGATGACACATTACATTAACATACAGAAGAGATATTTTTGAATATGATATTAACTTGGTTCTCCTTAATTAAAGTAAAGCTTTTTAATAAGTAATCTCTACAAGCTATTAAATTTGCAAAAGTTCTTCCACACAAAAGTTTCTAATATAAATTTTTTTAACTTGTCTGCCTGTAAAGTTTTTCACAGTTCAATTTTTTTTATTTTCCACTTCTGTAAGCTATCATAAAGAAGGGAACTTTAACTCATTGATGCAAATTTCTCTCTCTCTCTTTTTTTTTTTTTTTTTTTTTTTTTTTAAGGATACATTCAGTTGCATTTTAATAAGATAGGTATTGTTAAATTCAAGTAACTTAAAATTTTGAGAAAATCTTTAAAAGTTTCAAAAATATTAATGAACAATAAATAAACAAACATTTTTTAACTTAAAAGGCAAGAATCATGTTTCTAGGTTTTTTTTTATTAAAACTATGAGATTGTTCAGTGAATATTTAATACAGTTTGAAATAACTTTTGTGTGTGCCAAAGTTAGTTTTTTATGTACATATTCATTCTTATATAACTATAAAATTTACAATTAAGTTTAAAGTTTCGACAACAAAAAAATTTTTTTAAGACATCTTAACAGAAAACTTAAATATTAATAAACTTATTAATGAACATGGAAACATTTTAATGAAGTTTATAAAAACAAACTGAATATACAAAATTAAAAATAATTTGCAGCATTTGCTGCAAATATTAGTCTGAACTAGCAAAATGAATGATGTATATTATTAACTTCTAATAATTTATAGTTCTTATAATTGTCCTCTTTCTCTTTGAAGTCTCCCAGCATAAGTTCTTGATACAAGACTAAATGAATCCATGTATCTGTCCATGCACATTGAAAGACATTTCTGAAATAAAAAAAAAAATTGATGTAACCTCATACTCATTTATTAAATAGAGTAACAGAAGCAGTAGTTTGGATGCAATATAGAATTGAATAAATGTTAATTCTTATTGCATTGACCTAATAATTGTTAAACTTCAAGAAATTTAAGTTACCAAAAAGAGCATACGAGCATTAAACTAATTTTTATCAAGATGCATTTAAAACAATGTTGAATATTACATAATTAAAAATAATTTGCAGCATTTGCTGCAAATATTAGTCTGAACTAGCAAAATGAATGATGTATTCAAAATAAATATTCAAAATAAGATGTCTAATATTATATAACTGTAATATTCAACTTACTTGTTCTGAATTATCTAAGCTAGTTCCTGGTTTGGTAATACACTTTCTGAAACATTTGTCAGTTATTTTCTAAAAAGGAATATTAATAAAATAATTAAGAATGTCAAAATATCTTATTTTATGATTTAACAATTCATTAAGTTTACTTCCATCATTATCAATTTATTATTCTATTCACATAAATTTAGAGTTAAAATTTATTTCAGACTGTAACTATAGCTAAAGTTTTAATAAGAATACATTAATTTTCTTTGTTTAAGTTATAAAGTCAGCACAAACTGTTTCGAAATAAAATGTCTTCAATGATAATTATGTTTAAATAGAAATAAAAATAATTTTAATAGTTTTAAATATACATTAGACAATAATTGAACATTTTTAATTTTAAGATTAGTTTTGATATGAAAACTATTTTTTTCAACTTCCATCCTATAAAACCAAAACCAGAAGAAATCATGTTTCTTACTTTTATCTCTATTTTACTAGCATTGTCTATTACAAAAACATAAATCACTGAACAATCTATATAATTCCATCTTTATAATAGCATACACAAAATGTAAAAACATTCCAAATCATATTAGATGCTTCAGTTTTGATACTTTACTTAAGTTCTTGAAAGCAAAACATTTAAAATTCATTATGAATCAAACTGCAACATATATTTCAAAAAGAAAAAGTCAAAATAAATATGTATTTCAAGTTAAGAATTACATTTTATAAAATAATTAAATTTAATTTAAAAAGTAATGCACAAAGTGTATATATAATCAATATTCACACAATAGAAATAAATATACATGTACACAGAATACTTCATATACAGATCGTTAAATTTCAATATTTATTGAAAGTTAAAATTTAATATTCCTAAAAACTGAAAAGCAATTATTTAATTTACACGAGAAACATATTTATTAGCATCATTAATTTACATTAAATTTAACATATTAATTTACACGTGAAAATTAATTTAAAATAATTTGGAGCAGAAAGAAAAAAAATCAATCAAGTTTTATTTTCCTTCATAAAACTGCAGTTTAAAATAAATGCCAAATTAAGAAATTTACATAAATACGAAACATTTTCTGATGTAATGATTACATAACAACATGATTACATACAATTTTTAACTCTCAATCATTTTATCACCACGATTATGAAGATTTTCTTTCAGCAGGAAATTTAAAACATAGTAACTTAACAACAAATTAAAAACTTACTTGAAGTAATTCTTGGGCCAATAAAACTGCAACTTGCTGTTTTACTTGATCCATTAATTCTTCTTTTTGGGCACCGGTAAGTTTACCTTCACCAAGAGCATCCATTTTAAACGATTATCAACTGATTAGGACAAGAAAAATTTTACGAAATTATTTTAATAAATAAAATTAGTTACAAAAACTACAATTCTTTATTTAATTCCTTGATATTGAGCACACGGTTTTGAAGTCAATCATGGTTAACAGTTAATTAATAAAGCACAAAATTTTCAGATTCATCCCTGACTGAAAAAAATATCATTTGAATTGTTTAACAAATTTATCTGGTTGATA
This sequence comes from Latrodectus elegans, assembly GCA_030067965.1. NCBI lineage: Eukaryota > Metazoa > Arthropoda > Arachnida > Araneae > Theridiidae > Latrodectus > Latrodectus elegans. The sequence continues at coordinate 99,401,761 of CM057813.1, forward strand.
AGCATGGCATTATATAATTTATTGTCTATTTATCAATTTCGAACAGATTAGGTTCGTGTCTGTAAAATTAATCCCGTTTTTTCTCAACATTTAATTTGAAATGTTTGATGAAAATTCTGATTGTGATAATAAAGGCAATGATCCTGATTATGTGCCATCTGATGATGATTTTGAAGATAATGTTTATACTCATAAATTAAATATTTCAACACCCGAAAAAATAATTCTTAATACTGAAGAAAATTCAGCTAATGAAATAACTTTCGATGCACCTGGAAAAATTTACGTGGAAAAAGTATGGTCAGAGTTTTTATCTAATGTGAATTCCAATTCAGTGAAAATGAGTGCTTCAATTGATAATGGAATTTCAAAAGAATCAAGTTTTTGTTCTAAATTAGAATCTTTAAAATGCAATAAGTCTAATTCAGATGTAAATTTGAAAAAGTCTTCTAGTGGATTTAAAAACGAATTTGGATATACCAATAGGCAACGGCCTTCGTTGAAATCTCTTTTGGGGAAAATTGATAAAAAATCTAAAACAACTACTCTTGAAAAATCTATTGATGATTGGAATTCTTTTAAAAGAAAAGAAGGCATTGAAGAAAGTCTACGAATATTTAATAAAGGCAAACAAGGATATATTGAAAGACAGAAATTTTTACTTAGATCGGATATTGCAGTATTTGAAAGAGAAAGAAACATGAGACAAGCAAGAAAATAGTTTCTATGTTTGCAATAAAACATATATTTATAAAAAGCAATTTTAAAATCCTGTTACTTTCCATTAGCATTAATTAGTATTAATTTTATGCCAAATTAGGTTGTTTTTAATTGAACTATATCTACTGAAAGATATTTTGCTATCCATCATTATTTTTTGTTTGAACATTTTTCTCATGTCAATAAAATAACATTGTTTTCTATCTTATAAATTTTTATTCTTTTTCTTTAAAAATCATTAATAATTTCTTATTAGAAAGTATACATATGCTACTTTCTTTTTGTATAATATATTAAACTTAATCTTCTTAGTAATTAATGTTTTTTTAATTACTTAATTTTTTGATTTCTTGTTTCATTTGGATATAAAAGACAAAATATTTATTATTTCTTTTCTTCTCTGATACTTTGAACAGAACTAATCTAAAACTAAAATCATGTCATAGGATTTAGCTGTAAGTGGGGATACATTAATAATTTTAAATTTTGCTTAGATTATTTCTTATGAATAATAAAACACATTAAAGTAAGTTTTATATATTTATTAAGGGATTGTGTGTGGAATATAATTTCTTCATTGCAAATTTATTCCCTGTGCCATCATAAATATATCTGTTTTTCCATACTTTAATACACATAAGGAATAGTAAAGATACAAAAACCAAGAATTTTAGTGCTATTAGGAATTGAAATTTATGTTTATAATAAAATTAATTTTTTTAATTGACTATTTTCAGTGATGCCAAGGTGTCATCTAAATGATTAAGTCATTTCCCTTTGGCTCCACTGTTCTTAGGTTCAATTCTCACATCAGTCGTTAACATATGTAGTTATTCCGCATACAATTTAAACTATAAATACAGATTTAAATTAGCCCCCCATATATAAAATGTAAATGTAGAATATCAACCATGAATGTAGACCAAATATAAAAGAATGTTTTTTGTTCCTATTTGCATTGAAACTAGAAAACATTGCAACATATCTTTCTGTTTTTAGAATATTTGATTAGCAGTTGCTTGTTTCATAAATACAGTTATAATATAAGTATTGAATTCTTGCTGAAAAAGATTTTTAGCTGTGAATACTACATATGACAAATAAAAAATACTCGAAATATATCCTAGTATTTATTTCCAGTTATATATGATGTATTTATTAGTATTGAAATTTCCATTAATATAAGTCCCAGATAAACTTAAAATTTATGAGCAGCATTTTATAGCTTTAATTTATTTTAGTGGTAGGTATAAGATTTTATTCAGAAAGGAAAAGCTTTAAAAATTGCCCATCCTTGTCTCTACAATAGTCACAGATCACTGAAGCTGAGCATAACATTCTATGAGATATAATAAAAGAATAATATACAAGTAATAAAAGATTATAGTTGTTATATGAGTTTACAATTTTAATTGTCATGAACTTCTGGTGTAGAGTCTTAATAGGCTTCTCGTAAATATTAAATTTTGAACACAGTGTATATAATTTATTACATATTCATTCTGAGAGTAAAGTCATTCTTTCTCCTTTTTCAAATGATGTTGATGAAATATAATTTTAATTCAAAATATAATAGCTAATATATATTTATAACATGTTAATATTATAACCATATATTATTAGCTACTATTATTGTATATTATTAGCTAATAATTTTCCATGATTCCTTAAACTTGCATTAGAATATAAATATTGAATTTCACGGTTAATGGATTGTCTTACTTGACAAAATGTACCCGCTTTGTGCATTCTGTTAAAATTTTTACATTTGGATCAATAAATTTATAAGTGATATCTGATATATGCATGCTTACTTAACTATGATTTTGCCTAGGGAAAACATGTAGCCAGATTTTAAACACCCAGTGTTTTATTTTGGAAAAAAAAAAAAAAAACGTGCGATAACTATCTTCTGACTTAAAATCTTTTTCTAAATCGCATACCGAAATGAATCCAAAGAATAAAAAAACAAATTCAAATGAAAGTTTCGTTTTAAATGAGTGTGAACATACAATGTTCTATAAGTTAAAACTTAAAATTGGGCTGATTATAAAATGTTTTTTTAAAGTAAAACGATGTCTTATGACACGAAATGAAGTCTTACGTATATAATTGCAAAAAAAAAAAAAAAAAACTGAACTGTAGCACGCACGATAACTATCTTCAGTAATGAAATTGTTAAATATTGGAATTTCCTGCATCAGACATTTCTTACAAAAGATTTATCTAGTATTTTAAAGTAACAAAAAAACAGGTTTTTTTCCCCAGGAATAATCCCTTGTGAATTTTAAAATTCTCGCAAATTTTGAAAGATCTTGGTGTTTTTAAAATTTTTCTAATGATATTTTTTTTTCTACCAGACACTTCGTTAATAAAAATCCACTTATATGATTTCTACAACTAAAAAATTACACTAATAGAAAGTTTTCCAGGAAAAGAAAACATTTTTGCGTTACGACCAATTTAGAAAACTTCAAAACTTGATGTTGAGAAAATATTTTTTCTTTCTTTCTCGCAACATGAATTTCTAAAGAAAGAAATATAGATATATCAATATTTATTCTGAGAGCACTTAAAAATATCTTGATAATTTTTATACTTCTTAAATTATTATAACAATACTTCTTCTAAAATCAAAACAAGGGAATTTTTAAATTTATTGTTTTATAAATTAGAATATAACAGCAAAGTCATAAATTACCTTCTAAAAATATAGAAAAAAGAGAATAAATGCTATCGGTCCTTACTTAGCACTCACCCATAGGTAACAATTTTAAAAGGACAAAAAGAGCCACGCTGCTGCGGGAAGAATTCCTGAACTGAATATTGCATTGCGGAATAAATAAGGTACTTGAATCGTCTAAATAAGTTGAAACATATTAAATTTTAAATTAATTCCAAAGTCTATAAAAAAAAATTCCTAACGCGAAACGCAGTTTTCATTTTTATAACCAATTTTTTTTTTTTTTTTTTTTTTTTTGCACATGAAAACTAATTAGACCTTAATCTACAGTTTAAAGTAGATTCCGAAGTACTACACATATCCAAACCCATGATGGGATTAAAACCAATAAGCTGTTGAATCGAACGCCGGAGCGTTTTACTTTCCACTGCTAATTTGGCTTTATGTTAGTCACAACATCCTGATGTAATTTAATTTTCCCTTCCTGAACATCTCACATTTTAGCCCTCGACAAATAATCAGAGGACAAAAATAATTTATTCATTTATATCTAGTAAGTGATATCTGTACCACTGCATCAATTTTTCTTGGCAGTCAAAGTTTAAAATTTTTTTATCTTTTGGTGCAAATCAACACAACTATATATAGATAGATAGATAGATAGATAGATGGAATTGACTATGTTACAGACATGGTACATTTTTACTGAAAATGTTCTATCCTGAATTTATTTAAAATTTGAACAAACTACTGGAAGATCTATAAAACATGGCAGAAAAAATATATTAATTTTCCAATTTCAAATATATTATTATAAATACTGTTCTTGATTGTAATGACACATATATTGATATTTCAGGTGCATGATGGAGCTTACTAGGAATAAAATGCGAAATGTTATTTCTAATGTTAGGAAGATTATTTACCTCAAGAAAATTTTACCAGAATAATCAAAATAATAACAACATTCGACAGTCATTTTCTGGTAAAATTGCATGATTATTCTGGTAAAATTTTCTTTGGAAATTAAAGGACACTTATCGCGTGATATATTTGGTCCGATATATAATGGCCATATAATTACATGAAGGAAGTATGGAGATTTGATGGTTTATGATTTTGGTCTTCAAGAATGCCATCTAAACAGGACACTTCGATACTAGTTCATGCAGGGGATAAAGCTTAATCATCCCCATAAAACTGCTGACTTCCTTATGGGGTTTCGAATGATATTTAGTGAGCTTTTATTTGCTTTGGATGCAAAGAAATTCAAGGGAAAGAGTATAAAATGATCCCAAAACAGTCCGATACTAAATTCTTGCTATTTTCTTCTAATAGGATTACATCATTGACAGAATTATAGGAATACTCCTAATTCACTGGATGACTTGAAATCGGACTTTAAAAATCATATTGATGCTCTTGATTTGGAGTCCTTCCAAAGGATTATGAATGTTTCAGAATCGGCTTTGTAACATTATAACCGGGAACGGTAGGCATTTCGAGCCATTTGTGAATTAAATGCTGTTCACATTTATTACGTGAAATAGGCTTAATCATCTTGCATATTGTCTTTCTTTTTCACAGAGATTATTTACTTTTTATCAGATTTTTTAACGACTTTTTATTTTGCTGTTATTTATTGGTTATTTGCTTACTGAGAGCTTGGAAATATTAAGAAACAAAAGAGAAAAATACAAAAAATTCAAAAAGCATATTACACAAGCATAATTAAAAATCATACAGGTACAGAAATTAAAAAAAAATTCTGTTGTTAGACTTTATTTATAGACACAGCTATTTTTTTATAAAATTTCAAAATTCCTTACTCTTATCTTAATAACCCTTTATTGTTCAATAATTTAAATTTGCTGCTGATGGTAGATTTTACCCAGGAAAATTTTTTAGTTGCAGAATCTTCTGTTGAACTGGAAAAAAGTGCTTTTGAGAAAATATGTTTAATATTTTCTCAAAAGCACTTTCTCCAGTTGAATGCTCAATACCAGTTGAATGCCAGAATAATTCCTTCTCAAACGAGCAACCCTACACCACCGTAACGATGTCATTCAATGGTGTTCTCTTGGTGGTAAAGGGTACTTGGCCCTCTCCATATGAAACTCGGTCGAGAATCAGTCTGAAAGCTAAACCTGAACTAGTCGAAAAACATCATACAAGACCAGTGTTGCGGTGTCCACAATGCATGCTCTCTACTCCAGGCTAACCGAAGGCGGCAGCGAGTTGCAATAAGTGGAACATATTTAACAGGCCTACGAGCATATGCACCAATGTACCCTAAGTGTCTGTACACGTTCTGTCTCGAAATTGTCATACTGGTACCATAAGAGAGCTGACCAGACAGGTCTGAAGCTGTGCTCCGTCTGTTACTTATTTATATTTTTTTGGCAGTAATTGCCAAATACCGGTCTTCATTCGTCGTTGTAACTCGGGGGTGACCTGTGCTGTAATGTCTACTCACATCACCATCATCTTGGAGCAGTTGCCAAAGCCTGGAGATGACATTCTGGGCAATTCCAAGTTCCTCGGATACTTCCAGCTGGGTACTTCCACATTCCAGACGGCCGATAATTCTATCACGTAAAACATCATCCAAATGCTTCCTTTGTGCCATAACTATGCGGTTATTGCACTGAAAAGTTTTAAAGTACTTGTGAACAATTTTTCTTCCTCGCAACCACTAATTTCAAACCCCTCTCTTACACTCTTGTCATTGTGGCGTACTATCGGCGCCATCTGGTATTTTCTTGTAATTTACATATTATTCTTCAAGATGTGTGATTCTGAATTATCCTTAACTAATGTACGTGAGTGTATATACAATGAAAATTTTAGATGTTACAAGCTGGCCATGACCTTTATCTGTCACCGGTTGTGGCTTTCCGTGGAAAACGTGTTTATAAGTTTCAAGAAAAAAATTTGGATTTTTAAAAAATGATAATATTTATTATTTATTTTTGTTCAAAACATTGTTTTGTACCATGAAATGAAGTCTCACACCGTGATTTTAGTTGATAACGTATACATCAGCTAAAAATTAATCCAAAAAATAAGATTCGCATGAAAATTCTCTTTATTTTTAGTTATTAATTGTTGAATTTTAAACTTCTTTCACCTTTATTCCAATGCATTTTCATTTATGAGATGCCGTATTCTGAACAATGAAAACACAATTTGATGCAATTGGCAAAAACAATATTCTTTCAAAAATGAAGAGATAGCAATAATTATTAATTTTTAACAAATTACGCTGTAATAATTAAGATGTTATATATTTTTCCTCCAGCCGTAATGGTTCATTAAGCTACTTATAAAATCCATAATGGTTACCACTGTTAAAAGCGAGGAACGAATTCTAGTTTTTATTCTTCACACACATACAATCAAGTAGAGTTGTGTACGCATCGGGACATTAGCAATTTTACAGTAACTTCAAATTATCATATAAATAAATTGCAAAAGATATAATCGAAATTTCGAATAGAAACATAGGCTTGATTTTTAAAGATTAACCAGTATTTAAATTAATTAATTGTAATAAAAAATATCTTGATATAAGTTTAATAACATTATGAGCCATCGCTTTCAATTTAATCTCGCATTCTCCAAATGAAAATTTGGTGGAGAAACAGTATGAGAATTTCCTTTAAACAGATTCATGGAAATATGAAAAATATATAAAATTGGATAGTTAAATTCAGTTAATTTTAATTGTTGACTATTATAACTATATTTGACTAATTAATGTTTGATATTTAACTAATAATCGTAAACGATATTTGTGAATAAGTAGTGTGTTTTAAAAAATTAAACAAAATATTTTGTTTTATAAATTATTAAAAATCAAAATGCGTGTCAGAACTTTTATTAACATGCTGTATATTAACTATATTTTGAGCATTTAAAAATATATATTTTAATTATAATATTAGACTATAAGAGAAAGAGTTTTTGAGATACAAAATGTATTTTTACAAATCTTTATTAGAAAAATGCTAATTAAATTTTATTTTCACTAAAAAATGCATGTGTATTAAATTTTCTATGTCAAGGAAAAATAAAAAATATTTTAAATACACTTTAAGTCAAAATATTATGCTTTGATCAATGACTCAATATATAATATACTAACAAATATTCGGCTTAATGATGGAAGCATAACCGATTACAAACTCACCAACTTCATTTTCCCCCTATTATACCTAAACGTTCATTATTTCCCCAAATCGTTATAAATGCCGAAATTATAGAAACATTTTTTTTTTTTTTTTTTTTTTTTTTGTCTTTTTCAGTTAAAAAAAGTTATATGTTACAAGCAGAAAACGAAGGAAAATAGTTAATGCAGATGTGTCGAAAAATGATTTCTGAGATAAAGTGAGACAAAAAGTCTCAAGAAATTTGTCCTTTATTCAATATGACATGGATATTATATTACATTCTAGAAATCTAACATAAATCTCTGGACATGTTCACCACAGCCGATTTTCAAAATATAAATTGTGGTACCGTTATTAAAAAGGGAAAGTACCATCATTGCGTATTGATAAAAAATATATAAATATATATGTAAGATTATTTTCTATCCCTTATTGTAAATGATATTTTCAAAAGTTATTAAAATTCTGCCTAATGCACCTGAGTAAAAACTATTGCGCAAATTCCGAATTGAATAACAACGAAATGTGTTGTCCGCTTTACAATCACCTGATTAATCAATTTATGATCATCCAAGCAGTAAAAAGTATCAATATATCAATTAATTTTGTGTGTTTACTTTTCGTTTTTCTGTTTGACTGAACTTCGCGCGTTTCGTTTCAGTCTTTCATTATATAACAATACACAAAGGGGATTTGTGTTTATCATTATTTGAAGTTAACAGACAATTATCAGACTTTTCAAATTCTACTTATTACTTTAATGTAAACAAAAAATTCTTTCTTATTAGTCCGAAATTACTATATATAATTGCTTCGATGTTTTTTTGAAGAAATTACTATGGACTCTAAATTATTTCAAAATTTACTACCGGAGGATGATTCTCTTCAATTTGATTTACACATTTCAGCTAGTATTGGATGTGAAGAGAGAGTTCATGATATAATAGAAAAGTATTTTATTATTTCTCATAGTAGTTTCATAGACAATACTTTTTCATTCACAAATTATAATTAGTTTTTTTATGTATATTGATTCACCTTATTTTTTAATTTGAAATTCAAATATTATCTTATTGTTAAATTCAATAAATTTTTTGCCATTTCAAATCAGTTAGTTTAAACTATTTATGAAAGGTAACATTTTGAGCTTATGTTGATTACTACTATAATATGTCTTATTTTGAATCTATCAACATGAATTAAGAAAACTTTTAAACTTTATTTAAAATTGTAATATATCCTAATCTTACATGCTTTTTTGTGTGAAGTGTTGCTATGCAATTGCTACACATATAATCAGCATTTACATTTGAATTAAAAATATAATAGTTCTGGTTTTGTTTCACATATTTCATTTCGTTAAGTTAATAAGTTTCTTCTTTTATTAATTTTTTTTAAATATAAATCTGTATTATTTCCCATAGACTAGATAATGGAAAGATGTCTCTTTTAAGACTTATATTGTTTATAAGCTTATATTTCATATTTCAAACATTGTTTTTTGTACTAAATTAATATATTTTAAAATCTCTGCTTTTTATTTTTAAAGCCGGGTTACTTTCTCTCTTTAAAAAAATCAGTTTTTAAGGAGTGCTAATTAAATAAAGTTATCTTCAATTATTTTAATATTGATAGTCTTATTTATAATTTTCTTTGTCTTTTATATTTGTCCCAGAGATATAAATTAGAAAATACTAGCTGTATAGGTACCTCTATAAATTATACCTTTATTTTGATGTGTAGAAAATAATTATTTTTTCAATATTTGCATAAATATAAATCTATTACATTTTTGTTTTTTACATGCACACAATATTTTAATTAAGGCCAATAAATACTTTGTTACATTTTAACAGCCAAATGTTAGCTGTTTACTTAAATTGAAATTTATTAATTATAAAACACGGGTAGCATTTAATCTCTGGAAAAAATACATTTCTTGTAAATTTTCATCAATTTATTTTCTTAATATAAAAAATTGATTATAAATGGAAAATTGATTATTACTTTATTGTTCTACTAAACTGACAAATGTTTATCATGCTTAGGTTCAATAGTTTTTGGTTTCAATTTTTACCTTTGGTTGAAATTCACTGTAAATTGTCAATCCTAATCTAGCTTAGAGTTGACAATTTACAGTGAAGTAATAAATAAGAGGGAATAAAGATTTTCTTTTGACTCACATATATAGCACATGCATTTGTATTTTATAAATTAATGTGTGGGTTTATGACCCTGCAGAATTATCTAAAAATATTGTGTTTTCAAGCATTTGAATTTTTTAAACTTGTGAAATTATTTTAATAAATCTTAAGTTTTTTTTTTTTTTTTTTTTTTTTTTTACTGATTGCCCAAAAATTTTCCTGTATTTTATAAAATATTTTACTATATACAGTCAGTTCAAATTTCTGTTTTCTTTTCCTATTTTTTTTCATAAATGCATAAAACATATAGTTTGTTTAATTATTTTGCAGTGCTGAAAATAGTGGAGTTATAAACAAGCAAAACAGAAGTGGTTGGACTCCATTAATGTATGCTACTTGTTCTACAAACTTAAAAGTCCTCTTATTTTTACTTGAAGAAGGAGCCTTTCCTGATCTGAAAAATAACTTAGGACAGACTGCTTTAATTTTAGCATCAAAATGTGGCAGTACTGATGCTGTCAGTTTACTGATTGATGTGAGTATAATATTTTTTAAAATTATTTTCTGAGTTTCTCAGATACAACAGGTGCTATATATCTCTAACACTCAAGAGAATCATATGTGACCAAATGTACAAATAATGTAACTGCATTGAAGACTGCATTTGAACTGAAAGTTCAAAAAGAGTCTGTACAAAAGTTGATTTAATCCCATTACAAAGTAATCTATGTAGTATTTAAAATATATTTTAAGCTATTCAAAAATTTTTAAAATAGCTAATTGAATAAAAATACAAGATTGGTATTTGTCCTATAGGTTTCTTATAACTTGATAGCTTGAAGTATTTTAATTTGAACTTGTTTTAAACTAAAATAGAATACCTTAGCAAAGTTTTTAATGCTGTTGTTTATTTTAATTGTTTTATATTTCATTTCTTGCATTTTCAGATTCTATTACTTCTAATAAATAAAGTTTAATTAATATACTGCGTTTCTTATTATTAGCTCTGAAATCCATGTTTTATGTGAGAATCAAGATGGATTTACAAGACCAGTATGAACTTTTAATAAATTGAATTCAAATTTACGAGTTATTGTAGAATGTTGCAAGTTCTTTAATGAAGCTGGTAACTTTATAACTGTTGTTGCATATCTCTTGTGTTTAGCAATGCTAAATAAAGTCTATGAAATTTGTCACTATAAGAAAATTACCCCCTCCAAGTCTCATGGGTAGGCTCGCATCAGTGAGGAAAGTACATCAAAAGTGTATACGTTTGGTAAGGTCACCCAAGGTGTGAAGGTAATTTCATTCTGCCCGGCTAATGCCTAGACTGTAGGAGCAAAGTATGTCTTCTACCTTTTAATTCTCCAATCAGTCCTTTTTAGAAACAGAAGCTGCTCCATTTCCTCCATCTATCTTATGTATAATTATATCACTCTCTAAAGTTCATGCTGACTTTATGGTAAATTTAGTATTAACTCTGCATTATGTATGTCTAAATAAGAAACTATTCAAAAAAATTTTTTTAAATAAATTATGTTTAAAAAATATATCCTTAACTCTACAAAATTCTTATATGCCTTATATGCTTATTTAAATATAAAATTTGCTTGACAGGAGACTTGATTTAGATGTTTACACATTAAAAGTACTGTATTTTTAGTTTGCATAAAATTATTCACAAGGTATCATGTTTCTTCATATAATTAAAATTTAGGTATAATGTGCAACAAATTTAGTAGTTATCTGTAAAAGAAAATACCACCTAATTTAGAAAGACAGATTACATTAATCATTTATAATTTCAAGTCAAGTCAAAATTAATCTCGTAGATGCATTTAAAATAAGCTGAAATTTTGATAAATGCATATTATTCTTTTGTTCTAAGAACTGATTTTAGTCTTTAAAATTTTTTTTAAAAGCTATCTTTAATCAAAAAATTATGCAGTTTAATTATTTTTTATTTGAGCTTAAGCTTTTCATTTCTAAGAGCTTAGACTGTCATTACTATTATAACCATAAATCAAGATTTTTTTCATGATACTTGGAAATAAATTAAGAAAATCTAGTATTATTAATAGTGGTGTCTCATTAATTTGATAGTAAAAGTGTATGTTAAACAGGGATAAAATTGCAATATTTTTGATGAAGTATTTATATTTTTCATTTCTCAAACATGTTTTGAGTACAACTTAAATTGAAATTTCTTAAATGTGTTAAAAAACTATTTTAAATTTGGCAATCTGGAAAAATCCATATTGTCTTACATCTAAAATTAAGCTTGAGATGATTATGCTTTTTTCTCTTAATAAATATTAAATTTAGAAGAAAAAATAATGTGAATCTATTACATTGCTTTGTTTGACTACATAAATATCTATCTCTGACAGCAGTCCAGTTGGATTTGGAAAAAAAAAAAAAAAAGACGTAAATTACTATTGAGGATGCTTATTCTTGATGAACTTCTACACTTTGATGATATTTTAGCCTGATTTATCTATATCTTACTCTTTCCCTGATGTAAAAAATATGTTTAAGTTTTTCAATGAGTACCAATTTCATTTTAATTTTTTCTTTTAAAAGAATAAAAATATAATAATTATTAATTATTTTACTACAAACTATAACATTCCTTTTAGTCTGAATTCCATGATGATGAACAAGATTATGGTTTTTAGAAAATTATGTTTATCTTTAGACTAACATAATCATATAAAAATGCTAAATTCTAATATATTTGTACTAAAATGAATGATAAAATTTTTTAAATGTGGGTGAATGTGATTTATACTGACATGAAATATCCAAAAAATTAAATATATGAATGAGTATTTAAATAGCATAAGCACACAATAGATTAGAATAAAACTTGTTCCCTTTGATATTTTGTTATTTAATGTCATAATAAAAATGAATAAATTAAAAATTTTATTTTTTATTTAATAAGTTTTGAATTTATTGCTGTTTTTAGTCATTGATTATTTGAATTTTTAACTATTTTGATTACATATTTATTCACCTTTAATGTGTTAATAACTGTCAATGCTGCTTAAAATACTACTATAAAAAATAAAATTTCTGAATTAAGTATAAATAAAAATGTAGGAAAATATTAAAAATTATAATTTCTTGCAGGAAGTTAAAAAATTTCCAGTAAATATTTATTATTTTTTAAATTCTTGCACATTTATTTTTATATTTTGTTGTTTTACATTGTACAATTCAAGAGTTATTCTTTTAATTCATGATTAAATTTGAAACTATTGAAAAACACTTATATCTTTATTTTTGATATGTTTTATTTCATTTATTTATTTTTATCTATAGGCACAATGCTTATTTCAATTACATACAACGAACTATTATTTACACATTTAAATATAAATTTAATAACTGACTATAAACTAGGTATTCATTGTTTAAATTTTGATAATTATAATATTTCCTTATTGATTATATAGTTTAGAGCCAATATAAATGTCAAAGACAATAAAGGATGGTCTGCTGTTTTTTATGCTACTACTTTTGGACATAGAACTGTTGTGCAACTATTAGTAGAAAAGGGTGCATTTGTTGATGTGATGTATGTATTAGTTGATTTTTCATTTTTATATTTATAATAAAAAAACATTAAAAATAAATCATTTAAAATTTTTTTGTATATTTTCTTGTAAACACAAATATCTATAAAGATACATTTCATGTGTATATCTGTATCTGAATAATATAAAGTTCCTACTTGTTAAGTGAGGAAAACATGAATATTTTATATTGCTGGTCATTTTTTCATCAAACTCTAAATGCATAAATTTTTTATTGTTAAACCTTGATGAAGCAGATGATTTCATATTTATTATTTATATGTATGCATTTCTATTTTAGATGACTTTTTAAACTTCTCTTGAGAAAAGTTTATTTTCTCAATTAATATTATTTAGTTAAGAAATGGTTTTTATGGTAGAATTGTTCTGTTATAGTTATTAAGTATAAACAGCATTACAAAAAAAAAAAAATTGCTGATGTTATATAATGAAATTTATCACAAATATTAAATGCTGATATGTCAATTGGAAAATTCCTTTTTTATATTTATCTTGCACAGCATTGTTTCTATAAAAATAAATTGTATAATAACAATTCAAAGGAGAAAGGTAGAGATTTCTAATTTACAATAAAATAAAAAGATCTGTTCTGAATACCTAGTGTGCTGAACAAAATTCTTGTTTTATGTGTTTCAAATTATTATTGTTACAAATACATATATAGTGTAAGTTTTGAAATTAAAAATTATCTATTCATTACATGTAGATTTTTAATTGAAATTGTACATTTTTTAGTATGTTTTGTCCCAAATTTTATTTCTAATATTAAAATTTTATTCTTTCAAATATTTAATAAAAATTTAAACGAAAATATTTTTATAACATAAAATAGAGTCTGTTTCATATAAATTCTGATAACCTGTATGTAAATAATTTTATATTGATATTGGAAGTAATATGTCAATAAAGGTTTTGGATTTTTTTTATTTGTAGATAATTTAATTTTCTATAAATAATGAGAAAAGCTCATTTGTATTTTACATTTGCCAATCATCAATGTGGTCTCTTCATCAAGTATTTAAGTTTCTTTAAACAGAAAACTAACTCATCTCATTAATACACACTACATTTAATTCAGTTATTGAATTCTTATGGATGTGATATTAGGTTTTTCCATTATTTTGATATTAAAGAAAAGAATAATTTAAATTTTGTAGGCAATGCTTTGTTCTATTAATTTAAATTATTTTAAAATATGTTGCATAATTGTTTCCATTTTATTCGGTGTTTAATTAGATTAATTATTTTATTCTTTTGTCACTGTATGCTGTATTGTGTTTTCTATGATTATTTATTCATCATGATTCATGGTTTTTACATAATATATATATATATAAATTGTTTGGATATATGTATGTATATATATATATATCCAAACAATTTTTCTTTATATATGTACTTAACACATACATATATTTGTGTACAGTTACTATTTGCTTGCAGAATATTTTTTGAGCAAAATAAAAATCTGGTTTTTCCTGATTGTTACTTAAAATTTCCACCTTGGACATTACTACTGTCATTATAGCCGAGCTGGCATCCAAATGGGTAGCGCTTTTACCTTCGGTTCAACAATTCGTGAGTTTGAACCTGCCTTGGACATGGATGTATGTAGTGGTTCGGAATTGACTTAACCTTAGGTCCCAGTCTATAATTAGCCCTTGTGTGCAAAAAATGACCATTGAGCGACAAACAAACCTACTGTCATTATATTCAAATACTTCTCTGGATACAGTAAATTAGCCACATTTCCACTTATTTAGCAAATGATGCTGTCTTACATTTATTACCATTATTCCTTTTACATTCCTGCCTATATTGATGGCTCAAAATCAAGTGGTCACATTTGTTGTGTTGAAAATACTGTATCTATATAGAAATCATAAATGTGGTCTTACAATTAAAATACTTTAATGACATATGTCATTTAATTATTGTGGAAATATTAGATATTTCAAATATACTGAAGAGATCAACGAATTTTTTGAGTTCTTAATCATGTTAGTACTGCTGACAATGAACTAAAAATGCTGCTGACTTTTTATAAGAGGTATTAGCTTTTTGGAAAAAAACAGCAAAATATATAATATATCCTCACATTCTTCTATTTTCAGTTATTTCCATGCAAAGAGTTTATGTAAAACTTATATGTCTTTGCATTGGGCAAACTTTATTTAGGCACAAGCATTTATTTTTGTCTCAGAGTGCTCCAATTTTTAACAATTATAATGTACCATGAACAATACATTATTTTAATTGTCTATCCTAATTTCAGTGATTATTTAAATGTTTGAAAAAAATTACTCGGTTATTGAAAAAGATTTTATTCTCTGTAAGTTAAGGAATCAAGTAGTTGTATGTTGAATTAAATATATTATTTTTGCTAGTTGACTTACTTTTATTCCATTGCAATTACTTTCTCTTTGATTACATATTTCATATTTATAATGAATTTATTAGTTATTAAAATTCTTTTATTACACATTTAAAACTCTTCTGCATGTCTGTCATTTTAGGGATAGAAAAGATGGATTGTCTCCATTAATGTTAGCTTCAGCAGCTGGCCATGAAATGATAGTAAAAGACTTGCTATTGCTTGTGAGTTTGTATTAATATTTAATTATTTTTTATATTATTATATTTTATTACATATGGAAATTATTTATATTTCATATGCAAATAATTCATATATGTTTGATATTTAAATAGTTGTTTACCAAGTTATGGACATTTTTTTATTTTGCCAAAATTATAAACATATAAATTTAGTGCTAGCATACATGTAAGAATGAATATAATATTATAGTTAATATGATTCTTGGTGAGAGAAAAATTTATTTGTTTCTGTGATTTTTTTGTTATGTTTATTATAAATGTCATTGAATTTCAATTCTGAATTGATTTGTTTCACTGAAATTTTAATTTGGCATTTATTAGTTTTTTAATATTAATTTAATTTTATATATTATATATAATTATGAAATAATTAATTTTAAATTTGGCCATTATTTTTCTTATATGTTCTCATATATTTGAAAATGTTACTTCCTTAATATTTTTGAACTAAATTCTATAAATTATAACAGTTTTTTTTTAACATCTATGCTTTTACATAAAATAAATTTTTATGTTTTTATTATTTGAAAATGTTATAAACTTATATACTATAATAATTATTATTTTAAATAATGTCACAAAAGATTTGGGCAATATTTTTTCTCATGTTTGCAATGAAAAGAATTGCATGAAAAATTTGATTTATTTTTCCTTTTACTCTAGGGATTTCATATATATTATGTTCTTTTTTAAGTTATTTCAATTTTAACAATTAATGTAAGTAAATATAAATAAAAATACTATAATTCGACAATTCATTTTAGATATGAAACACTCTTATTAGACTTTTTTTCAACAAAAGACTCATTTTATCTGTATAATATCTGATTTAACATTGGTTAAAATTTTATTTAATAATTATGGTTTTGCTATCCCACTTTAAATATTCTATTATTGCTGATAACATAATGATGATTAAAGATTTAATTATTTGATTAATTATCAATATTAAATCTTTTTGTAACTAATATTTGAAATACTTTTTAGATTGTCATTTGTTGATATATTTTCTGTATTTTTAAAAACATTTTGATTTTTATAAAAATAATTTAAATTTTACAATTTTAATCACAAATCTAGAGATATCATACAAAACAATATATATAATTTTTAAATTAAAACATCAAAACTTCTTTTTTTATTATAAATTCATTGATAGTTGTACTGTTGCAGTATATTTTGAAAATAAAAGCTTTCAAAAGAAAAACACCAGTGGGGACCAACAAATTTCGCACCTCTAATATTAAATGTACGTAGCTGCTAATTTGTTCAGTTTTTGGTTGTATAGGTTTTATGGTTATGCAGTTAAATTGTACAGATTTACAGTATTATCAAACTAGTCTAAAAATATAAGAGCTTTTTTTCCATTCTGTTAAATTCGATTGGTTGTTAATAATAAGATAGCTGTACGCAGATTTAATAAGGAAGCAAATTATATTATTAAATATAGATAAAGACTCGGAAAGTCTGGAAAATATTCACCATTGAAAGTAATATAGTTGCGCTCAATATCCAATATACCTTATTAAAAGTATACATTATATTTTGTAAAATATTTCACATTTTCATACTAATAATTTTTTAATATTTAAATTTATTTATATAGAAGAAATACTTCATTTTATTAGTTATCAAATATTCAATGTATAAAACAGTAAATTTCGTTAAGGGTTAAAAATTATTTAAAGTTTTTTGTTTATATTTCAATGTTAAAATCTATTAAAAAGGAATTTTCAAAATGCAAAACATTTTTGTTTGTCCTTTTTATGTGCAAGGGTTTAAATCCTACATTGGAATCAAAAACAGGAGAAACAGCTAGAAGTTTGGCAATCAAATATGGACATCATAATATAAAAAATTTAATAGATGCACATTGCTATTCCAAGAAAACTTGTGAGTAATTTTAGTTTTAATCTGTTCCTGTATTAAATTTGAATTATTAAAAAATTGTTCAACTATTAAATTATATTTTGTTTCAGATTTTCCATTTGAATTTAACTTAAAATATTTTTTCTAATAAATGAAAAATTGTGTATTATAACTTAAATACTAAAAATGATTTACTATAGAAAAAAATGTTTTCTTTATTAAATTATTTCAAAAAGATAAATGTGAAGCAAAGACATAAAGTTGATAGATATATCTCTTTTAGTGTTAAAAATTTGTTTTTCATAAATTTAATATATTCATATATTTTAATTTTCTTGTGTTTAATTAATTGAATTGCATTGAAATTTAATATTTAATGACAGCTAAAATAATTGAAGCCTTAATATAAACTTTTATTTTTTAAAAAAAATACGTTTGCAGCTTTTTATTTAAATATGATAATTATTGTTTTAAGAAGCTCAGTGACTTAATGGTAGCATTTCATGCTCCCAAGATTCAGGTCTGAGGTTCGATCCTCGGGCTGGGCAAGTTCGATTCAACCTTTCATTACTTCAGTGGATGGTTGATAATCCACTCCTTCAGTGAATTATAGATGATCGATAAACTGAATACCAATCATGCTTGGGAACTAAACACTGGAGGTTTCACTTTAGGCTGACCACCTAATTGGGATAAATGCTTCTTACCCCAGTGTCTCTCAGTCATGAAAACAGAGATGGGCACTGTAGTCCTTGGCCCACATAGGCTGCCGTGCCACAGAGTTTAATTTGGTTATTGTTTTAATTTAAATTTTAAAATAGAATATAATTTTTAATTAAAAGGAAATAAATTTCATTAGATTAGGTCTTAAAATTGTTAATTTTTCTTTATTTTTTAAGGTCCTCCTGCTATGCCAAAAGTTTCTAATAGTGCTTCTCAGTTAGACCTTTTGAATCTTTTGAAAGATCTTCAATTATCTAAATATTACCATGTTTTTGAAAATCAAGGTATTGATTTGAATACATTTTGGACTCTGACTGATGGAGATCTAAAAGAAATTGGAATTCAGTAAATATCAATATTTATTCAATTTAATTAAATATTATCATGATAAAGCAATATCAAAATTTGTTTATTATTGTAACTTTTTTTGTTACATCTTATATTCATTCAGATTAATAACCGCTTTAGATGATCATATAAACTTTTATATGTAATAAAATTATATTTAGTATTTAATAATTTTCTTTTGTGACAACAATATCACTACTATTATATTTTAATAAATTACATAAAAATTCATATTTTAAAATAATTTATACTCTATTTTATATACATTATTTTGACTGGTTGATTTTATATTACTTCAGATATTAGTCTTAGTGCCCAATAAAATTTGCATCATTGAAATTTATTTATCATGAAAATGTTTCTTATTTGTAAGGTTTATTGGGATTGTAGTATTTGATTTTAAAGTTGACATAGCAATGTATTCTCTTTTTTAATTATGTAATGAATTTTTTTTTCATAATTAGGAAACTTTATAATCTGTGAATATTTTTATATAAATTAAATAATGTTTACATTTTGTATAGTTAGCTTACTTAAATATATTTTTGTAGCCTTGTAGGACCACGCAAAAAAATGTGTCTTGCTATCTCACGATATCAAAATTTTACTAAAGGAAGTTCAGATGACAAAGACTTACTTAATAGATTATCTTCTGAGAACAAAAAATTAATGCAACAAATAGAGCAGGTAATATTTGTTTTAAATTCTATCTCAAAGAAATATTTTAAGCTCATGTGGATGTTATGAGTTCAAATTATTTATGTATTTTTTTAAATTAAATTCTTCATGTTTTAGTCTATTATGTATGAATCAATTATTTTTAAAAACTTTCATGTAATTTTTTTAATAATATTTTTTTAAGCGTTCTTCAATAATTTTATGATTTTGTGTGCTTAAATATTTCCATTTTAGTTGAGAACATTAGAATTTTTTTTCATTTGAAATTAACTGAAGTGAAAAAAATTTTAGTTTTATAAATATTACATGATTGCTATATTTATGCATGGTTTTATATCTTTGATATAATATCCTGATTGTTTTTAGTTTATTTTATTAATTTTGTCATAATTTGCGATAATTTAATCTTGATAGCTTATGGTTCTCCAACAATCTGTATAGTAGAAATTTAATACTAGAACCGTATACATTTCCTTATATTTTAATAGATTCTTTTGAAATTTCATACAAGCTCTATAACACTTAGAAATGTTAATTGAGTTGTTAAAAAATATCATTGTTGTCTTAGTAAGCTGAAATACTAGTACAGGAAAGAATATATTATACAAATTCATAATTACAGTTATATAATTAATATATTACACTCTTCAAGAAGCCTTAGCAATTTTGAACACATATTATGCCAATGTTTATTATCTCAAATGATTAACTATGTTTTAAATTTGTTTTAAAGCATCAAATATGAATAAAAAAGATTCACTATTTTACTTGTCTTTGTAAATCCAAATATTAATTTTTATACATGTTCCTTATCTGAATAGCTTAACGGTACTATTTAAAGAACTTCTAGAATATTTAATCAATAAAATAAGGATAAAAAAGGACATGTTACAGTTCAGAAATTACAGAAGTAGAATATTTGATATTAAAATTCTTCATTTTAGTTTATTGGTAACATTATCTCAGTTTTCTGATGTAATGTCTCTGATGGAGAATAATTAGTAAAATTTCCCCTGTGAATTTCTGAATCGTGGAGATTAACAGATGAGTAGATATGCAATTGTGTAATTACTCTAGCTACTTTATGTTTGTATCAAAATTCTCTTCATTTAAATTCATTGGTGATGGCTATCATATTTTTGGTATAAAACATTCTTATTCTTTATGAATTACAAGGGGAATTACTTTTTTAGAATTTGAATATGATTTCTTGAAATTTATTTAGAAACTTGAAATTTAACTTATTCATTCAGTTATTTACAATGAAAAATTTTCAATTCTGTTAAAGATTGCAGAAATAAAGTTGAAATAATTATTTAAGAGTTTAAGTAAAATTTTGTTTTTGAAGTATATATTGCTAAGTACTTAAATTTTAGTTGATATAATTATGTTAGTTTGAATTTTATCTGAGTGACTATACAATGAAATCTTGAATTTATATTTTCTTTGTTTAAAATTAAGATTTTACTTTTCATATGATGTCACTCAAGAAAAATCTTTATACAATTGAGAAAATCAATATTTTTATTCATATTTTATCAAATCTCCATATTTCTCTGCATGATCATTTCTGTTTAATATAATGTCCCACAACATGTACTTTATATAAGTAGTTCATAAACAGAAATGAACTTTCAACATTATATTCTTTATGTTATATCCTTTCAATAATTTTAAGTTTCTATAGAGTTTTTAAACTGTTTAATGATTAATAAGATGCAATGAAACCATGTGAAAAGCATGAAAATATTTCAGTTAAATTTTTTTAAGGAATATGCTAGAAAGAAAATTTATGCATTTGAAACATACAAGCAATTAAATTTGCTATATATTTTGAATTATACACAATATATATAATACAAATATTTTCTTAGCATCGATTTTTTTAAAATCAAACACGTGCATGAAAGTAAAAAGATTAAAGACAATAAATTGGAAATTATTGAAGTATATATATATATATATATATATATATATATATAAGATAAAATATGAAAAATATGAAATTGGAAAAACAGTGAAATATAAATAAAATAAAACATGAAAAATATGGAAAAGCACTGAAATATATGAAACAGATGAAAAGAAGAATACATAGGGGCCACGTCTTCATCAGGAGGGAGATAACCAGCTGTGCTAAAAGAAAGAACACTCTTTTCTGACATGCTCGAAGGACAAATGTCTAAAGATCTTCGAGCAATTCCCCCAAAGAGTGTTCGTATTCAAAGAACCTAGGTTAAAACATTTGAATAAATATAAATGCAGAAAATTAGAAATACCTATAAATTAAACACAAATGCAATTAGAGATACTCATATAAATGAAACATACATACAGTAAAAATTTAAATACATAAAGCCAAAGTCAGCAAATCAGATGGGATTTATACATGAAAATAGTATGAAAGTTGCCAAAAGAAAAAGTTCTAAAAAGTTCTGATGAAGACGTGGCCCCTATGTATTCTTCTTTTCATCTGTTTCATATATTTCAGTGCTTTTCCATATTTTTCATGTTTTATTTTATTTATATTTCACTGTTTTTCCAATTTCATATTTTTCATATTTTATCTTATTAATATTGGCAAATCTTTCTTTAGCTGCTTTTGCGCTGGCTAGATTTCCTATTGTATTGTATATTCTGTATTGTATTTTTATATATATTTATATTCTTATATATATTTATAATTTTGCTATATGTATATATTTTTTGCTTTATAATTATATATATATATATATATATATATATATATATATATATATATATATATATATATATATATATATATATATATATATATATATATAATCTCACTTATTATTTTTAAATTTTTGTATTTTTCTGAAATATTCAGATGGTAAGGAAACTTTCAAGTTGTTTTAAAATTTTGAACTACTTTGTAGAAAAAAATTAGGTATAATTGTGTTAAATAGTATATATTTGTCTTGGATTTTCATTTTTTAAATTCTGCTTTGTTCATAGATTTTATTTTTATGTTAATTACAAGATTTTTTTTTTTTTTTTTCTTGATCCTATTGTATTTGTAGTTGTTATCCAGTACATATGACTTGTATTGGTTGCACTTTGGATTTTTTTTAAAGTAAGACTGGTGTTTGTACTGTCCAACCTAAATACCTTTTTGGTTTGTTGCTAACATTCTTTTGTAATTTGTAATAATTATCCAGTTTGTGTCATAATAAATACATTTTGTTTGAAGCAATCATTCTTTTATTAATCTCACTGTGTTAATATTTTTGTTGATAAAATATTTTCTTGTCTGAAAAATTTCCTTTGTTAATTTATAAACATATTTTATTATGTTTCTTTCATAATTAGTACCATTTTATTTTTTTTAATGACTGTTAAATATGATTTCTACTATAATGAAATTATTAGAAATCTTGATTTATGTACATTTTCAGTCATATTTTTTTTCATTAAATAATACCTATCTTTCAAGTTGAGTTTCTTTATTATTTGATAACCGAATTTTGTATCTTCAATATCTCAAGCATTATGATTTTTCACAAATATAAATGGAAATCTTACTTTCACACCCAAGACATTTTTCACATGCTTGGTATATTTGAGAGTGGCATTTTTTTAATCATGCATAGAATAATAGTGAAATCTTAAAAATTCCTGATTCACTTTCAAGATTTTTAACTGACATATTCTTATGAAGTATTATAGACTGCAAACCATACATTTAATTTTCCAGTTTCAGTTGCTATTGTTAAAAAAAAAATAATATTAACAAATTAGAAAAAAACTTTCAACTTTAACTAAGAAGTTATGTGTTGAATGATTTGTTGTTATATGTTATTTGTTGTGTAATGCCATTATTTCTAGTTGCTTTTTGTGTGTCTGTTTCCAACTGATCATTGCTTTATTAAATTTTTAGAAATTATTGATAAATTTGAATGACATTTGCTGAGAAATTGAAGTTTAATTAAGTTTTACAAAAGTTTTAGTTTAGTTATAAATTTAATATAATTACAATCTTTTGCAGAATTGATTTAATACAAATAATTCAATTTTTTCATTTAAGGAACTTTTTCCTGATTTTTAAATAAATAAATTTTTTCAAATTTGTTTTTTACATCAAAAAATCATTTTATTGAGTGTAGCTATGTTTTAAAATAATGTATTTATATATTGTTTACTAATTTTTTTTTTATTTACATGTAGTTGCAGCTAGAAGTTTCTCGGGAAAAAGATCTCAGAAAGATTGCAGAAAAGGATTTACAGCATGGAATTATGACTCTGCAGAATTTCACAGATAATGTTCAAAGGACAATGAGTTATGTATTAATTTTGGAAGAAAAGTTAAGGTGAGTTAAGACAGAAGAGATAAAAAAAAAATACTTTTATTTATGCATGTTTCATAATAAAATTGTATATATAACATAAAATAAATAAATAAATAAATGTTTTTGCAAGTATATAGTAAAATATACAGTTGTCAATCTATATATTTTTTTGCAATTATATGCTTCACAGTGATATTTTTTTATTCTACATCTATTTT
Organism: Latrodectus elegans; assembly: GCA_030067965.1. Classification (NCBI taxonomy): domain Eukaryota; kingdom Metazoa; phylum Arthropoda; class Arachnida; order Araneae; family Theridiidae; genus Latrodectus; species Latrodectus elegans. The sequence goes on from CM057813.1 coordinate 99,425,844, forward strand.
CTGCATCTGCCATTAATGGATGAGCTACTCAATATAGTGATGATGAAGCATAAAAAAAAATCAATATTAGCATCTGCCAAATTTTTTCCAAGAAACTGGAAAGCAACATTTTCTCTAAATTTTTTAAGTTCAATTAACTTTATTCTTTAGCAATGAACTAGCGCGTTTTCATTATACCTGGAATTTGAAAGTGACAAAATAGAATAAAATATCTTAAAAATCATTAAGAAACAATATTGTGTTCAGAACAACTTTTCAATTTATCGATTGTTCATGATATTGCCACTATCTCAGCTTCAAAATTGTTAAAATACTTTCCAACAGAATAAATAAAATCTTTTGAATACCTCCCATCACTAACATTTTTAAATTGCAATTTCTGAGCCATTTTTGAACACACGGAGCCTTTTGTCCAGAGGATATGTGCTATGTATAGTACCAAGAGTGGTACTTTTTTAAGTCGCCTTGTATAGAAAATTATTAATCAGATTTAGGTGTCTCTCCAATGTAACTCAGTTCATAATAGAGATAAATTCTTGTAGGAAGTCTTGGCATTTGGGTGTAGGAATATCATAAATATCACAAAGATCATGAACAGTGGAAAGGAAAAACTTATGTGTTTCTAAGCGCATATTTGTAAGTCTATAATAATTTTATAACTTGTTTTTTCTCAAGATCTTTTCAACAAAGTTTAGGGTACCTTTCATTCAAAAGTTTCAAATAAGGCTGGATTTTCATTGCAACTGTAGGGTTTGATTTGGTGTCACCCGTAATTAAATGCAATATACTCATTTGGATTTAAACCTATTTCTAAGAATCCAAGGTAGAGTTATAAAAACCTCGTTTCCAAATTCAACATCAGGTCAAGGTTAACACATACAGGCTGTACGTAAAACATCTTGAGTTGAGTACCATGTGACACCAGCTAAATGCTTTACCAGTTTAGATCTCAAGTAATATTAATATTTCTTACATGTTAATTTAGTCGAGTTTAGTACAGTTTAATTGGGTATTTATGGTCTAAATGAATACCCAATTAAACTGTGTCAATTTTAGCTATAGATTTTTTATTGTAATGAAGTTAAATGTTATGGTGTTTTGTACTGAGAAAAAATAATTACAATGTGGCCTTATCAGTACTAATATATATATATAGATATATTGTTTTACTAAGATGTAATGTACAGCTCTCCAACCCAAAAGTATCATGTCATGTAGTAATCATTACCATGTCATCAGCAAACAAAATATTTATACCAGAAACACAAATTTAGGAATAAGATGTATCAAATCATTTATCATTAAATGAAAAGAATTGGATATAGAACTACTCCTTGAAACAAACCCTGTATGATTTTAGCCAGACACGGCCATACCTGACACTAATAAGTCCTTGAGCAAGAAAACTTAATGTATGCAAGTTGTTGGAAAGGCCACAAAAAACCAGCCTTTTATTCAATCAAACTCTCCAAACTCAGCAAAAAACAATTTTAAAGTCTACAAGCACAGAAAGGTTACTTTTCTTTCTCTGAAACTCCTTTATCTCTTGAGATAAACAGACAGTTTGTTCAAAAGTGCACCTATGTCTCTGAAAACCAATTTGCCTTTCAAAAATTATTCTAATTTTATTTAGCACCTACAGTAATCTGTTGTCAGTCATTCTCCCAGTTAACTTACATATTATATTAGAAAGAGAAATTAGACAGTAGCTGTTCATATTTTCTGCATATTAAGAGAAATATCGTTATAATTATAGCCTTTCTCCAAGCACTTGGTAGGATATTTTTCTACTTCTGATTAATAAATGCTTACTGTCACTTTAGCAGTATCTCCCAGATTTATAAGAAACTGTGGTTAGATTCCATCATGGCCTGCCTTTTTGCGAAACCCCAAAGTACTCATACCAGTCTGTGACTCCCATATATAGAAATCATCATTAAAAAGTACAAAACTGTTATTCAAATCACTTTTTCTTATTTTAATATTAGATCTGAAGTTGCTTACCTTTCCATATGTCCTTATCAGTAGCAAGTTCTTTAGATAACTTTTTTAATGGTTTATTTCTTCTAATTCTTTTATTGTTCATGTTGGCAAAAATTTATAAGCCTTTCTTCTCTAAAGTCCAATTTTTCCAGGAAACTTGTATATGAAGGAAGTTTAATTTCAATAATTGATCTTAAAATATCAAGTGCTTTATGCAAAGCTATGCTGTCTTCGAGTCTGGCATAATAAGCCCTCTCCTGTGCTTCATGTTTTTTTTTTTTTAAGTTTTTTGTAAATTTTTGTTCCAAAATAAGGTAGACTTCTTTTTTTGCCTATTTGAGACACAAAGAGGCATACGTGAATATTGCTATTGTAAAAAACTCTCAAGTATATTCAAGATTTGGCATAACTAGAGAATCAATCAAAACTTTGTTAATTAGATTTTTACATTTACAACCTTCCATTTTGAAGTTCTAGTAGTTTTGTCTAGGCTTCCTTTGAGGAGGTTCATGTCTTATAATACTAAAAAGTAGATTATGTCCAGCACCACCTAGATTATCAACTTGTGTTGAACTTTACCTGGCAAAGCTGGATATGTCAAGCAAATCAGGATAAGAGACATTTCCATTGTAGGACAAGAATGTTGGAAAATTTTCACTTTCATTAAAATTGATAGGATTTGAGTCAATAAGATTTTCAACTATTCTACAAATACAGCTTACTCTTTGCCTTTGGTTCACTGTAGGTCTTGGTCTAATTCAGACTTCACATACCAAATAATAGCCATTGAATGACAAGCCAATCCAAACTTAACTGTATTTCAACAGCTCATGGGTTCCAATCCCATCTAAGACATGGATGTTTGTAGTGGTTCGGAATTTACTTTAAACTAAAAATCCTATCTAATTGACCATTGTTAATAAAAATAACTGTTGTGTGACAAATCAATACACCCTGTTGCCAAATAATCCCAATGGGTTGAAAAACATTAAAATCTCTAAGGATAAATAATTTTATATCCTAATTTAGCAGAATACTATCAAAGTCCAGTTTATTATATGGAAGTTTGTACAAGAATACCCTTAGTCTTGTCTGTCTCCAAGTATGCATTTGTACTTATTCTAACTTACCACCAGTAGTCATGTGATGGGAGACAATTTTGCCTTTAATAAAAATTAAACAAAAACCTTAATGCCAGAAGTGGTTGTCTTAGAGTTTTTTAATACTAAGATCTGGTAACTAGTTAAAATATTCCTCTTTATTTGTATCAACACTTCCCTCAATGCCCATTATGCTAAGTGAAAATTATATAATAGTCTTCAATTCAGTGAATTTGTCATTTATTAAATTCCCAGCATTCCAGAAGGAAATCTTAAAAACTCATATTTATTCATAGGCTTAGAAAAGACTTTGCTGTTGAAATCACACTTCTTATACCACAAAAATTTTACTTAACACCAATTCTTCAACTTCTTCATCATCAATGAGGACCCCACTTATATGTTATCAGTCATTTAATTTAAGCACCATATAAAGGGGACTGATATCACCCCCACAAACATTTTATTCTGAAATATGCATTGAAAATACTTTAAAGTGTTGTAGTGATTATTAATAAATTTAAAATTAAAAACAAGCTTTTAGCTTTGTTTAGAACAATTTGTAAGCTTGAAACATCAAAGCCTAGGTTACAATTCCTATGCATAGTGTATTGAGTAGTACATTGTATTCTGTATATCATGCATATGAATTGCTGTTTCAGGTAATTATTATTAATGAAAAATTTTCAACTTGAGTTAGGGTACATGATTTTGGTTTCTCAAAATATTGTTCAATATTGCTTTAATGGTAAAAAAATTTTCAAAGTTATCAATGAATGTTTTTGAATATGTATTGTATGAATCATATTTGCCAGAGTGTAAATATAGCTGGTGCTATATTGTCTTATTATAAAGTGTGCTTAATTATATTTATTTTTTTCAGGCAAAGCAATTTAAACTTAAAAAGACTTTTATGTTGTTCTCCTGATGTTAACAATGAAAAATTCAAAAGGGATATTATTTTACCGCTAGTAGATGGAGCTGAAAGACTACTAGAAGATATTCATCATCATATATTGGTTGCTTTGCAAGGAACAGATTTTAGACAGTAGTCATTACATTTTTATGCATAATCACTATCTACATATGGATCTGTATTTTTTGATAATTATTATTTCATTCTTAAATACAATTTTTGAAATCATTAGACCATTGCTCACTTCATTTAATTACCTTTTAACTATTGTATACATCATAATCTTTTCAAAGCTATTTTAGTCATGTTTAGTAATATATGCTGTGATATAGGTATTACTTAAATGTTGGAATTTTGCTGCCAAATATTTTATGTAATTTTCTAAATACATTACAATTTAGTACTTTTTGTAATTATTTAATTTTAAAAATTTGTGCTGTAAATTTGATTTTTTATTAATGAAAATTTTCCAATTTTTATAAGACAGTTTTTTTTTTATGAAATATATGTTACTAAAATAAAAGTTTCACTATAATTTTATACAAAAGTACAAATATTCTATATAATATTTTATTAATATAAAATATTGTGTTATATAAATATCTGTGCAAAATATAATATATCATATTACATACCAAACGATTTTAGATATATTATAAGAATGGGTGGTTAGAAGATTTTTGGATTTAATAAATTGTCCAAAAATCTTATAAGTTTGCATTATTTGTAAATAACTGCAAACTTATAAAGTTTGTTTAAATTTATAAAATTGTGACCTTATGTCTTAGTATTTTTTAAATTAATATCTATCTTAGTAAGTTGAACAATAAGTTAAATCATTCTTGTGATGTGATTGTTTTTTAAAACAAATGCTGTACACATATGACCTCTAATTAATCTTCATTAACCTTTTTTTTTTAAATTTATTATAAGATTTCATTATTTTAAGTTGATTTAAATTATTTTTTTGTATATTTTGCTTAAGAGGGATTTTGTATGTATGTTTGGAAATTTTATTAAGTAAATGAGGAATTGTTGATTATTAATTCTGTGTTCAAGTGACTTTTATTATGCATATAGATTATTTATAAATTTTTTTATAATGTCTTACAGTATAATATTCATGATAGAGCTTCTGACTTACCAAAGACTATTTTTTTTTTTATAAAAAGCATTTATTTTATTGATGTGATATAATTAAAGTGCAATTTATATATTTTACGATGGTTTGTGTGTATAAGTAATTTTACTGAAATCTTTATTTTTATATATATTTCAAAATGCATTACAAAAATAGTGATTTTCAATAAAAAAAGAAAAAAAATTGTAGTTGGATTTAAATTTCTAACTTAGTAAACATATTTGACTATTTATCATGTTTTAAATGAAAGATATTTTAAACTGATTATTAAAAATGCATATATTTTTGTACACTTTGCTTATATTTTTTAATAATTTCTTAATGTGAATTGATGTGTACTTTCCTTTATGTATAGGAATATTCTGACTAGTGATTTACCTATTTTTGTAATTCATATTTTATATTGTATAAATATTTTAATAAAAGTATGCATAATTAATATTGTTTTAAATATAAACTCAAATAAAGTATTAAGTAAAATGTGATTTAATTTTCATAATGTTCAAAAACTTAAACATGATAAGAAGCATGTAATCTAATAAAAAGTAATGAATAATTGATATAAGAATGCAATCCCAAGCATTAAAGTAAACTATGTAAATTCCTAGTTTAATTATATAAATTATTATTATCATTTTAAAACCAAAATGTTTAAAAAACAGAATTGATTATTATTTTACTTTTTTTTTTCAAAATAGAAAATGAGCAATAAAATGTGCTGGAAAATATTTCATTGCTCCAAAACTATATGCTGTGAGACTGACAGGAAACACAAACAAATACACACACATATATATAATTTTCAGATAAAAATTTGCTTATACAAAAGTAAATTTTTTTTACCAGTTTTATTTTTCATAAAACAATTTTTACATGTTAATAAAGTTAATTAAATATTTTTCCCATTCCAATATTAAATAATTTGGTTCATTTCTGCATTAGAAATGTACTTAAGATTAATTTTTGTTGAGACCAAAACAAAAAGTATCAATTTTGTTCATTCATTTTCTCCTTATTTAATTTAACTTAATTGGAACATTTACATACTTTCAAAATGTTTAATTTAAGAACTTAAAATTCTGTATTATATTTTAGAAGTTAACAAAAATTCTATTATCAGTACTAGGTTTGATGAAAATTGCTCCATCTTCACTTGAAATTTAATTAAAATATGAAACAGAAATAATGAAATCAATTAGCAAAGTTCTTAGTTTTATGCTACTGAAAATCATGCATGATGAAACTTTAAATTAACCCACATTTCTTATAGTTTGCAAAACATAAAAATTTAAATTTTCTAATATTAGTAAATTTGTTTTGAAATTATATGATTTGCATTTCATCTATGTATTATAATATGCATTGGAAACTTAAACAGTAGAAGGTTATTTATTTATTAACTGTTTTGAGTATATTGTACCGAGCTTCGGGGTTCGTGTGGATTGAGAGTTGAAGAAAGCAACTACTCGATGAACACAAGACTTTTATTCGTAAAAATTCCACTAGAAATACCAACTGTAATGATCACAATTGTACAGATACGATAAGTAACAGCTTCCAATCACAGGTCTCAAATACCTCAGGCAGAGAACAGCTTCTCTAAACTAGCAGTCACGACTAATCGTCTTCACAAAACTGACTGTGTGTACAAAACCTTAACTGTGTCGGGCTGTGGTATTTATACCTGACTTGGCGGGGAAATCTACTAATTTCGCCAAGGTTCTGGAAGCTTCTAGGCTATCTCGCTAAATATTGGTCCTAGAGCTTAGGAGATGGATGTTTCCAGAAATATCCATTTCTCACCAAGTAGCCAACTCGCCAAGTTTTCTCGCTAAAACATCGCCAAGTCACCAAATCGTTAGAAAACCCACTTCTAGCGTATAACACGTCTAAATACCGCAATTTTTGCCCAAAATGTGAGTATTTCCGATCTGAGATATTTTAAGACATACAATAATTATTTATAAATTTGTAACACTGCCCCCTCTCAAGGACTGCACGTCCCGGGCAGTACAATCCCCTTATAGGAGGCCAAATTTAATATAAAAGAATTTACATTTCAAGATGATACAGAACGCATTACATACACAAACAATTAAAAATACAAAAAAGACAAAATATTAAAATTATCTATACTATTTACAAAGATACTATGGTATATTAATTTTTTTACTTTACAATACGATAAGGAGCTAATCTATCATGTAGTACCTTTGGTTTTGAAGAAGATGATTTCCTTATACGAACCACGACGTCATTCAGTCTTTTTAGGACTGTGTAGGGACCTTCCCAGTTGGCTTGCAACTTTGGAGAAAGTCCTTAACGTCGAATCGGGTTCCACAACCAAACTTTATCACCTTCCTGAAATTCATGTCCTGTCGCTCTTGCGTCATACCTTGTCTTCATTCTTTCAGTCGTCAGGTTGATTCGGTCTCGAGCAAAGTTATGGACATCTTCAAGACGTGCCTGAAGATCTCGAAGGTATTCCTCTGGCGAGGAAGATGTATCCGGTGGACGACCAAACTGAACATCACAAGGGAGACGAAGTTCGCGACCAAAGAGCATTTGTGATGGAGTATATCCGGTAGTCTCATGGACAGCACTGCGATATGCAAGCAGAAACAGCGGTAGCTTCAAATCCCAATCTTGCTGATTTCTGGAAACCATAAATGAGAGATTATTTAAGATGGTTCGGTTAAACCTCTCTACCATGCCGTCCGATTGCGGGTGTAAGGGCGTAGTCTGCGTCTTGTCTATTCCAAGAATTTGACACATTCCTTTAAACAAAGCAGAGGTGAAATTTGTCCCTTGATCTGAATGAATTTGTAAGGGTGCGCCGAATCTGGAAACCCATTGCTGCACTAGAACTTCGGCTACTGTAGTTGCTTCTTGATCAGGGATTGAAAATGCTTCAGGCCACTTAGTGAAGTAGTCCATGACAACTAGAATGTATTTGTTGCCATTTGAGGATCGTGGTAAAGGACCCAAAATGTCCAATGCTATTCACTCAAAAGTTGCTCTTACGTTGTACCGCTGCAACCTTCCTCGGCTACGTTTCTTTGGTCCCTTACGTGCCGCACAGTCATCACAAGAGTGGCACCATTTCTCTACATCTTGTCTAGTTTTGCTCCAATAGAAGCGTTCTCGAACTTTCTGTAGGATCTTCATTATTCCGAAGTGGCCACCAGTTGAACTACTGTGCAATTCTTTCAAAACATCTGAAATTCTTGATTTTGGAAGAACAAGCTGCCATTTGAAATTACGTCCATCATCGGACTCCCATTTCCTGTATAACACGCCATTTCTAATATGGAGTGAGTTCCAAAGAGCCCAATATTGTTTAGTAGCAGGACTGTAGGTGGAGATATCCTGCCAACTTGGTCTCATGCTGGAAAATTCTTCTAATGCAAAAATTGGATTTATATCTGGGTCTCCTTTTTGGGCTTCTCTAAGTCCTTCATCACTCCATGGGTCTGGTTTCGATGGCGGTGAAACAATAACTTGGCGTACCGAAGGATTTACTAATTGATAATTCTTCTCTACTCTAGAACAATATCGGCAGCTTCCATTACACGATCTCCTTGATAAAGCATCAGCATTTCCATGAAGAGTGCCTTTGCGATGACGTATTTCAAAGTCAAACTCCTGGATTCATTGAATCCCTCTGGCTACCTGTCCTTACGGATTTTTAAAATTTAAAAGCCAGGTTAAGGATGCGTGATCTGTCCGAAGCAAGGACTTTCTTCCATAGAGATAATGGTGGAAATGTTCTATTGCTTTAACGATTGCCAGCAACTCCTTCCTGGCTGTACAATAATTTCGCTCCGATTTCGACAAGCATTTACTCCAATAAGCAATGACATATTCTTTATCATCAATCTCCTGCGGCAAAACAGCTCCGATATTTTCATTGCTGGCATCTGTGTCTAAAATGAATAATTTTCCGGGCTGGGGATATGCAAGAACGGGCGAATATGTCAACGCCTCCTTCAGTTGCTTAAAAGCTTTCTAACATTCATCTGTTCATAGAAATCTCTGTTTAATTTCTGTCAACTTGTGAAGTGGTTTGGCAATACTTGGAAAAACCTTAACAAATTTCCTGTAATACGTGCATAGTCCAAGAAAACTTCTTAATGGGTGGACATCATCTGGATGATTCCAGTCCTTAACTGCAGAGATCTTTTCAGGATCTGTTCTTACACCTTCAGCAGAGATAATGTGTCCCAGATAGCTAACTTCATGTCGAAATAAATTACATTTGCAAGGATTTAGCTTCAGGTTGGCCATTTTTAATTTTTCCAGAACCTTTCGGATGTTTTTTAGATGGTCTTCGAATGTGCGCCCTACAATGATGATATCGTCCAAATATACCAAACAGGCTTCGTAGGAAAGTCCTCGTAATACTGTCTCCATCAGGCGTTCAAACGTTGCAGGTGCATTGCAAAGCCCAAATGGCATAACCTTGAACTGCCAAATTCCTTGTCCTGTGGTGAACGCAGTATTTTCCCGATCCTCAGGATGTATCTCTACTTGCCAGTAACCACTTTTGAGATCCAAAGTCGAAAACCATTGATTTCCGGATAAAGCATCAAGTGTATCGTCAAACCTAGGAAGAGGGTCACTATCTTTTTAGTGATGTTGTTTAATCGACGATAGTCAACGCAGAATCGGGTGGAATCATCTTTCTTCCGAACCAAAACAATAGGTGAAGCCCAAGGACTCTCTGATGGCTCAATAATGTCATTCTGTTGCATTTCCATCAGAAGATCTTCCACCTCTTCCTGCTTAGCGGATGTTGTTTAATGGGTGGATGATTTCCTGTATCTATTCGGTGCTGCGTCATTTTGGTTCGCCCAACATTATCTGATTTCTTGGAAAAGAGATCTCCGAATTCTAATAATAGATTTCTTGCAGCATTCCTCTGTTTATCATCTAACTCTGCATTCTGAAGGAGTTCATTAATTAGAGTGTCAGGAGGCTCAGATAGTGTGGCTTGACAATTTCTGTTAATATAGGTCACTGGAGTACAAGTCGCCAGCACTCCTTCTTTTATTAGTTTTGCCTTATCGCTTAGATTAGCAACTCTACCGGGATTGCATTCCGTGAAAGGTCGACGAGTGAAAATGCCACTAGTACTCCTTTAACGCTATTGTCAGAATCTGGATATTCAATCAATCCATAGTGAAAATTATTATCTTCTGAAAGAGCTCCGGAAACTATCATCTCAGTTCTTGGTGGTAATGTTGTTTCACTCTTTGCAGTTATATGATGGACTATATTTTAATATCTGAATATTTCATCTTAAAAATCGCTATGTCTTCAGAACACGAGTGTAGTTCATTATTTTTAAAATCTAACTTGAAATGGTTTTCTTTGAGGAAATCCAATCCGAAAATAAATTCGTCATTTATATCAGCGACATATGCCATATGATGGTACACGGCATTATCGAATGCAATGTTTAGATTGACTTTTCCATGCACTTTAATCTTATCACCAGTCACAGTTTGGAGGGTAATGCAGGGCGGCGTCCAGATGAGTTTCTCACCAAGTTTGCGAGCCAGATCTGTTTTAATGATGGTTACGTTGGCTCCAGTATCGATAATCATTCTGCACGGAACTTCGTTGACATGTCCCATAACGAAAAGTCCGTTGTCTCCGCCACTTACGGAAGAAATGTGAAACAATTTAAAATGGGGCTTCTGACTCATTGGATATCTCCGCCTCGCGAAATGGCCACATATTAGTTTCCCTCCTGTGGTGGAAGATCATTTCCACCATCTTTTGGTTTCGGGCAGTCTCTACGGACGTGTCCGACTGCACTGCAAGTTCAACACTGAATTTTTGTGTTTCTGCCACCTTTACTCAGTTCTAAGCTACGGAATTTTCGCCGCAGATCTTCAGTTTCTTTTCTTAGATCATAGTCTGTATCAGTAGCAGAGACGGCTCGGATTGAGTACCGGTCTTTACGCGCGGCCTGTTGGGCAGCCTCTATCTTAAGTGCGTAGACTAGAGCAGATCCGATATCTTTGATATCAGTGAGTCTAAGTGCTTTCTGTATCTCCGGACCCTGCACACTATCGATGAAGTGATGAAGATCCAGATCTTGACGTGTCTCAGCTGGGCAGTCCGAAAATGCTAAATGGGAAAGTCGCTGAATATCGGCAGCCAATTCTTGCAGACTTTCACCCGATTTCTGATAGCGGGATTTTAACTGTAATCTGCTATATTTTTTATTGCACTTTTCTCCAAACCGCAGCTCAAGCGCACTCGATAGGGCTTGGAAATCGTGCCTTTGCTCTTCCGGAAGCGTCTCGAGGATATCGGCCGCGTCTCCTCTTAAAGAAGTCGCCAGGTGAAAAGCTTGGGCCCGGGGATTCCATCCATTAGCTTCCGCTACCATCATAAACTGGGTCTTGTATACCTGCCATGATGATTTTCCATCGAATGTTGAGAGTTTAATCGTGGCCAGGGAAGGCATAACTGCCACATTGGGTATTGTCTAATGCTTCTTCAACGTTTTCTTCGGTCTTCAAAATCTTAGTTTCAACTGAAGTTACCTTAACTTCCATTGCATTCATCTTCTCCTGAATGATGTTGGAGAATTCTTCTTTAACACTTACAATGTCCTTCTTAAGTTCCTTTTTAAGCTCCTCCTGTCCAGATTTTATCTCTTTCGTCAAATCGGTTTTAATCTCTTTTTGTCCAGCTTTCATCTCAGCCATCTGCTCCGTTAATTTTTCGAGACTTGTCATTAAATCCATATCCATTTTTCTTGTGACACGCTGCATCAACTCTTCAACCCCGCCTCTAACAGCAGTTGTACCAAGCTTCGGGGTTCATGTGGATTGAGAGTTGAAGAAAGCAACTACTCGATGAACACAAGACTTTTATTCCTAAAAATTCCACTAGAAATACCAACTGTAATGATCACAATTGTACAGATACAATTCGTCAGATACGATAAGTAACAGCTTCCAATCACAGGTCTCAAATACCTCAGGTGGAGAACAGCTTCTCTAAACTAGCAGTCACGACTAATCGTCTTCACAAAACTGACTGTGTGTACAAAACCTTAACTATGTCGGGCTGCGGTATTTATACCTGACTTGGCGGGGAAATCTACTAATTTCGCCAAGGTTCTGGAAGCTTCTAGGCTATCTCGCTAAATATTGGCCCTAGAGCTTAGGTGATGGATGTTTCCAGAAATATCCATTTCTCGCCAAGTCACAAAATCGTTAGAAAACCCGCTTCTAGCGTATAACACGTCTAAATACCGCAATTTTTGCTCAAAATGTGAGTATTTCCGATCTGTCTGAGATATTTTAAGAAATATACAATAATTATTTATAAATTTGTAATATATTATCACTGTAGTTATTGGTTTTAAAAAAACTTGAGAATTATGAATTTCAATTGAAAATGACTCAAGACGCTGAAGGATCACAAGTGTTATAGTTTTGAAATTAAAAAAAAAAATTGCTGCTAATAACTAGAATATTTTTCTGCAAATATGTATGCTCTTCTGACAAATGCAAGATGTATGCTCTTCTGCAAGTATGCACTTCTGACAAAAATTATATCGTTATTTTATGACCTACTCAGATGTGTTGGTAACAGGCAGATGTTTCATTTTATCATTCAGGAGATTTGGAAATTGATCTTGTAAGTAGAATAGTATTAAGTTGTTTCTTGGAACCTAATCACATTAATGCAAAACAGATGTATAATTACCTCAATTATTTGAAGGAACTATTTTTGCTGTATTAAAAATATCTAACCATTTCAAAACATTTTTGTTCATTACAAGAAACTAAGTCGTATTGAAAAGATTTTTTGTAAGCTTTCTATCATTCAAAGGAATTAAAATTTTCTTATTGTTGTATTTCAGTATTGTATTTTATTACATGTGTACTTTCTACCTTATACTCAGATATGGTTGTCATTCAATGATTTTCTTTATTTTTCAGTTTTTTCTTGATATCCTTATATTTTAGAATTGCTAAAGGATATGAAAGGTAAACATCAATGTGGCTTTAGAAAAGGAAGATCGACCACTGACCAAATCTTCACGTTAAGATAAATTCTAGAGAAATGTAAAGAATATGGAATCGACACTCATCATCTATTTGTAAACTTCAAAGCAGCCTACGATAGTATCGACAGGGCAGAGCTACTCAATGCGCTTGTTGAATTTAAAGTTCCATCAAAGCTAATCAAGCTCACTCTCATATCAACCTTCTCTGCGGTACGAGTCCAGGAAGAAACATCTAACCCCTTTGAGATCTACAATGAAGTTAGGCAAGGGGATGCATTGGCTTGCCTCCTCTTTAATATAGCGCTTGAGAAAGTGATAAAAGATGCTGAAATTAATACAAGAGGCACTGTATTCAACAAATCGGTATAAATTCTAGCATATGCTGATGACATCAACATAATTTCAAGATATGAAACAGACCTGAGAACAGCCTTTTTGGCATTGGAAAAAGCAGCTAGGAAGATAAAGCTCAGAGTAAACATGGAAAAAACAAAACACATGTTCTGTGGTAAAAAAGAATACCAGCCTGAGACTTTTATAATCGGCACATTTAAGTTTCAGTCTGTGAAAAACTTCAGCTATTTGGGCTCGGAGATTGACTACCAAAATGACATCACTCCTGAAATCAGAAAGAGGATCATTGCTGCAAGATTTCTTTTGAAATCCCTCCTAATCAGGAGAAGAACAAAAATAATGTTATACAAGACATTGATTAAACCAGTTCTAACCTACGCCTCAGAGACATGAACCTTGACGATGAAGGAAGAGAAAACATTGATGATTTTTGAGAGAAAGGTCCTAAGAGCTATTTTCCAGGACCTAAGTCCTGGGATATAACACCTGGCGAAAAAGGTATAACTTTGAACTGTACAAAATTGATGGAGAAGAAGAGACATCATTAAATCAATAAAACTATCTAAAATGAGATGGGCAGGTTACCTCATGAAAATGAGTAAGAGAGAACACCACAATAAAGGTCTTCAACACCACCCCTTTCTGTAGTAGACCAAGAGGAAGACCCAAAAAGAGATGGAAGGACTTTGCCTGGAAGAAGACTTCAACATACTTAAAGTCAAGAACTGGAGGTCGATTTCTAGAAAAGGGACGGAATGGCAGATACTTCTGAAGAAGGCTAAGGGCTGTTGTGCCAATGCTGATGATAAAAGGTAAATAGTACTTGATCTTCATAAAAAAGATGGCATTTTGTATTGACTTAGAAAATCGTAATTTCTGTTAAAAATTAAATATAAATTCTATTCTCTTAAAATCAATACAGATGCTCTTAACTTTAAAGACAAAATTTCTCTTTTTATAAGATGATTTAGCAATTTAAATTTACTTTAAACAAAGGGTATGGAATATACAGACTGATTTATTCTTTATATTTTAAATATTGATACTGTTTTCTTAATATTTTATTCTAATTTATCTTTTATTTATTATGATAAACCCAGAACTTTCACCTGAAAGAGATCAACATTTTCATGAATGATAAGAATGTTATCACATTTTATAAATAAGAATTGTTGTAAAGCAATATTTTTTATTTCTATTTTTTTAAACGCATTGATTAGAATCATGTGGTTGGTATAATTATCATGATTCTAATCTATGCTTTGTTTTAAATTAAAAGTATTCAACACACACAAGAAAACTTAAAAATGTAAATGCACATATTCTTATTTTCATGGAAAAATATTTAAAATTCTATTTTTTGTTATTCTAATTAAAAGTAAGCACAATTCTTTTAATATTTTCCATTTGTTAGATTTTAAAACAACGAAAAAAAATTTTTGCATTTCATTTCTTATAAAAAATTATCAATGTAGTTATAACATTTTAAGAAATTACAGTATTTTGTCTAAAATTTTAAACTCATAACAATATAAAACCATTTGTCTTTTACTGTAAAGAATTAGTATATAGTGATGTAAATATTTAAATGTAGCAGGAATCCAAATATTTGCAGTATTTTTTTGTAAAAAATTTGACAAATTTTTATTATTAGCTGTTAAAATTAGTTACATTTTTGGTAGTTTTGAGAGTTACAGCATAAAACAATTTTTGTCATCATATATAAAAATATCGAAATATTTTAATAAGTCAAGAAATTTTAGCAATTAAATTGTTTAAGAACAAAATTGTTATCTTTACAAAAAGAATTTTGCTATAAGTTCATTAACCATCGCTTTGACTTAGTAAATTAGTTAATAAATTTGGATTATAATTTGTAATATAACATCAAAAATAATCTTGTTTTAATATATTTTGTTAATGAGATAAAAATAAGTTCAAAGATTAAACAATTTTTGTTCATAAGATAGCAAATCATTATTTAAGACTAAAAAACTAACCTTTTCAAAAATCTCACAAATTACAAACAATGTAAATATATTTTTAACTAAAAATAGGAATGCTTAAAAATTTCTACAAATTTATTGTTGAAGTAATCACCAATAACTTACACTATTCTATTTTAAAATAATTTAGTATCAACAAAAGTATATTTTATGTAATAATTTGTATTTTGAAAACTTAAACATTTTTATTTTAAAAAAAGAATAAATGAAAATGTAAAATATTCTTTAAGATTTTGTTCGATTGCTTGTTATTAGTATTTAAACATTTTTATATTAAATAAAAGAAATGAGAGATTCTTTTAAATTAAAATAATTAAATAGAATTTTTTGTAATGAATTAAATAAAACACAAATGCCCATGTGAATATGAAGATAAGTGTTTTGATAAATGAGAGCTAATTATTTTTAAGGTTAAAAATGATAAGATATTCGTAAATTTTAGTTTGATTTATAAAATATTGTTAATTTGTATCAAAGCATTATAAACATGTATGTTAGCATAGATGCACAGTTGATAGGATAGTGTGCTGTGTTAAATGCAGGCTTTTAGAATTTATATGGGGTATAAATTTGATTTCAATTTTGATATAAAAATTATGAATTTTATATAAACAAGTTGTGCATCTCAGAACTTTTGAAAAACTGTAACTAAAGAATTTTTTAAAATTTCTAAGGTTTATGCAATTTTAATTGATTTTTACATTTTAAGAAAGTAGCATTCTAATATGAGAGAACTATTTTGGTACATTAAATATATTTATAGAAATTGCAGTGTGTTTCTATACATTAATGCATAATAGAACTATCTTTACATTGATGCCCCATTCTCTATGATATTATTTGGATAATTCGCATAATATATGTGTAAACTAATGGGAAATATCAGCTATAACAAAAGAGTGGATAAACACTATCTTATCAAATGAAAATTTGTTTTATTCACTTTAACTTAAATGAGTGATAATACACTTGTGTGGACCTTTAATTCCAATGACAATCTCCATTTATAATCAGCTCTGATTTGGTATTAATTCATTATTTGTTGTTGAGTGTGTACCTTTTATTTTAAAATTTGTATTAAAATTCTATGTATATAGTGTAAAAAATAGAATTGTTTCACTTGGCCGCTAGATACTTTATTTAAAACCTTTTTGAAAAGTTGAGAGAAGAAAATATAGTAAAAACCTATAAATCATTCTTCAGCTTAAATAGTAAAAGCCTCTAGGCTTTTACTATTTCAGACTATTTAGACTGTTATAGGATAACTAGTAAATTGTACTCTTCAGATTACTTCAGATTAAGTAATTTACATAATTTTTCATTTTGAACTATTTCTTATATTCAAGATTATATTAGAAACCTTAAAAAAGAAGTTCTGCAAATATATTTTCTTCAGTATATTTGTTATAGTTTATGATGATCAAAAAATTCCTAAAATACATCAAATAAAATTTACATATACCTTTTACAAAATTTTAAAACATTTTGTGCTTTTACAAAATTATTTTATTTTAGTATTTTAAAGCATATGATATTTCAAATTTATTTTGGAATATAGACTACAGGAAAATCCCGCCACGCTTAAAATAAAACGAAATGCACAAGTTGTCTTATGCCAAGCATAGTTTGGAAACCAATGTTTTCTAAAATTATTAACATTTTTTACCTTAAAGCCCATGCTGATTTTTTTTTTTGGGGGGGGGGGGGGTTATTACATTGATAAAATTACAAAAATTATTTGAACACAAATGGTTAAATATTATAAAAATTAGAAACAATTTATCTGTTTTCTCCTAGGTATTAATTATTAATAAATATCTTTTAGAAAGAGAATTTCCAATGTCACCATGCCAAAAGTGTTTGCATTTCAAGAACATTCTGGATAAATTCAGCAACTAATTTGCTCTTATTGATCATGTAATATAAATGAGTAATGATATTTATGAGACAATGAACAGATCAATTAGGCCACATCTTTCAACAACATTTAAAATCATTGATACATTTAAAAATATTCTAGTAAAACACTTCTCAAAACTTTAAATACTATTAATAATGGCTGGTTTTAATTCAAAGATTTTTTTTAAAAATAATTTATGGTATTTTAATGTAGTATAAATTTACAAAACCCAAGCATTTAAATATTTTGGTAGATTTTTTGTGTAAGAATATAAATTTTAATTTAATAACCAGAAATATTACTCATTCAAATTAATATGGGGGAAGTTACAATTTATGCCATCTAATTTTAGAATTAAAACTGAACATTTATGATTTGGATGTCCATGCTTGAAAAGCTATCTTGGCCATTATATAAATACACATAGGATGCATGCAAATGCAAAATTTAGTAGGAGCAAAATGTTTCAAATGAATTAAATCGTTATTTTTTGGTTAATGTCTTTTCTTACAGCCATTTAACATTTTATACAAGTTAGACTCAAAGAAAGAAAAATAATTTTTTCTTCAATGAAAAATAATAATCTTTACTGTAGAAACAGAATGATTTATTTATATTAAGTAACTGTTATTTTAACTTAATCTACTATAAAAATGATCTCTGTAAAACACTATTATTCAAAATGTAAATCTAAGTGTCATCAATCAAATAATCTAAGAGTGAACAATTTAGTGATATATTGTGTATTATTAGAAAAAATCATTTGTAATTACTAAAGAAAATTTTTTGTGAAAGATTGAATAGTTATGTTCAACATTTTTCAAATTAATAACCCATTTTTATTAAATTTTTCCTTTTTATGTTATAAACTAATGTAAATATTTTTTTCATAACTCTGAATTTATATAACTTACAGTTCGAATTCATCTAAGTCTCTACTTTTAAGTTATTTAATTCTCAATTTGTCACATAGCATCAATATTCTTAACTCAAATGCTTTAGTAATGTTTACTGTAAAATGTATTTTTAAATTAGTTCTTAAGATACAAATAAGATTTTTATTGATGATAAATTTATGATAATGTTTTGATCATTATAAACATATTTTATGAAAACATCAATAAAAAATTACATGAATTTGAATTTTATAATAAAAAATTGCATAATTCACAATATGATGTAAAACTTTTATTGTGCTATTTTTTTTTTCAATTTTTTTCATATCATAGAACAATGAAAAATATAAGTATTCTGTCAAAAGATTTGAATGTAAAATTAAACATGTGTACATAAGTCATGATGAAACTCATAAAAATATATCAGAAAGTCACAAATAATAAAATTTCATTAATTATGGACTTACATAATGCTGTATTGTTTGAAATTTTCAAAATATGTTAACAAATGAAATTTTACGAGTTCAATTTTACTGCGATTTTACAGTTAAAATACGAGTTCAATTTTACTGTATGTACTTCACTAAAATATTAATCAAAACTAAGCAATTTTATAAAATAAATTTTATTTAAACTTATATAAACACACTAATGATAATATTAGGCAGAATAAAGTTCCTAGTTCTTTCATTACTTACTATTTTTTCAGTTTTAAATCTTATGAGTTGCAGACATATGGAATTTAATTATATATAACAAAACTTATTTAAACAAATTATAAACTTTCCCAGTTGAAAAAATAAATATAAAGTTTTTATTAAATTAAATTCTTTACTAACATTCCAACTTATATTTGATATCACACTTTCCTTATTTAATGTGCCAAATGTTTAGGATTGGCTGCATTGAATTCCACCACTGTATTCAGGATCATCCTCATGATCATCAGAATCAGAGGAACTTGAATCTTCAGGCATGAGCTCCTCTCTAGCTCTTGACTGAAAATAATAAAAAAAATTTATGTGAAAACAATCTTTTCAGATAAAAATAGGCTAAACTCATTTCAAGCAAAAAAAAAAAAAAAATACAGAAACACTGATTTTAAAATCGAAATTTAAAAAATAATTTTATTTTTTAACTGTTACATCCTAAAGAAAGATTTCAATCTAATGCTGAAGAAATTAAAATATTTTTCGCCAAATTTAAATGACACTAAAGAAATGCTTAATAAATCTTTTGAGGGGAGAAAAAATTCCAAAATTTAAATAGAAAATAAGCCAATACTGCCCTCTTACAAACTTGAAATGCAGAACTATCAAAATCATTAAGCATTAAATAGCAAAATTGTCTTTAGCGAAGATTTCAGAATGTACAAAATATCACAACAGAGCTAATAAAATGTTAAAACATACATAAATAAGAAATTTACTTAAGCATAATTTTCACTTTTCTTTTGATAGATTTAAATTTTTCAGTTGTTTTAATTTCCATAGTCCAAGCAATTTCAAAATGAAAACATCAATTTTGAAAAAATAAATAGTAATAACTATATAGATATAATTTTAAAAATTACCCTTCGGCCACGATTACGAGCAAGATGTTGCATCAAAAACCAGATTGTTTGATCAATGAATGCTTCTGGGCATTCTCTTCGCTCTTGGTCCCTTTCTTTCATGTTAGCAATAAGATGCTAAAAACAAACATAATAAATTATTAAAATTATATGTTCACCAAATCAGCACTTTATTCAGAATGGATAAATGCACTAAACAGTACATTGTATAGTAAGATCCCGCTTAATGCTGTTTTGGTTTAATGCTCTTTTACCTGAACTGCGGGCATTCACCAAAATTACACGCGCGCTAAACTTCCTGATATCCAAAGCAGTTTACCTGTACTTCTTCTTTCCTGCAGTGTTATAGGAACATATTTTTATAGTTACAAACATTTGACATTATTGTAAGTATAAATTTATGTATTATAGCAATTGATATAGTGAAAAATATTATGTTTTAATTTTTATCATGGGTGATAGTAAAAATCACGAAAATAAAGCAACAAGAAAAAAGAATTTCACTTTAGTGAAATACTAACTAAAATGCAATTGATGCTTTAACTAAAATGTAATTGAATAGAATAATTACATTAGATACTGGTTAATGTCAATTTCAAATTGGTACTGCATTGAATTTAGTAATTTTAACAATAAGAACCCTTCTTAAGAATAAAGAGATAATACTGTCATTGGCAATGGCAACTATGACAAGCTCTGCAACAAAAATTAATTATTCTAAAAATACGAGAGGAAATCGAAAAACGACTTTCTATATAGATTGACAACAAAATCGAATGCAATATGCCCTTAAGCTTACGTATTATAATGGAAAAAGCAATAATTTTTAATTACATTCAGGTTAATGCAAGTGACACAAGTGCAACATTCATTACAAGTCAAGGATGGTTTAATAGATTTAAACATCTAAATAATCTTCATAATATACAGATTACAGGAGAAGTAAGAGTGGCGGCTGAATTTCCAGCGACATAAAAAACAATAATTGAATGAGGAAACTATCCTTCAGAATTGGTGTTTAATGTTGATGAAACAGACCAATTTTGGAAAAGAATGCCAAAAATGAACATTTCTATCCTATAAAGAAAAACATGCACCAGGATTTAAAGTGCAAAAGATCGCTTCTATTTCTACTGGGAGATAGCAAGAGGTGATTTCGAATTAAAACCTTTACTTTTTTACCAACTTAAAATCCCAAGAGTGATGAAAAGAATATACAAATCAACTTTACCTATAATTTGAAAGTCTAATAAAAGAAGTATGGATAACTATGAAAATTTTCCAGAATTGGTTCACTGAAAATTTTTGTCTGCCTGTTAAACACTATAGCAAGATTGACTAAAAGACTTAAATCAAGATAAATATTTTTAACTGATGATGTTCCAAGTTATCCAATGAATTTATCTGACTTAATAATATGCATTAAAGTTAAAGTGGCTTCTTAAGTATTTTGAAGTGGCCTAATATAATTGTCTTAATCCAACCAATGGATCAACACATTATATCAAATTTTAAAGCTTATTACCAGTGGTATTTACACAGATGTTTCAAAAAAAAAAAAAAAAAAAAAAAAAAAAAAAAATGAGAAGAGACAATTAATAAAGGAGTTTTGGAAAATCTACAATATCATGAATGCTGTAGAAAATATAAACCTTTGCTGGAATGAGGTAATGGAAAAACATTTGAAAGGGATGTGGAAGTACATTTGGACTGATCTAAGCAAGGTATCATTACTGGACACTATCAATATGAATGAAATAGTGGAATCAGCAAAACAAATCAGTTTAGATGAAATAAATGTGGAAGATGTCAAAGAAATAGTGCAAGAAAGAGCTAATCTTTTTAATGATGAGTTCAAGGAATTAGCAGATTAAGAACGCAAAAGTATTGAAATTAGTGATTCTGAAGAAGATCAAAAAGAACTTTCAACAGCATTTCTAAAAACCAGTTTGACCACTATAATAGAAATTATGGACCAATTTATTGAAAATTATCCAAATTTTGACAGTTTAAAGGCAAGAAGGGGTGTTATGTGGGCCTTATCCACTTACCAACAACTTCTAACAGAGCACGAAAGGAAAACGCAAATTACATTGAATACATTCTTGATAAAAGGCAGAAAATTGGAAATACAGAAGATACTGAATGAATAATCTGAAAAGTAAAATACTGACTTAGAATATTATATATATATATATATATATATATATATATATATATATATATATATATTCGTCTATTATTTTTCTATATTTGTAAAATTAAAATTTTTGTTTTGTTATACAAAACATAATTAATAAATTGAATGATAAAATAGCAGACTAGCCATCTTTCCTTAACTGCATTATTTACATGATGAGATAACCTCATTTAACGCTGCTTCATATTACACTGTACTTAGGTGGAATGTAAATCCAGGCGTTAAGTGGGGTCTTACTGTATCTTAAAATGTGCATAAGCAGTTCATACTCATAAATACTAAAAAGATTAAGAAAGTCTAATTTTTCTAAAAGGTACATATTTTCAAATAAAATTCTGTTTAAGGAGAAAAATTAATAAAAAATAAAATTAAAACTATGAATTTTTAAACGTGCCCATGAAATCAATCTATATATTTAATGCATTGAGTATTTCAATGTTAATTACAGCTTTCACACAAATTCAATAACTATTTTTGAAAAAAAAAAAAAGATTCTTCTAGATCCCTTGAAAGTCAAAATTTAGGATATCCAATTTTATTTGGATCAGTAACTAAATTCATGATTACAAATTTTAAAATTTTTAACATATCTGTTTAAGACTTCAATATAAAATTTAAATTAGAAAATGTAAATATTTTTCCAAACAATGATAGCTATAAATGTATTGTTACTTAAGGAAAAAATATTATCATATCGATTAATAAGTAAAAATACAATTTTATGTGGAATTTTACTCAGTTTCAATATTTTAATACATTGAATTAAATTCTAATGTAAAAATTTCAATTTACATTAAAATTTAAAAAAATAATTCAGACTTTTAAAATAATAAATTTTATTTAAACAAAAAAGAATATTTTTCATAACTACTATGTTCTTTGATAAGTTTTTAAAAATGAAATATTTTGACAGTTCAGATTAGTTAACAAATCAAATAATTTATTTAAAGTATTCTGGTATTCCTATCTGTATGAGTTAATGTAAGTGACACGCTTAACTTCTTGAAATATTATTCTGCTATAATCACTACAAAATAACTACCATGGTTAAATAACAGTGATGAGGATTAAATAAACTGAAAGATCATGTGAACACAAACATTGATAAGAGAAATTAAAATACTAAATTTCAAAAATATATTTCATTTCTTATTTAAGAAATTTAAAATAATATTTTGATAAAATTAAGTCTGATTAAAAGTGCTGACAGCATATATAAATGTATGATGCAACTGTTGAAATAAGAAGTGGCAAATTGGAAGCATGATCAAGAATTATCAATACTCTGGCTGTCTTGATAAGATTGGAGATCAGATTTGGTAAGTGATTCTTACATTTTAGAACAAACTAAATAAATACAAATAAAATTAGTTACCAATTTATTCTTTTATCTTAAGACAAATTTGAAATAAAAATCCATCTCAGAAGAAAGTTGAATGATAAACAGAAATTTATATTTTGTAGCAGATTTGTGCAGTTTTATTAGTTGGCAAATAAACTCAACTTTCAATGTACAACAAGCAATTATATATATATATATATATATATATATATATATATAATTGCTTCAACTGCTTAATTTCTATTTGTTTTTATTCTTATTATTCTAAAAACTCTAAGGACAAAAAATTGTACCGAAATGAATACCTTTATTTGACAGCTAATATTTCCAAATGTAAAAGAATAATGTCTCATAAAAATAATTTTCATTTTTTGTAAAAAATTTTCTATTTTAATCAGCAAATTTTAAAGGAAACATTTAGTGCAAATTTATAATTAAGTTGCATTTTAACTAATCAAAGATTGACATTTTGCAAATTATAAAAAAATTCCACAAGTGAAAATTTTATTTAAGTTCACAGCTGATTCATTATATATTTAATTATTCAATAAAGCAATTCTATTTACAAAGAGACATCTTTTTTATATAAGCTTCAGTTAAAATATCTTCAAAATATCAATTGCTTAAAAATAAATTGTAAAGCTTTAAAATATAATAAAAAAGTACAAAAATAATAAATTAATTAAAAGGAAGCATTGTCTAATAATTATTGAAGTATATTGAATTTAGTTTTATTTATGTTAATATTAAAAATTCATAATTCTTTTATTTAAATACTAATGTTCAATATCTCTTTTAAATAACATACAAAATGAAATGCAATGAAGTAAACTACTAATTAATCAGATTTTCTCATAATATGATGAATGTTTTCTCTTACTTTTCTTAAATTGCTCAAATCTGGCGGTACTTCACAAGATGGCACCCATATTTTGATATCATCATCAAGTCCACTAGTAGCTAATACAGGCATAGTAGGATTGGGCTCTAAGCAATTTACCTATTTAAAAAAATATTGTATAAAAAATTAAAAGCTAAATTGATATCTTAAAGTAATAACAATTTCACTATTACTATACATTTAGAAGTGAATTTACTTTTAATAAGATGTTCTTAAAAATCAATATTATATTTGACATTAAATTTAAACTCTGATTTCTTCAAAAATCATTCAATAGTCTTTACTTTAAATATTTGCAATTTTATAATGTTAAGCTACATTTTAGGCTTCCATTATTGTCAGTATTTTTATTTACAAGCACTAGAATTGCTCAAAATCTTAATCATGAATTAATAAATAACTATGAATATATTTAATAGATACTTTGTCAATGAAAGAATGTAACAAAGAGATGAAAGTGATGTTAAAATATATTGATGATGTTAAAACATACTTTTTAATGGATATTACACTTTGGAAAAAATAACCTTAAAAAAAAATATTTCCTCAAAAAAATAAAATAAAATAAATAATTTATTAATATATATATATAATTAATTAACAGTATTTTCTATGCTCTCAAATTTTTTTTCTATCCAGATTAAAACATTATAATTTTGGATGATTTTGCTAATTATAAAATTTTAATAAATTACATATGTCTCTAAATAATTTAGGTTTATGCTGTTCAAAACTAAATAAGTCTGAATTAAATTATTGTTTGAATTGATATGTGAATAAAATAAAAAAAACTTTTGACCTGTCATACAGACAATGAATTACAAGCTTCTTTTAATTAAAAATGGTTCAATTAAGCGAATATTTTGTTTTGTTTTTCTCAAATCAAATATTTTTATCTTACATATAAAACAATATGGAACTCATTATACATAAATATAACATGAATAAATACACTTTCTGTAAAAATAAATTATAGCTTACATATGAGTGTGTATGTGTACATTACATAAAAGCAGATTTATATACTTTTAATACGACACAAATCTCTGCAGTAAAGATTTTCTAGAATAGAATGTAATAAAAAAACACTTACAACACCTCCTTCATCACCATACATATACTTCACTACATGTTCAGATTCTTTCTCCCAGAAAAATATGTATCCACAATCACTTCCACTTATTACAAATTCACTCTTTGGACCAAAATAATTTACTCCTTTAACTATAAAATAAAATTACTTTGCTTACTAAAATACAGACAAAAAATAAAAATTTATGATAAAATAAACTAAATGAAATAAATTATTTTAGTAAAATAACAAATTTTTGTATAAGTAACTAATATATTGACTTCAATAACATAGAAAATTTTCTGACTCTTTTTTGTAAAGTTTACGCATTTATCATGAAAAACTTTAGTATTTTATTGGTTGAGTTGATTTTTTTCAATAAAAACATATTGATTTTTTAGTTTCTGCAGTCACTATTTTGGCAATAGATTACGATAATGAAGATTATGGTCTTCGGTTCTCATAATCTTAACTATTGAAAAATTAACATTAAACAATACCTAAAATTTAGTACATTTAATATTTAATGGTAGATATTATTATTGATATCACAAGATATATGAATTTAGCATATATAAATGGGAAGTAAATATGTCAGGATAACCTCACATTTAATTATAGCATTTAAAATAGTGTTATTATCAGAATTTAAAAATCAGAGTTTTTTTATAATAAATGCTGTGAAGATAGAAAACTACTGAGAAATATTTTGAACAATCTAAATTTTTAAAATAAAAATAATTTTATATTAAAGATATTAAGATGGAATATAACAGGATGAATGCAATAAATTCAATGATTCCTTTAACCATACCAATTTAAAAATGAAAAATACATGTAAAATAAAGAAAAATTTAAAAATTTAAGACTCAAAGATAATAGGCTCTACACTGATTTATTTACAAATAATACATTTGTCCATAATAATATAAGAATACAAATAAAAAGACATGAAAACTAGAATTCTAGATTTTGATTTTTAATCATTCTAATTAATTGCTATCACTCTTAATAAAAATAAAAAAGAGGAAAAAGAATTTTTATCAAGGAATTAAATTGTCTTGTAGTCAAATATTAAAAGATCTAAAACTAAAATTGCAAATAAATCAAAAGAAACTTTATTTAAGGATTCAAATTTCTACAAATTACATTTTCTCAAGTAGATATAAAATTCTTAGAAGTATTTTAAATTTTTTTAAATAAATAAAATCCTCAGCTCACAGTGTTGCTGCTAATGCCAATGATTAGACATTGACTGAAGATTCACGAAACCTATATCATCATGGCCTAAAAGATACAGCTTTTGTTCATCATTTGATAAAGAACATCTTATAATTGCATTTAGTTAACACTCGAAGAATACCATTTGGATTTTATCGTGATCATGACCTACTTTATGTTTCTCATCAGCTATCAATAAATAAGATAAGATTTGGTTTATCCATGTTTGTAATCCATTCCCTTCCAATAAAGAAAACAATGTTTTTTGAGCCAGGTATTCTAGGCCAAATTGTAAATGCTTGGAAAAAATGGAAGTTAAATTTGAAATTAATTGTCAATGTAAATATAACTATTCACAATACAAAATTATATGTAAGTAAAATAATTTAAATTAGTAAGCACTTATGAAAGAGAGAATGCAAAAATAATAATTGATGCATTAAAGCATGAACAATTAATGAGGCTATGGAATGTATTGTAAAGTTTCTTAAATTGTACCCTAAACTTACTTTTTACGGTAAGCAAAACTGTATTTAGAATCTTGTTAGTGGAAAATTTGTGTTTTAGTGCAATAAAAAGAGATGCTAGTTTCTGAAAGAATAATAATTGTATTCTCTCAGCTCACAATGAAGTGCATTTTAAGTTTTAAAAAATAGTTCATTGATATAAAAATTTTATCATTCCTTAAATAAGCAACTTTCTTCCAGTTTATCCTAATACTTTGATAATCTTTACAGCTATTGTCCTTGATTAAGAAACTTTTCTTTTGGATATTACTAAGCAGAAATATTTTCATGAAAATCCTGAATGACCTGTAGAAGATTTCTGAAGAGTGTGTTTTACAATAAAAGTAAATAATTACAATAAATTCAGTTCATATCATTTTATCTTTTTAATAGAAAGAAGTGACATTTTTTTCTCATTTACTCATTTTTTATTCATTTAAGATACCTTTTACTCACAGTATTTTGTTTTTTTCCCCTTGAATTCGCAATGTCATTCTGTTTTTTACCAACATGCTTTCTTGTGTCTATTTTTCTTCAAGTATAATTAAACAAATTGACATGCACAAAATTTAAAATGTGAATGGAACAAAAAATTTTCATGAGATCAAAATGAAGCCTATCAGCCAAATGAAAAGAATTTTCTAATAAATCGCTTTGGTAATACATCAGATACCACTGATGACTTTATGCAAGAGAAAAATATGAAAGTCATATATTTTTTTCTTCTATCAAGAAAAGTTTTGTTGCACAAAGAAAAACTACCCAACCATTAAGACATAAATATGACTTCTTACTGCAGTTTTTAATTCAGTTTATGCCTTTATAATATTGCAAATAAAATGTAAATAACACTTTCATATTTCTTAACAAGATTCACAATTTTTTGATAAAATAAAGAAAAATTACATGAATACTCAAAGAGCATGAGAAATGATGAAGTAGAACTGATATATCTGTTTATGTAATTTAAAGAGTTCATGGTAGCTAACTTTTATGGAGAAGGATTTTTCTAATCATTCTATTAAGTAATTGTTCAGCATTTTCTCAACTTACTTCTTATTTCACAATGTTTGTTACAGATTGAATTTCATATTGTTCTGACAGCAAAAAATATTTACGATTAATTCAGTAAATATTTTCAACAATGAAACAAATGTTAAAAAAATTAATAAAAAAACTTGATTGTTATGAGATTGTACAAAAAGAAGTAATGATTTAAAAAATAGATTTTAAAAAATCGATTCTTTCACTACCAATACAATAATTTGGAAAAATTTCATTGAAGTTTTTTAAAAAAAATGAAGGAATAAAAAATATATTTTATGTATTGACAGACTAAGTAAGAGCTTAAAAATGCATTCCCTATAAAAAAAAATGCTGTTAAACCTACTTTAAATAAATTTTATAAGCCATACCAGTTTGACTATTTCTGTGACCTTTGTAACAATGCAAATACTTGGAATGATCTGTTTCATAGTTATCAAATGCATAAATATCTTCATCATTATATGATGCCAAAATTTCTAAAAAACAAAAAAGTCAATATAATCAAAATTTTTTGAAATTGCTAATGTAAAAAATTAATTATCTTAAAATAAGTTTTAATAATGAATAAAAGATTTTTCTTATAAAAATAAAGTATGTAAAAAGAAGTCTCAAAATATTAAATTAAAATTTTTAATATGACCAAGAAATTAATTATACAAATTACAGAAGTTTAAATCTTAGTGAGAATGAATAACAATCTCAAAAATGAAGTGAAATTTAGAAAAGAAAAAACATTGGGATACTTTAGTACTAAGCAGTCAAATGAGTAAATTAAAACATAACTAATTTAGGAACTCTCTGTATTTTCCTGTATATAATCCACATATTATGTGTTAAAGAAATTTGAATTTTGTTGTATTATACAACGCTGTGAATAACCTTTTAAAAAATATTCTCTACTAGAAAAGCTTACAATAAAATACTATTTATGTTTCATAAAATAATTAACAGATGGTGCCACAAATCAGCTTATTAATTTTAATTTTAGTCAGCATTATCCAATTATGTTCAAGAATGAATTCAGCCCCTCAGAAAGATATTGCAGTTGCAATGGGCTATCATTTTGTGTTCTGTATTAACCTGAGGTGTTTTGTTTTGGAAACATTCAAATTCCAATATTATCCTGTGGAAGCGAAAATGTTTAAATTATACAACAAATTTTAAAATAAAATAGAAAAGGCAAATAAAAAAAAAACAGCAACAATCGCATTAATATAAAGTGACAAACAAAAGCGTGTAGTGAAAAAGAAAAAATTTATCCAATGGGCAGTTCGAAAATAATCTATTTCTTTCATTTAATTATTAACAAAACAAATATATTTTATTATTAAAATATGTCTAACCTTGTTTTAAAAGTTATCAAGAACTAAAAGTAGATAAGTTTTACTATAATCTTCTTAAATCTTGATAAATTTTGCACTTTCATTTTAGTTTATCACACTTTGCATTGAGGTGGATCCACGCAAATTTTTATCATAATAAGTATTCTTCTGAACAATTTTTTATATTTTTAATCATACATACATACATTTATAGTAAACTCATTTTTTTATTTTATTTGGGACCATATTATTAGTAGTTTTTGAATATTGGCCGAAAATATTGCCACCAATTATATACAGAAAACTACGGTAATATAAATCTGAGTGATAAAGTTTACATAATATTTACGAATGAAAGCTAGAAAGTTACAAGCAAAACTGTACTACTTTATCAATAAATTTATTAAAACCTACTTTGTATGAATTTCTAATTAAAAGGAATAAATAACAATTAGGTAATTGAAAAGACAAAGTAATTTACTTTATTTTTGAAATATTTATAGTATTTTAAATTTAAAACAAATTTTGTATGTGATTATTGCATAAAACAAAATGATTTCATTTAGATTTTACTTTTACATTGAAAACTGACTTGATAATAGTAAGCAATCTGCTTAATATCAAGTTATGAAAAATATTCAAAATATTTTTCTCATCAATTACCTTTAGTTTAAATACTTAGAATTGATAACAAGAGAATAAAAAATCATATTGAATAAAAATGTTTAATATATATAAATTTCATAAAAATCTAATCATAATAATAAATTAATCTAATCATAATAAATTCATAAAAATCAAATCATTCTTCCATACATATCAGCAATTAAAAGACATGTTTATGCACACATAACAAAAGAAATATCTTTTTAAACCAATTACAATACAAAACAATACTTTGACCAGAGGTATTAACAACATTTATGAATTTTAAGTACTGTTATAATAAGTGAATAAAAATATATTTCGGTCTTCATTATTTTAATTAAATTTGAAAAGTTAAAAACTTACAGCATTTAATAGAATAGTTAATTATTGCAAAATGATTGGCCAAAAATATTTTTTTAATTTCGTATGCAGTTGCAATTCCAATAGAGAACTATCATCAAGAACTAATTTGCCTATTACATTTCTTAACTTTTAGTTTATTGAATGATGAATTATTCATTTATATCCTGTAACATATACCGTACTGAAAATACTGCAAAGGCAGAAAAAAATCTGACATTTGAGGATTAAAAATTTATTTATAAAGGAATTAAGCATTTTCTAAAAAAAATCAGGGCTCTAATATATGTATAAACATTATTCACGCTTAAATTTGGAAAACACAAATACAAGTCATTCAATGAAATACTTTATATACATTAAACAAACAAATATTTTTAAACTTAAGAAGATTGAAACATTAGAAAAATCTTGTTTAAAACATTGTTTAATAAACTTGAAATCTAAATAAAAAGCAGGCTAAAAAAATGTTAGTTCAAATAGGAAACAACATTTTTTCCATTAAGATATTGACAATATTAAAAAGATGACATTTTAAAGATAATTAGAAGAATTTTTCTAATTTAACAAATTACTGATTGATCAAGTAAATGTATTTCAGTACTAGCCAATTATATGAAATTGATTAATTTGTTTTTAAAAATATTTTTTACATACTTAAACTATTTTTTACTGATTCATTAAAAACAAGTAGTATGATCCATAGATGGTTTTAACACTCTATAGTCACTTTGACAAATAGGACAAAAAAATTGATAATTAACCATATTTAAAAATAATTGTAACATGAAATACATTCTTGCACACATTTATATATTCTGAGATGAGATTTCAATTCCTGAATTAAAAGTAAAATAATTAGTGATTAAAATTTACAAATCATTGTTAATTCTTAGAGCAATTATATTTTACATCCACAGAAAATTCCAAAGACAATAAAATATTTTTAAGAATATTATCAAACATTTTATCAATTAAATAAAGTATTTGATTTGATCAAGAACTAAGTTTGATATTAAAACATACATTAGATTGAAAAATATCAATAACATAACAAAAAGATTCTGAACTTGTGTGTGTGTGTTTAATATATGTTTGTTATTTGACATTAAATTATACACTTACCTGTACCATTATAATTGTATACCACAGATGTAATACTGGCTTGATCATTGGAAACCTATAAAAAATACAATTTTAAATATCGGAAACTGATTTCATTAGATAATAAATAACAAATAGGAAATTTACATACAGTAGCAGAAAATCATCATAAAGAAAAGTACAAGTTAAAAGATATAGATTTTTTTCCCTCTTTTTAATATCTAAGCATGTAATTTTTAAAATTTATTATTT
The DNA here is from genome assembly GCA_030067965.1 of Latrodectus elegans. NCBI lineage: Eukaryota > Metazoa > Arthropoda > Arachnida > Araneae > Theridiidae > Latrodectus > Latrodectus elegans. The sequence goes on from CM057813.1 coordinate 99,457,726, forward strand.
CTGATAAATTAATATATAAAAAGATATTTAACATTATAGTTACCCAGTTGAAAGCAAATAGCATTTTTATTTAAAAACAAACTGCATATTCATTGTGAATATTTATATTTTCAATTACATTATATTTATAATACTAAAATGTTAATAAAATCTTGCCTATTATGGTATGTATTTCAACAGATGGAATGTATTTTTAATAAATAAATCAAATTATTCCTTATATGTAACATTTTCTACTCTAGATTTTCCAATTAAACTACTAATAAATTAATACATTTAATAATTTATCTTCTTCTCTAAGAGTTTTATACAATTATATGTAATAAAGTTTTAGTATGTAAATCTCAAAAGCAGCAGTACTGGAAATTTACTGCACATCAAACAAAATGTTAAAAGGTAATTAGAAGCAAGAAAAATATTAATTTGAATATATATGTAATAAACTTTGGTGATTTTCATTCTGTCTTTCTTAAAATATATTTAAAAAAAAAAATAGTTCATAATGAACAAATAATATCTTAAAAACTGGAATCAATGAGAGCATTCCTGTATAATATGTCATTTTTATAAAGTCTCAATAGGCTTAATAATCAATAATTTTTTTAATTAAATAAATTCCCTTGCTAAGAAAGCATTTTATAGTTATTTAAAATTAAAGTTCTTTTCTCACTGAAAAATTAGAATTGCTTAACAAAACAATTTGAATAGCACATTATTACAGCAAAATTTTAATGATTTAAAATGCAATATGCATTGCTTAAAGATTAAAATTTATAATTATGCCAAACACATAAAATATATTGAAAATAGCAATAAAAAGTTAGGAATTTAAAATAAATTCAAAATATTTTGTTTTGTACTTTAATTTTAATATAGTCTCAAATAGCTAATTTGATTTAATGTATTTTCAAATGAAGAAGAAATATCTAAATTAACAGAAAGCTAGACAATTCATAACTTGATTGATTTTGGTCAAACAACAATGCATTCTTTTTCTCTCTAAATTACACTTGTTAATAAAATTTTTGTCAATTACATACCTTTTAGGATTTATAAAATTAAAAAGGAGTGAATGAAATTAACATGACCAGATAAATGTTTACCTTCTATAATTTGTCGTAAAAATGTCTTTATAGAATTGGATAAATATAATATTTAAAATATTTTGCAATTAAAAATATACTTTTTTAAGAATCATTAAGTGTAAAACATAGCTAAGAAAATAACCAATGAAAAAAATTCACACAGATATTTTATGCACTCATTCTTAAAAAGAAATATATCTTTTAGATGATAACTATTTCTAGGATTGTTAACAGTTTGTAGAACATCATATTCAAAATTTACTTTAATTTAATGATACAAATTTTAAAATGTTGTTCAAACTAATTACATGCATATTTCAATATAAATATGTTATACATTACAAAATGCTATTTGTAATGTCTATTTCTTTTTTTAATAAATTGGACAATTTGAAATAATAATTGATAAGTTTTAATTTGGAATTAAAACCAAAAAATTTAATTTGAATAATTATCAATATTGGCTTAAAAAAATTGGTTTTCTATTACCTTCTTTTGAATGGTTCCAGCTATCAAGCTAAAAATAACCACTGAATCAAAATTTTGAACTCCAATTGATTGTGCAAAATCAAATCACAATTATTTGTAAAACAATAGGCCAGTCATAGACATAAGCACTCATATTTTGACTTGCAACAGATTTATATTCACACCATTGATATAAATGATTAGATAGCATAATTTAAGCATTTTTAATTTTATAAATATAATTCAAAAAATAAAAAGTCCAAGATAAAAATCAAAAAATGAAAATACTATCAAATGTATAGCTTTCCATTGCACAAAACTAGTTGAAATATAACAGAATACCTATCTTATTTTAAAAATTCTGGAGTGATTAATTGACTGGCTCAATAATTGTATCATTAAATTAACAATACAGTTGATATTTAATTAAGCATTCATATTATAGATTTTTAGGCTAAAATGTAACTTACTAAATAATAAATTCATTTTAAGGAAAAAATGTATGAAAAATTATTTTTTGATATTTTAATTTTGTGCAATATGATGAAATAAATGAAATTTCTGAATATACTGTTCAATATAAAATATTTAATGCGAAATACTAAAACCTCTAATTTTATATGTTAAGAGTTACAAATTTGAAATTTATTGGGGGGGGGTGGAGAAAATGTAACAGTTAAGTGTAGCATAAAATAGCCTATTAATACAAAATCCATTTTTAAATTAATAGCATAGTTAAGGAATAAATTTCTTCATAGCGATAAAAGCTAATAAAAAAAGATATTGCTATATGAGTTTATGACATTTCCATATTTACACTATTAATTCAATATGCTTCAAAATAAGTAGATGTTATAACAATGATCATTGGATAATTTTGTTAAAAATTGTAAATTTTATATTATTTCTAGGAGAAAATGAAATTTTTTACAAATTGTATTTTAATTCATAATAGAATTTTTTAAAATAAAAAAAAAAAAATCAATTTGGAAACTGGTTCTAATTATTCCAGACACAATAAATTTTTTGAAATATATTTCAATATCATTGAAAAATTAAAATGCAATGTGCAACACCTTAGAAAAAATTAACAAATATATCAAATTGCTTGGTCAAATTTCAATAAGGCAATCGAAAGAATAATTTCCTTTATAACTTAAATAATATCTAGTTTTTTAATTAAATTTTTTTAAAAAAGAAAAATAATAAAATATTTTAATTATATATTTAAATTTTGTATTTTTGATTAAATGAAGTTCCATTCAACAGTGAAATTATCAAACAATTATTTTGTCTATTTATTTATAAATGCAATTGGTAACATAATATATATCAAGAAATATTATATATGAGATAAACTTTGATGTACTTCATCAGAATATAGTTTAAATTTTCATTTGTAAAAAATGTCATTTTAAAACTTTATAGAGCAGAAAAAAAGTAAAAATTATATTACTAGGTGTTCTGGACACAAATTCTTCAAAAATCCTTCATTTTGACTAAGATAACGAGTATCATAAACTCTAAAAATATATAAAAAACGAATTAAGTTGTTATTAACATGTTAATACAAAGGATTTTTTAAAAAATCTAAAACACTTACTTAACATATGCATTTTTTCCACCTACTACATATTCATATGGTTTGAGCGGATTCACGAATATGGAATACAATTGTACTTTTTTATCATTAGACTTACAAAATAATAATCTGCAAAATACATAAAATTAAAATAAAGACAATAGTCATTGGCTATAACTACACAAAATTCATGAAGAGCTTTAAAATTTTTCAGTTACACCAGAGACACAATAATTATTTGATTAACTAACACAGAAATTTAAATTAAAAAGATTAAACCATGAAATGAAGTTTCTCAGATTCATACAACTGAACAGCTTTGTTCTGACTTTTTTTTTATGAAGAGCAAAAAGAATGATAAAATATTCAGAATGGATTACTGTTAAAAACATAAATTAAAAATGTTTTAATTTTTCAAAACTATATAATCAACATTTTTATAAGGAATTTTACTGTTATTTACAATAAAAAGTAGAAATTACGTAATACCCAATTGATCACATTCACCAAATAAAGCAAATTTTTTTCACAATGTAAGGGTGTAAAAACATAGAAAGTGAACTTATATCTTCAATGAGACAAACAGCTTTTATTTTTAATTTGTAGTCTAATTTTTCAATCATAACTTCAAACTTTTACACAAAATATAATACATAAATATGAGTTTAAATATAATAATAGAAAAATGGTGACAATGATCACTAAACTATAAAATTTAGTAACCCCCTTTTTTTTATTGAAATCATTAATACAAAAATGTGTACGTAATAAATGGACGAACATTTTGGCAACGAATTTAAAATTCAATACAAGCTCTGAGTGATTTTAATAATTCTCCACAATTGAATTTCATGTTAAATGAAATTGTTCATGAAATTAGTAGTATTTCATCAACTCTTAGCATTAACATACTCTCAATGGAAATATACTGTATATGTGTAATTATGGTTGCATTAGTAATTCATGATAAATAAAACATTTGCATTTTTGATTAACTTTGCTAAAAAAAAAATTTTTTTTTATATTAAACTAGTCATGTTTTTATAAATTCTTTCAAAAATGTTTTTTACAAAATCTTTTTCCACCCACTTTCTATTCAGTTTGGTTTTATCTGGAATGATTATCCAATGTTCATTTTAGATTATTATTTTTTTTTTTACGTCCTAATGCTGGCTCTTTCGAGCATAATAAGTCTTGCAGTCCAATAAAGAAAACAAGTATCTCCCGGAGAGGGAGATACTTGTTTTCATCTTGAAATGTGAAGAAGAGTGGGCTTCCTGGAGGGCAGAACATTTCCAAAGATGCTTGCCATCCATGTCAACATGTTCCCTACATAAAATGCAGTTGGGTGAATCCACAAGCCCAATGTGATATAGATGTTTCTGGAAAAAATCATCCCAGTAAGTAACCTGAAGCAGGAGATCCCTATAGATCTAGGTAGATCTCTGAGGATACATGAGCTCAGCAGGGTACTCAAAGAGGCATCAACTGCATTTTCTTTGTAATAAATTTTTCGCTGGTGATGTGCATAACCTGTTTTAGAAGGAGTTTGGCATTTCTCAGGCCAGTAGGAGTATCTGAAGGTTTTAAAAAAGAAGCCTCTTTCGCGAGATTGTCTGCTTTTTCATTACCAGGCAAGCCGCAATGGCTATGGATCCATTGTAAAGTAATTTCCTTTCCTGGAGACAGTAAAGTGTTAATGATGGTCTTACAGTTAAATTCTATAGATGTAGGTAGGACAGTATAATTTGCCACTGTATGAATGGTAGCCTGACAGTCAACAAGAAAAAAAATTTTCATTTCCAAGAAATCTAAAATTTTTTGGAGAGCCATGTGAATTGCATACATTTCTCCATAAAAATGGTCTGAGTTTTTTTCCAAAGGCTCTCTGAGTTGGAAAAATTTGGAGAAGACACCAGCTCCCACTCTCACAGTACTTCTCTCAGATGATCCGTCAGTATAAATGTGCATCCAATTGTCGAGTGGGTATCTCTCATTAATAGTAGCAAGAGCAGCAATAGGAGTGTAGTGTAACAGGCCTCCTCATGGTGCACCTGGGTAATGCTAAATCTGTTACAGCCATCGTCTTTCTCTTGCAGTCTTTTATTAATGTTAGAATTGTAAAATAGATCAAATTTTTAAGGAATACAAATAGTAATTCTTTTTCATGCAATTTGATTTTTTGTTCTTCAATATAATTGATCCAATAACATTTGTCCTCTCTAACAAACTTTTTAAAAAAATTTTCTTACCTGATGAATTTTAGATAAGTTGATCGTATAACCATTAGTGAAAATATAAAAGAGATTATGAAATAAAAAATTATACTCTGGGGTACTCAATGAACATTCAAGCTTTTGAGCAACTTATTCAATTACAATGCATTAATAAAATATAATACAATGCATGTTTTTATGAAAGCATAAGATAACTTTTAAAAATATTAAATATTTTTAACTGTTTACTTAAATAGATAAAACAATAATTTTTAACACTCATCCAACTGCTTACGTACAAAATGACTGAAATAAATAACTGTAGGAGTAAGTCTGTTTTCAATCAATTTATTGGAAAGTAATCCCTAAAGATCCACAGTTAAAATTATTCGACAACTTAAAGAAACATGACCCATACTTCTTTACTCTTTCTTTAGGAGAAGAGGAACTTAGCTTCTTAATAGTTTAAATTTTCAGCAAGTTACTAACTTTTAATCATACTTTGCTATCAGTTTAGAGCATATTTTCAATTTTAATTATACATGAAATTGTTTTTATTTTACTTTTATAAAATAAGTTTTGATGCATCCTAGCAGCTATGAAATTATGAAATATAAGATATTCTTTATAATATATCGATATATATATATATATATATTGGTATTTTTTAACATTTTTCCTTGTCTCGTTATCCAGCATCATTCAATATTTTGCTTTTCTGTGATATTTTATCTCAGAATTATGATTAATGCCATGATTTCACTTCAATCATCTGAACATTTATAATTTTAGGATAAAAGAACAAAGTTTATCATGACTTGGTCATAAAACAATACTTATCAAATAAAAGATCTTAGCTATTGTTCAACTACAGACGGTAGTAGAAGTTGGTCTGCTCATAAAATGCTTTGGTAAAAATGAATGCTTAAACTACATATCTACATCACATGATATATGAATATGACTTCCAATTACAAAAATCCACAAGGAAAATAATCATAAAATATTCACATAATATTAAAAAAGTAAAAAAAAAAAATTTTTTTTAACCATAAAATATTTTCTTTAAATTAAAAACATTTTGAAAAGTCAGGAATGCAAGCCAAATTACTTTTTCAATAATTATAAAATTTGAGTTATGTAAACAAATATAAAAATATGAAAAAGAATTTTGGAAATTTTAAGAAATATATAGTACAGAAATCTTTTTAATCAACAAAGAAATTCATAAGCAGAAATTTCTATACCTATACTCATAAAAATGGAACATTGTTTGGAAAAATAAAATTTTATAAAAAATTTGAAAATTGATTTATATTGTTCTTATTAAATATGTGGTCTAATTTGTTCTAAATTTCCAATTTGTTTGTTTCTCCCCCCTTTTTTGCTTACTTTTAAAAGAAATTATTAATTATTATTAAAAATTTCCAATTTCACTGCCAGCAAAATTAATATATCCATCCACTAGAGCTGAATGTACTGTCCAGCATTTATACAAATGCGATTAAAAAAATTGAAACACAAAATTTAAAAACCATGCATTAAAAATATATAATGCTTCACTAACATTACTCAAAAACCTTTGGTCAACTTCCAAAGCCACATTAAAAATAAAGCATATAACTTATGGTTGTCTTCCAAGAGTGTCCATAGCATAACAAGGTAGAACCATGCTGAGTGGCCAAGGCATCAGTGGCAGCGAATGTGTTGAAATTGAAAAAATAATTTATAGAATATTAAATATGATAAACTTTATTATAAAATTAATTTTCTTTAAAACAAAAAACTTTTAAAAATTTTATAAATGTCAAACATTTTTTTAGGATCTTTAACTTCAGGGATTTAAGAAAAAAATCTGAAAATGAATTAATCAATGCAAAATAAACCAATTCTCATGAAATACTAAAGATTTTCAAAAATCATGAAAATAGTAGTAGCAAAAAGTTCACTATATTTTTAAAAGAAATCACACATTTCCTATTCATTTTATGAATTACAGATTCAATAGAAAAAATCTATATTAGATTACAAGTGAATATCCAAACACTCTGCTAATTTTAGCAATTTGAGCAGATTACAAAAGGACAATTTTCAAATTTACTTCACTGAAAATTTAATTTTTAAATTTTATCAAGAATAAAATATTGTGAATAAATTTAAAAAATAATAATTAAATTATAATTCACATAAAATCTCACTTTTCTGGTTTTTCTTGGCGTAAATCAATTTGATATACCACTGAATCTTCTCCACAGCTTAGGAAATTGTGTTTAGATTCTGGTATTAAAGCGAGCTAAAATAAAAATATAGATTGCAATTATAAAAGAGCAATATTTTACAAAAATTTTTATTTTTTAAAATAAGCTAAAAGTAAATTAAAAAATATTATAGCACAAGTATTGCTTATAAAATATTGAAAATAACATCAAAGATATACAGAAAGTATATAAGAGGTTAAGGAAAAAAATTTTTTTAATGAATATTTTAAGAAAAAATTGCAAAAATAGAAAGTGATGTATCAAATTATAAATTACATTTTGAAAATTCAAAAAACAGAAATAAATGACAAGTGAAGGTAAAAAAAAAAACTAAATTGTGCAAAATATAATCACATACAAACATGCTTAATAATTTCACAAAATTTTTAGAAAATATTGTAATTATTAAGAATTGTTCTATCAGCACTTATTCTCAGGTGACTTACCCATCTCATTTTACTCAATTTTATAAATTTAATATCTTTATAAATTCTATACCCTTAAAAGTTGTAACCTTTACTCCAAATATTTTCTCAAAAGCTCCAAAAATAATTCTTAAAACCCTCTTTTTAAAGATCAGTGTTCTTTCTCTATTCTTAAGTTATCTTAGGTTTAAAATACCTATATTTCCCCAGTAATAACACAGAAGAAAACTACTTTCATGACAGACACTAAGGAGTTTGATTTCATTAAGTTAGTTCTCTTTATAAATTCTTTTATCCTTTTTGCTTTTTCTTCTCTTTAGATACATTTTTTATAACTCTCAATAGCTCTTCTTGTAAACTTTTACTTAGCACATTATATTTTTATTTTCATATCATATCTAAAAAAAGAACTCAAGATGATCAAGGTCATCTAAAAAGAATTATCACATTCTTCTCAGTCGGTGCATACACATTAATAGAATAATTAATAAATTTTCTTCTTAATCATAGTAATGTAATCTTATGGAAATGGCTTGAAAACCCATGACCAAATGACTAAATTTCTTATTCAGTACTATTTTCCCTCCATGTAAATGCTTTGTTTTGGCTTACAATAACTGTAAAAAATATGTATTTTCTCCAAAACTTCTTCACAACTGTTACATGTGAATACATTTTTCATTTGTTACAAAACTTTGCAAGGAAGAAAAAAATTAAGTTAACTATAAATCAGAAAATAAAATTTGATTTAAATTAATGACTTTTTTTTTTTTTTTTTGTGATTTAGAGTTAAAAAAAATATTTTTAACCTACATAATAGAACAATAAGCATTTTTTTAAAAAGTAAAACAATTTTAATTTCAAGTACCTTGTGAGCAGCTCCTTTATGCTGAGCAAGTTTTCTAGTTTTTTTGCACTCTCCTGATGATGATATTTCACCAACACGAACTTGTCCATCGCGACCACAACTTACTATGAAACTATCATTGCTTAGGGGCATAAATTTTGACTATTAAGAAAGATAAGAAATTATTATTATATATATATATTAAAAAACAAACAAAAATATTCAAAATTCAAAGCAACAGCATTAGAAGCATCAAATAAAAATATCATGCTTCATACAAATTTTAATAATATTAATTATTACAAATCTTAAAATACTGTCTGGTTTTATAAATATTTCCTCATTGTTGTAATCTTTAAGTTTCAATATATACCTAGAAAGCTGAAAGTACTGCTCTTCAGAATATGCATATACATATATAAATCATGTAATATTTTACCTTTCTAACAATGAAATTAAATTTTGAGATATTGACAAGAAAACAACAATTCAAAAATCTCTCCATATTAGATTTAAACAAGTTTTTAAATAAATAAGATTAATTGATTTTTCACCAATATAATTGAATTTATATGAAGTACACTTAAATTTATTGAAAATTTCTTTGTGCGTAAGGAAGTTAGCTCACACAGTTAATCATAAATTATTTAAAATGTGAAAAAATTCAATTGAGAATGGATTGCTCATGTTAACAAACTTAGCATTTAATGATTATTTCTATTAATGAGAAATAAAATAAAAAATCAACATTTTAACAATTTATAAAGAAAAAACAGTTGAAATTACAAGTGCTATATTTTAGTTACGGCATCTTTACAAAATATATTATTACAGGACCAAATATTTATCAAACTGCATGAAAGAGCCATTCTTATTTTCAAATATTTATTAGAATCTTCCAAACTTTAGCTATGCATTTTACTATTGCAGAGCAGGAGTAGGCCAAAAATGGTTGACATGCAGACATTAATATAACTCTCGTTTTAAACTTCCTCCTTTTGATTGTTTGTTATATAGCCTTTTGTGTTGTATTTGTGGCTATTTTTTAACTTATTCACACACAGAAATGACTGTTAGTGCCTAACCAACTTCACAAGTTTGGAATTAAAGACTTCTCTTCTTATTTTTTTTTTTTTTTTTTTTTTTTTTTTTTGTGAAACTGCCTATCTATTAGACAAACAATTTACAATGTCCAAAAACATAGAGTAAGCTACACATAATATGTGATTAACCATGAAAACAAGGCATTATTGAAAAAAATGTTTAAAAAGTTATTGCGAAGAAATGAATGTGAAGGTAATATCATATGCTAGTAAGAAAAAAAGCTAAAAGTTAATATAGCTAGAGCAAATTGAGCGAGATTTGAAAAAAATTAAATCAAAACATTGGAGAAAGCTTTTTGGATTACTGATAAACTTTTTGGAGCTCCTGAATAACTAACCCAATAGTAATAATCAAAATTTAAAAAAAAATCTTTAAAAAATTAAAATTTTTCAAAATATGCAAAAAATTTGTTTGCAATGTAGTTTCTGGACAAGATATCGATGAAAAATCACATTTTTGTTTTTCTTCATTAAATATTGCATGATGTAATCAATATTTATCAATAAAATGCATAGAAAACTGCAAAATATAAATGGCTATAATATTCTTACTTTTAATGAAATACTTGGCAGCACAGGGTACACAATTGGAATAGTTAAGATAACAAAAGATAAAAATTTAAAATATGAATATTAATAAATGTTTATTAATTAAAATAAAATTAAAAAATTTATATAGAAAAAGTGGTACTTTTTAGTTTTTTCTTTAGCACTTACTATTTAGACTAAATAATAATAAATTTGTTTTATTAGAATGAATTGGGAATAAAACATTCAACACCACAAGCATTTTAATTGTGTACTTAACAACCAAGTTTCATAATGAAATTCAATAATAATGTCCAACATTAAAATAAGAAATACAAAATATTTAATTGGTAGAAAGTTCAACAAATGACTTTGAAATCTTATTTGCATGTTTCACTTGTCAAATAATATAATTTCTCTTTACAAATTTTATTCCAAAATTGTAAAAATATAGAAATGCAGATATATATAAAATACACATTTCTATATAATATTAACTAAAATATTGAAATTCATATATTGAGAATAAATTTCACTTATAATAAGGATTAACCCCACACAATTTTATGGATTTAACACTTCTGCTGTTAACAATGAATTGGTGTGTCAGAATGGCACTATTTACTATGCTGGGAATGCTCTGGGACAATGATCGACACTATATTATATACTTTATTTTTAATGCAACATTGGAGGTTGAACAAAGAGGTTTTTGAGGCACGTTAGTGAAATATTTTTTTATATTTTAGATGAGTGATTCTTAGATTTTGAGTTTCAATTTTTACATGCGCATTTTAAAAATAGTGGACAGTACACATTTGGTTTCCGAGGATGGATACATAAATTTTATTAGTAGCAAATGTGTTAATTGATTTAACAAATAAAGTATTCATATTCAATGATATCAGCTGCTAAGTAATAACTTGTAACAATAAGGTGTTCTGATATTTTAAGCAACATTTTTCAATTATTTAATTCTTATTTTTTTCAAAATTCATTTTCTGTAACAAAAATTATTAATTTTGAATAAATACCTTTCATAAAAACAATAAAAAAAATAATATTGTAGCTTCTAACAGTAGTGTAATTCGTCTCCAATAATAAAAAGAGAAACTTAAATATAAATTTTAATTAATTTCTGTATTTTGTGAGAGGAAACCATGAAAATTCTTTATAGAAAATATTGAAGAATATTAATGAACATTTTAATAACTATGAAAAAAAGAGTGGTTGCTACAATCCTTAATAAAAAATGGGGATGATTAAAATTATAAAGTATTCCAATACTGTTTCCAATTGGTGCTAATTTGTCATAATTACTAAATTATATGATTTTGAGAATTTTGGATTTCAAATATTCAATTTTTTTTTCAAAGCATGACAGAGTTTCATGAAATGTGTAAAAAAATTTATTTCACATAATTTATCATTATATATATTAGAAAATTAAAATAAGTTGTCAAAATATCAATCCATTATGATTTAATTCTTTATACTATTTCTTTTGCTATTAATCAAGAGAGTGCATTAGCTTTCTAAAATTTATGTTTAGAGTTACAAAACACTAACACTATATCAATATATAAAATAAAAAAAGTTCATAAATTTTTATAATAATTTGTTTAAACCAATTAATTAGCCAAGAAATTAAAATGTATCACATTAATAAGTTAAATAAAGGAAAAATACGCCTAAAAAACTTACAAAACTGCATCTTACTTGAATAATAATACAGTTTGACACATAAAATTTGTAACATATTTGAAAACACGTGTAAGAACATTTAAGAAAAAACTAAGCATGATATTTTTTATTTTATTCATTTATTTGTTTTATTTTTTTTTATTATTATTTTTAAATACAGAGAAAACATCACTTCCATACTGAATTTGTGAATTGCACAAGAACTATGTAATCATTAATATTTAAAATATCTAAACACATCTTTCATTAATGTATATATAATTATGTAATAATATTAGAGCTATATTATTTTAATATAAAGTATGTTCCTTAAACCAATATATTCTTGTCAAGATTATTAATTAAAAGTAAATTAATAAACCATATTAATTTTCAAATATATTTTTTTAAATATAGTACTGTGCAATAATATATTACACAATATTACAGTGGTGGCCAAAATTGTGGACATTTTTGGAAATTTTTATGTTTTGAACTTTGTATGCTTATAGAAAATGTTACGTTTCACAAAATGCAAATTTGTATATAACATTTTAAAGAGAATTTATTACTGAATTCAATACAAAACACAAAATTCAATTATTTACAATACAAAAAAAGTTAAGCGATAATAGTTATCGATATACATTAGATAGTGATGATTGCAGTGAGTTATCAGTACTTAGTACTCTTTATTTTTGATTACAGCTTTACATCGACATTTCATTGAACTGACAAGAGTTTTAAGATCTTCTTTCGTTATTACATGATGCCAGGAAACAATTATAGCCTCAATTAATTCCCTTTTATTTGATGGGCACCTCATTCAAACAAGAGTTTTCAAACCTGTTTCTGATATACTGCAATTACAAGTAGGAATTTCTGTAAAATTTTTTAATATTTAGTCAAGAAGCAATGACATCAAATAAAAAAGTAGATTGGACACCTAGAAAGAGATGTAATATTATTGTGTTACGAGAAAGTGGTCTTTCCTATGCTGAAATTGCAAGACAGGTGGGTGGTTCAATGACTGCACCTGGAGTCCGAAGGTTTTGTTTACGATTATCAGGAGACAAATTCAATAAAAAACAAAGGAAAAAGCCGAAAAAGGTGCACCTTATCTACTGATGACATAAGAATAAAAAGACTGCCTCCAAGAAGAAAAATGTATTCATGATCTGAATGATGCTGGTGTTTCTGTTAGTTCAAGAACAATAAGGAGAATATTAACAGATGTTGGACTGAGGGGTAGAATTCCACAAAAAAAGCCTTATCTTGATTTTCAACAATGAAAAAAAAAAAAAAACTGCTGCAGAGAGCAAAGAAACACATTAATTGGACAGATGATCAATGGTCACAAGTTATATGGAGAGGTGAAACTAAGCTATCGTTATTCATTAGTGATGGGCGAAAATATGTAAGACATAGAATAGGAGAAGAGCTACAACCTGACTGCCTTCAAGCAACTGTGAAGAACCCAGTTAGTGTTAAGATTTGGTCATGCATGTCAGCAGATGGTATTGGTTACCTTCATGAAATTGATAGGACACTGAATGTCAGAAAATACATTGACACTATTCTAGAACCAAAACTTCTACGTTTCATCAGAGAACTTTTTCCCTACAACGCTTTGTTTATTTTTCAGCAGTATTCTGCTCCTTGCCTATGAAAACTCTTGTCCGAATGTGAGGTGCCTATCAAATAAAAGGAAACTAATTGAGGCTATAATTGTTTCCTGGCATCATGTAATAACGAAAGAAGAGCTTAAAACTCTTGTCAACTCAATGAAACGTCAATGTGAAGCTGTAAACAAAAATAAAGGGTACCCTACTAAGTACTGATAATTCACTGCAATCATCACTATCTAATGTATATCGATAACTATTATCGTTTAACTTTTTTTGTATTGTAAATAATTGAATTATGTGTTTTGTATTGAATTCAGTAATAAATTCTCTTTAAAATGAAACATACAAGTTTGCAGTGAAACATAATGCTTTCTATAAGCATACAAAGTTCAAAAACATAAAAATTTCAAAAAGTGTCCACAATTTTGGTCACCACTGTATATTTAAAAAAATCATACAAAGTAATAAAATCACTATAACAGTGAACTTCATAATCATCCTTTTGAATTTAAATAAAAAGATTAGATGATACAAAAATCTCACGTTAAATTTTTATATCACATATTCCATGATTATTTTTCTACACAAAATATGAACAAGCAAAATTATATTTTATCAATTTTTTAACTATGTTAAATATTAGATTGTATAATTAACTTTTTATTACCTGGAACACATTGCTTCTATGCCCACTATTGTAGTCAAATAAAGGCTCTCCAATAGTCCAATCCCATACTATAATATCCAAATCATCAGATCCTGAAACCAATTTTGTGCCCCCACTGTTAAAATGCAATGCATTCACACATCCATCATGTTTTTTCATTTTATCCATAAGCTCTAAGCGTTCAATCATATGAAGGCTTCCATAACAATTGAATCTAAAAAGGTCTGGAGAATAATTCTGAGATACACCATACTGACGAGAAGAAACAGCCAAAGGAGCAGACCATTTATGCTTTGGTTTAGGAACCTTTGGTGTAGGATCAAATTTACTATCAAGATCTTCTAAACTTGACTTTGTATTCTCTGAAGTGGAATCACTGTCATCTTTTGAGTCTGTTTTCTCATTTACATTATCACTATCAGTGTCAGTGTCAGAAGAAAGTGCACTAAATTTCAATGAAAAATTTTTATCACCAGGTTTAAAAAGACCTTTCTGTTTATTACTAGAAGTGGCTCCTTCTTCGTTTAAATTTATAGCCGTGGCTGCAGCTAATTTGTTACAGTGCTTTTCTAGATCAGTTAAACTACAAGATTCAATGTTACCAGAGTCAGGACTATTCAACTCACAAGGTTTATTTATACAAGAAGAAAATGCAACATTGTCAAATCCTTCATCAGAACTACCACTTTCACGAACAGCATTAATTCCACTGTCATCTTTCTTCATTCGCTTTCCGCTAACACCTTCTTTCTCACAATCAGATGTAAAATTATCATCAGAATCAGACATTTCAGTCTTTGTAGATCTTTTGGATTTATTCACTGATTTAGAACTTGAAGCCATCTTTAGCTAAAGAATTGAAAAAAATTAGATTTTAGTACAAAACTTTTAAATAATTTTTTACATGGATTTTTCTTAGTTAAAATTTTATTAAGGAAAAATAAGAAAGTAAAAAATAGGCTTAATGCACTTTTTATGTTTAATGTGTATGTTACATAGTAAAATTATTAGTAATAGCAAATTATAATACTGTAAAATAAAATACTACTTCATTAACAGCTATAAAATCAAAACATTGAACATTCTTTAAATACTGACGAAACTGAAAATTCTTAACAAAAACAATTGCTTATTAGAAAAATATTTTATTATATTATCAATAAAATGTTTATATGGCATAGAAGGTTAATCTAACAGCAGAAAGCTTATAATGAAGCATTTGATGCACAAATTGTCTTTTGAGTGAACTATTTTGTATAACTTTTCAGGAATTCTAAAAAATAGGCTTAAGGAACTTTTTATGTTTAATGTGTATGTTACATAGTAAAATTATTAGTAATAGCAAATTATAATACTGTAAAATAAAATACTACTTCATTAACAGCTATAAAATCAAAACATTGAACATTCTTTAAATACTGACGAAACTGAAAATTCTTAACAAAAACAATTGATTATTAGAAAAATATTTTATTATATTATCAATAAAATGTTTATATGGCATAGAAGGTTAATCTAACAGCAGAAAGCTTATAATGAAGCATTTGATGCACAAATTGTCTTTTGAGTGAACTATTTTGTATAACTTTTCAGGAATTCTAAAAAATAGGCTTAAGGCACTTTTTATGTTTAATGTGTATGTTACATAGTAAAATTATTAGTAATAGCAAATTATAATACTGTAAAATAAAATACTACTTCATTAACAGCTATAAAATCAAAACATTGAACATTCTTTAAATACTGACGAAACTGAAAATTCTTAACAAAAACAATTGCTTATTAGAAAAATATTTTATTATATTATCAATAAAATGTTTATATGGCATAGAAGGTTAATCTAACAGCAGAAAGCTTATAATGAAGCATTTGATGCACAAATTGTCTTTTGAGTGAACTATTTTGTATAACTTTTCAGGAATTCTATAATGAGCTGTATACACATATAGCAATGGAGGACCCAAATATCAAGCTCTGAAATGTTTATCTGCAGAAATCAAAAATACAGTACTTATCTCCAACTGTTCAAGAGTGACTGAAATCAAATTTTTAAATGTCAACTGTGAAGAATAATTCTGACCTCCAAGGCCAAGATAAATTTCCTAATAAAATGCTAAAAATATTGCATTATTCTGCAATGTAACATCAAAAGATTACTTTAAGTCCTCAATTGAGTAAAGATAAAGCCATCATATTTATATACACACAATATGATGAGCAGTTTCCTCACTCTTGTGGTACAGAAACACTTACTTATTAGGTATACAAACACATTATTTGAGTTTTGACATTTATAGGTATATAAAATATACACATGTGATATTTATTTACAGCTCTTATCATATTTTTTCATCAATTAATCCAATAAACATACAGGCTAAACACAAAAAATATTTTTCACTTCAATTAAAAAGCAATTTATTTAATGTTCAAATGATTTCCATAATTTATATTTAACAAATTTAATTTTCCCTTAAATGGCTTATCTAGATGAATATGCAGAGTTAGGAAAATTTTACAGGAATGGAGAATGAAAGTAATTTAGATTCTTAAAAATATCTAAGAAACTTTTTAGGCCCATACAAAGATTACTGTTTTCATTTTTCAAGTAACAAAATATAATTAAAATTTTAATATAAAACTTATTTTGGGGATAAGACCATGTAAAATTAATAATAATAATAATAATAAATGACTAAGTTCTAGTAATGAAATTAGGCTTTTCAAAAGTGAATATCTGATATTTAATTTTCACCACTATTAAATGAGAGGTGAATGTCTTTTTAATTTTTGTATACACCAGGGAGTGGTGAACATTTGCTTTTATTTAAATCCTACAATGATATACAGTTTACTATTTTTATGACTAACACCATTAAATTTTAAAGAGATGTTAAATCACTCTTATCACACAAGATATTAAAAGTTAGAATCAACACAGAGAAAAGAGGCAGAGAAATTGTGAAAAGGTACATTCTATCTCTGAAGAAGGCTAAACTTCAAAGAATTCTTAGAAGGGATGAACCAATCTTTGTTGCACCTAAAAAAAGACAGTCCTTTTGCTAGCACTGGAAATGAGAGTATGAAAATTATGGCCAAAACTCACTTTCCAGGAGCCAAAGATATTGATAGCAATGAGGGGTATCATTTCATGGAATCATTAAGAAGAGTCCACCAAAATTGTGTTGGACCCATGCTAAAGATATTAATCAAGATAAAGTTCGGTTAGTTATTTCCACCTTTAAACCACTCAAAAGTTCTGGACCTGATAGAATTATGCCCGTTATTATTATTCAGAAAAGTGGATTTTATTATTCCAGAGTTAACCAGATTACATACACCTAGTATGACATTGGAGTGTATTCCAAAGATGTTGCAAAAGACTAGGATAGTTTTCCTTCCTAAGCCTGGAAAAATAACTGATCAGGACAAATATTCAGACCAATCAGCTTATCTTCTGTCTTTCTTAAAATTATAGAGAAAATCAATGACAGGCATATTGGAGAATAGTAGTAACAGTTACTATTCTCTAATATGCCTATCAATGATATTATCAGGGAATCGTAGTAGTAACTTATTGGGTAGAAACAGTCTCTTGTACAATCTACAATTTACCAACCAACCTCTATAGAAACAACTTTACACTAGCTAGTATATAAGACTGAAGACACCTTGGACAGAAAGATCACTTTAGCTACTTTCCTTGACATACATGGTGCTTTTGGCAATACTCATCTATCTATCCTTAAGGCCCTAAGGGACACAAGAATTAATCAAGGAATATGTTTATTGATTAAGACTCTGCTTTCAGATAGAGTTATTCAAATGAACGTCTTCAATGAGACATTTAAAAAAGATTACTACAAACTGTCCACGAGGTGTTTTTATCACCATTACTTTGGAGCTTGGTAGTAAATAGCCTAATAAAACATCTAAACACTATAGGTAACTACACTCAAGGATATGTAGATGATATTGCCATACTCATCCTTGGTAAAGATTTTAACATAACCTGTGAGATTATGCAAAATGCTCTAAGCAATATAAGCAATTGTTGCAATGAGAGGAATCTGGATGTAAATCCACAGAAGACCGATCTGGTACAATTCACTCACAAAATAAAAAGGGTTGGTTTTTTCATTCCCATAACTTTTTGACATTCAAATGAAGATTAGCTCTGAGGTAAGTATTTAAGCAATAATTGACCAAAAATTCACCTAAAAATTAATCAAGCAAAAAAAAAAAAAAAAAAAAAAATTGTTTCATGCTGTTTGGACACACACACACACACATTCTAAGTAAATACTGGAACTTACAATGAACCTGACTACTTGGACACCTTCACTTGCAGCACAGCCAGAATAACTGCATACAGAATAAAGTTGCAAAATCAATCATATGACAAACCTATAGCCAAAGGTCATATCAGTATAACTAAAAAAATCAATCATTCTACTCTCCTCATGTCCTCTGATATCATGGAAAGAACTTATGTATTTTACAGACCATTAAAGGAAGACTTTCCTATCAGAAAAGAATGGAATAACAGCATGATTAACATTAATCATGATGATCTAATCTGCTATACAGATGAATCAAAAATAAGGAACCTCTCATGACTGGGAGTTTGTGGTGTATTACAGAAAGAAAATTTCTTTATTGGCTTTAGCAAGTATGCCATCACCTTTTAGGCTGAGAGGTTCTTGCTATCATCAACTGTTAACATATAACTATAGCAAAAGGCTACCATAGTAAGCGTATTCTTATTTTTAGTGACAGTCAAGCAGTTTTAATAATTTTTAATTCAATCCAAATTAAGTCAAAAAAATTTTTTTTCGAATGTAGAAACCTTCTAAGAGAATTAGCAACCTGGAATAAGATTCTTCTCATCTGGATGACAGGATATGTGGAAATTAAAGGAAATAAAAAAGCTGATGAAATTGCAAAACAGAGATCCTCTTTCAAACCAATAGGAATGGAACCTTTTTTTTTCAATTTGGAGACTGCAAAAAAGGTCATCTTTATGTGGGAAAAACAGAAAATGAACTAAGTTTGGTGTAATACTGTACAAATCAAACTGTAACTCTGTACAAATCACCTCTCAAATTCTTTGGCTCCCAAGAATTAAGATACAGACAATTATAGGATTCATCATAATATCATAGGTATTAATAGTTAAAAAAACCTCTAAAAACAGGACTTTTTCAACAAGACCCAAAATGCAAAAATGTAACAAGGATATAGAATCAGCACACCACATTATATCAAGTGTGATACCCTAGCTTTTATTCAATTTACTATTTTAGGCAGTACTTACTCATAGAAGTTACACCTGAGTTTCAGTATGCGATTGTCAAACTTTATAAACAAAGTAAGTGAGGCCAAAAAGTGAGACTAGGATCAATTTGGTTTGGTGTACTTAGTACAAAATGCTTTTAAACAGATATGCCCTGTATCAGACAAACCCAATTAGAAGGACCAGTCAACTGATCGCTTACATATAATTTCAGAGCCTTCATTTGGTTAATGATTCATACTGAAGATATTTTCACACTTGAAACTACTTTATTTGTATCTACTTTTGATATATCCTTTGATACAGAAGACTCAATATGAATTAAACAATGTTAATTTATTGAATATTAGGAGGGTATATAATGAAATATACAGTTGTTTTTTCTTTGTCACCCTATGGCCATTTTTTGCACATCAGGGCTAATTACAGATCAGAACCTACAATTGAAATTATAGGTTTCATTATCATAGGTAAACAAGAACAGATTAATGATATTTTCTATGTGCATATTGCATCATATTAAATCAAAGACTTATAACAGCATTAATAACAAACTTAAACATAAAAAGTTCAAACAAATAAAAATTTTCAAACACAAATAACATGAGGACGCAACATTTATATATTTTAATATATGTTAGAGATAAATCTTAAGAAAATATTAAATTCCTAACTTAAATGTTTCATATACAGAAAAATTATTCAGGTCATTTTTTAAAGATGTGTGTTTGAAACTGAAGTACTACATGAATATTTTGAAAATATGTAATAATCAAAAGATTAATCATCTGATACCATAGCTTTTGAAAAATATTTATTTAAAAAATCTAATAATTCAAGTATATTTGTATTTCTAACAATTTTTTATCAGAATATATTTGTTTGCATAACTGTGTCAGTTCAAATAACCAAAATACATAATAATCATTTCATTATAGCACATCACATTGTATTTTATAGTACAAAACTTATAATAATTTAATTGCAGCTTCTCTTTACTCGCGTAAAGTGTTGTCAGCCAAGTTTGCTTTGATGAAGATCAAACTTAATTTTAACAATAAAAGGAAAATATTCACAACAAATAATTTACAGATTACAAAATATTTTTCAACTACATAATATTTTAAAAACTATAACATTTTATAAGCTATTTTAGATCATTATTTAAGAAACAAGCATCATATAGTTTCATATACAAGCACAGTAAAGAACATGAGGTAAAATTATTCAAATTAGCCCATTGTTTTTTGTGGTAAAAAAATTTATTAATCTTTCATGTTGAATAATATTTTTAGGTATTTGCATACTATTTTATATGCTATTTCCACTAAGATAATATGTCACTGAGTAAAGTAATTTAATAACAAGACTTTCTGCTATTTAATACAATACAGTTAGTATATGAAATAACTTCAGCCATGCAGTCCCCAATTTGTAACATTAAAGCTAAATAGAAATTTTGGAAATTTTGCAAGAAAATGATTCATGGGATGATATGTAAATACCATGTTTTATTTAATAAAATAAGAAATTAAAAAAACCTTATCTGAAAAAATTGAGAAAATGCTTTTTTCATTTTTATTAACAATTTATACCAAGCATTATACTTGTTGACATTGGCTGTAATCTGATTTTAAAAGAAAAAATGTAAATAAAATTGTTATAATTGTTAATTAATATTTTTTGGTATTCAACAAAAAGGAATTTTAGTTTAAAACAAGAAATGTGAAAACAGTAATTAATATTGTCAAGTATTGTTTCCAATAATTTATTTTAAAAAATCATGCTATATGAGAAAAAATTAGATATTTAGGTGCAAACACTATAAAAAAATGACTTGTTAATATAATCAAAATTTTAATTATTTCCTGTATTTCCAAGAGAAAACAAGCATTTCTTGACAGATTTAACAATTAAAATATAAGGTCTTAATGTTTTATTATTAATGGATAAAATATAAATTTTTTTATATTTATTTTGAATCTAATAATTCACATGTAAAAATGTATTATTCACTTATGTAATGATACTGCATTCATTGATATTATAACATTGAGCTTAAAATGAAAATCACAATTAAAAGAAAATCATACTTAATAACTAATCAATGAAAATCAGCATAAGACTTTGCCTTTAATCAGAATTCAGCAAATATAGAGATGGTTTAGTATAGAAGGTTGGTAAATAAGATTTTATTTATTAAATAAAAATATTTTTTACTAAAACGATAGAAAAGTGTGCTTTTTAATTTATTATTTAAAGCTAGTTTTACTTTAGGAAAAAAATTTCTTTTAGTTCAATAATTACTCATAATATGCAAGTATTGAAAATTCTAACTTAAAATTCAGCAGTTCAATTCAGTATTTAACATTCATCAAAATTTAGTAAAAAGTATTCCAATAAAAATAACAAAAAGTATACCATAATACAGCAACATACAAAAAGTGTACATAGAACAACATAAATTATATAACTTATGAAATTTCAAAATATGGCGAATGATTTATGTCAAATATTTAATTAAAAAATAAATTATGAATGTTGATTCATGAAAACAAACTGAACCAAGATTTCCTGATTTAAAAATATTATAATACACCGAAGAAATCAGCGATAATTTGAATGCATAATGAAAACATCCATGTTTCAAATGAAGTGCAAAAAAAATTGAAAATAGTTAAAGAGAGAGATACACAAAAAACAATGAAACACAATCCTTTTGTGTAAAAATTAGTTTTAAAAACTTCCACTCAAGCAATTAGAAGCTTAAACTCAATTACAACTATATGGTCCTTCTAATCAAAACATAAACAGCTGAGATATGTCGTCACATCTCAAATACAAACATACATAAAAAAAATAATAAAAACATAAAAAAAGAATATTTTTCACACTGGAACGATTTTCAACAGTCGGTTACTTGGAGGTAAGTTCTTTCAATATAAAAAATTAATTTTATATAAATTAATACTTACTCTTGAACTTCAATATTTCAACAAACATCACGTTTTCGCAAATACGATTTCCTTCTACTTTCGTTGTTTTGTTTGCGTTTGCGAAAAGGATATGGATGGGTTTATTAGTAACATTTGATGCCATGACAGTAATAGTAAACATTTGATGTTCCTTGAAGGAAGTACAACATAAATAGCACGGAAATTTCTGATGTACGTCACGGAATCTTATTGCAATGACTAGAGTTAGGAGTAGGGAATAAAGGTTTCTTTCACAAGAAAGAAGTTCTAAGTGTAAACGAACATTATATCTTGGTTAGACAAAAAATGTTCAAACATCAACACAAGTTTTACTTTATTATTCTGAATGCGGATGCTATTTTATAATTTAAATTTAAAATAAAGAATGGGATTATAGATTTACTAACAGACAGTCTAAGAAATAGATTAAAATATTTCACAAGTAATAAGGAAATTTCATGTACTGCTTAGGTATTGTTTTTCAATTTAATTATTTAATTAAATTGAAAGTGGGTCTTAGTAATTTTAATAAATAAATATATTTTTAAAATATCGCTTTTGCACTTAAATTTTCTTATATTGACACAGATCAGTAACAACTCACATAATACAAGTACGTCCACTGGATGTTATCTGGATCATTTACAGTGGTCCAGTAGATCATCCACTGACCATCCAGAAGATAACCACGGGACGTCTATTAGACGTCCACAGATAACCTCTGATGGACGTGTTTTGGATATTGTCACATGACATAAGTAGTACAGAACATTATTACATAGAAGTAGACAAATATAGAATAGTTAAAAAAATAGAATGATTCTATAATTTCGTTTATTATTGTAAATTTAGATACTTAACATACAATTCTAGAAATTATATGTCGTCAGAAAATAATTAAAATAAAATACTCACCTTCATTTTTCGTCCGGCGCTCTACATGCACAACAAAATCCAAAATGAATATAAAAGTCAGAGTTTAGTTTCTGGCACGATATCCATAGCGAAGTACTAAACCAATATTGGAATATATGTAACTTGCATTATCTTTAATTTATGGACACGAGTGTACTTCAGACTAGTCAAGGGCAGTCGCGCATTGTAAGAACATGCAATTGATACTGGTATGAAGCAAAAAATTCCTGAGAAGGGAACATATTTTTTTAAACAAATATGTTTGTCCCAATTAATTTCCACAGTAGTGTACGAATTCTACATAAAATTATTTCTGAAGGTTTTTATTAATATCATTATTAATTAATCTTAAATGTACGTCACTGAAAAATATACGAACAAACATCATGATGTGTGCCAACTCGCTGTGAAAACCAAGGATTTTCTTTAGCTCATCAACCAGAAATCCGAAAACTTGAAAATTGTGACGCTATTAAGAAATCGTATATGACTGCAAATACAGAAACTAAAAATTTTCATATATGCCCACTGATGGCGGAGTGGTTAACGTCCCTAATTTCGAAGTTGTAGGTTCCTGGTTCAAGTTTTTATTTCGGGTATGGATGTTCCTTGCTCTCTGTGTTACTCTATCCTTTCACTTGTGGGGCAAAGATAGTACACTTATAGAGTGCCCCGTTGTATAAGTTGCCATCACCTTCGCCACTTGTACCGTTGAATGAATTCCTAAGATCAGCCGGGCATTGGGAAAAAATCCTCAGTTGTTTAGTTTTTGATCTTTTCCTTTCGAGAATCATTACATAGTAAAGCTTTTATATTTCCTTACAAAAAATATTTTAAAAAATTACGAATCTTTAAACCTTTTACTTGTTTTTAAAATAAAAAAAAAAAAGAATTAATTCTAAAAAATATTTAAAATTACAAAAACAGATCTAAACCATTTTTTATAATTGAAAGATTTGATGGAAAATAAAATATAGGCGGTGTTGTAAAAAGAAAAGGTGATTTTTCGCTGTTTCTTTAAAGATGTTTTTTTACATACGAAATAGATTTTTGAGTATAATTTATTAACTTTTTAAATCATTTGTATCATCATTTGGATTTCGTTCCAATCAAGATTGATGGTCAAAAGAGAGAAAAGGCTTATATAATTTCACTATTAGATTTTCAGTTATGTATTTGATAAACCTATACTAGCTAACTTTCAGTAACTCTTAATCATAGTCAATCTTTAATAACAAGTTAAGTGCAGAAATTATTGCAAAAAATTTTTCATCTGGGTCTATAGCACAAGAAGTCATTTATCATAAAACATTGTCTATTCACCGACAATAGTTGGTTGGTTGGGATTTATAGCGGAAGGTCCAAAAATGGACATGCTGCGCCATTTACCGAAAATGATTTTTAATGGAAAGATTAGGGATTGCTTTCTAAGACTTGTATTTAAAATATACTTTTGAGACATTCTTGTAAATTAATTTTACTTTTCAACGAAAATTTGTAAAAAATTGTTCAACTCCTTTTCATCAAAAATACACTAAATTTTCCTCTTAGAATTTAATTTACCCAAGTTAATTTTATTTTTTTATTGTACTTCATTTTATGCTTTATATAAATTGTAAGATTATTTTTTAATTTTAGACAATTTAACCATTTAACTGCCTTTCATTTTTAAAAATTATTATTGTTTGAAATACAAATTTTATTATGTGAACTTATTCATGAAAACATATATATGCATTAAAAAATGAGACAAATTTTGTTTGTCAACCAATCAATATGTGTGTGTGCTTTTGTTTTTTCACACGAGAGCTAATTAAACCATGAGTTAAAGTTTTAATGTTGATTCCGAACCACCACAAATACCAAACCCAATAATGGCTTCGAACACACGAATTGTTGAAACGAAGGCATGAGTGTTAACCACTCAACCAACATCTCAACGAGACTGAAAAAGTTTTATTTCAACATGATAAATTTGAATTCGATTATTCATTAGCTTACATGAAAGAAACTAAAATTTGATAAAATGTTTTTATGAAACACTAGAGTGATCTCTCGATTTAATTAAAAATTAAATGCATACACAAGAAATGGTAACTAAATATTATATTAATCTTTTCCGAGAGGCAATCTTAATTAGCAAACAAATATGTACTGTATACAATTAAGTCTGAAATATTAATTTGCAAAATAATATCAATAGAAATTACCCCTTTTACTAAATCCTTAGCAACTTTGATTCTTTCCGCTTTCCACACTTTTTCTTGTGTCTGTGATTTAACTGTGTGTGATAAGATTTAACTCAAGTGTTTGCGAACTCTTAAATAAATTGTATTTTAAAGCACTTTTTCAGCATATTTTATTTTGGTGACTAATATTTTGTACTAATGAAAGATAACTTTATAACATTTTTTCGAATGGAGATTTTTAGGTAAGGTTAATAATGAATGATTACAGTAAAATTACTATTTATTATTTTTTTTAAATCAAGTAAGATCGTAAATTAAATCACTTTGCCTTTTAGATTTTATAAACTTTTAAATTACAGCATAGAATTTTTTCTTTTACTATATTTATTTTCTCTAATCATTTCTTCGTAAATTTTTATAAATGTCTATAGGTATATTCATAGGTTTTGAGATAAGACAATAGTTGCTATAAATGCTGAGTTACTTTGCTTTTGTACAACATACAGTATACAAAAATAGAATATGCTGTGGTCAATAGCTCTGGTATATAAATAAATGGATTGTATGATTTTAAAATTTAAAAACTGTCTATTTTTTGTAGCTGATTCACCTCACTCATTTTACATCTGCTCTTCACAAAAGCAGTAACTCGATCATCTCCTCTCTCACAGTTTTTTGTTTTGTTTTCCTTACATACAAAGATGGCGCAGCTGTAACAGCGTTTCATTGGTACGGAACATTTTGTCCCACGTTGCAATGTTACATTCAACCAATGAACATACAAATAATTAAAAAAAAACTTACACGAAAAATTAATATAAACACAAATTATTATAAGTAATGCATAAATTTAATAACAAATTATATACTAATAGGTGAAATACAAATTTTATAAGTAATACATAAATTTAATAACAAATTATATACTAATAGGTAAAATACAAATTTTTGAAACGGGTCTTTTGAAAATTCCTAAAGAAGTTTTTACTTTAACAACTCTGTCCTTTTGACATCGCCCAGATAGAGTTGCACTATTCTACCTAATGACTATTTTTGATGAAGTAGATTTTCATCTTTGATGAGCACGATCTCATTGATTTCAACATTTTCTTTCTCTATCCTCCATTTAGACCTCTGTTGCAAATTATTAAGATATTGCACCTGCCATTTCCTCCAAAAAAATTTTAATAATTTTTGTCAATTTTTTCAAATTACTCAATTTATTTTCATTAATGTCAATTAAATTAGGTTCAACAATAGACTTAAAGGTCTACCAATTAGGAAGTGAGCAGGTGTTAATACATTATACACATCAGTACCTGAGGACAGAGGTACAAGCGGTCTGGAGTTAAGAATACCCTCTATCTGAGTAATGACATTTAAAAACTCTTAATAATTAAGTTTAGCATTGATGCACACTCTAGTAAAATGAAATTTAAGTAATTTCACACCACTCTCCCTCGAACCACCAAAGTTGTGGGCTCTAGAAAGAAGAAAATGCCAATCAATTCCCTTTCTTAATAAGTAATTTGCAAGTTTCTCATCTGGTTTTAAAACTAAATGTTGCAGTCTGGACAATTCTTTATTTTCACCCGTGAAATGTGTTGCATTATAGGAATATATTTTTGAACATAAACCTCTACGAACAACAAATCTTTTCAAACATGCAATGAATGCTTCTGTTGTCAAATCTGTTACCATTTCAAAATGAATGCACATGTGTGTGTGGCTTTGGTAACCAAATATATAAAGATACATAGATATACTTTGTGCAAGACACCTTTTCTTTGATGTTTATAGTTTATATTAAATGGTCTACAGAAATCAACTCCTGAGCAATTAAATGAGAAATCAAGAGTCATTCTCTCTTTAGGAAAATCACCAATTAATTGCTTATAGGTCACCAATTAATTGCTTATAGGTCACCAATTAATTGCTTATAGTTATTAAATCTATATAGGTTAACTTTAAAACATATAATACAATCATGCGCAATTTTTCGACACGTTAATTTACCTTGTATAGGGCAAAATTTTTGTCTGACACAATTCAGCAAGGAAGTTGGACCTAAATAAAAATATCGCTTATAATACATTTCTATAATGATTTTTGTGAGCTTATGGCCCTTTGGAAGAATAATAGGAAATTTACAATGGAAATTTATACTTTCAATTTTTATCCAACCATTTATTCTTAACAATCCATCCTGATCTAAAAAGGGACATAAACATTTTATCTTACTTTTATCACGTACAGGTTTTTGCTAATCCAAGCATTTCCTTTCGGTGGGAAATTCTAATTTCTGAACCTCTTTTACAAAGAATTTTTCTGCTACCTTGATTTCTTCAGTTGACAATTCTTCTATCCTCTTTTTAGTAGAGCTCTTTAAGTTGTATAGTAATCTGAAAATATAACTTACAACATGCAATATTTTAGTATAATTATTACTAACGTTGATTAAATCATAAATAAAAGAATTTGAAGTTAGAGTCAGCACAGATGAGCCATTTTGAGGTATATATCTTAGTTCAGACATAAACTCATCCTGTATTACCAATGAAGAAATTTCTTGGTTGGGATAGTCTTCTTTGGCAAGGAAAATGGGGTCGTTAAACCATAGTTCACTTTCAATCAGTTTATTAAGTTCCATTCTTCTCAAAATAAGGTCAGTCGGATTGTCCCTTGAAGACATGTGGCGCCCCTGATGAATCTCAGTCAAGTCCTGTATTAGTACAAATTGATTGGCCACAAACGCCTTCAGCAGGTAAAGCTCCTTCCGGATCCACGAAAAAGATATCATGGAATCACTCCACAAATAGATATATTCTTACTGCACTCTTTAAGCAGTAGGGCATATTTAACTTCTGTAATCGATTTCGCTAAAAGAACTGCAGCACACAGTTTCAACCTCGGGACTATAACCCTTTTAAGAGGTGCCACTCGTGACCAAAGTCACTTCAGAATCTCCAGTCTCTGATGTTGATTTGCACTAGATGACACATCCATACGCAGACTCAAATGCATTCGCAAATCCATGAAGCTCAATGTATATTGATTTTCTATTAACATGCATAATTTAATTTTAACATTGTTGATCGTTGGCAAAGTTTCAATAAAGTTCTGCCATTGCTGTGCTTCTATTGCAGGAAGAACATCACTCCACTCTAGATTTAAATACGAAAGTTTTTGCAAGAAAATCTTTGCTTTAGTTATTACTGAACCCAAGAGGCCAAGGGGATTAAAAGTTCTTTCAATTGTGGAAAGCACACACGCACTGATCTTTTCCTTGGAGGAATTGCATTCTCAAGATGAATTGGAAAAGTGAAATGATCTGTGCTGTCTCCAGAGAATTCCTAACGTCTTTGCCTCTTCTTGGAAATTGTAATCATTATCAGAGCCTGTCTTTAATTCAGAATTATTTCTACACCACTTGTATAGCGTCCTTCGTCCACTCCTAAGGATATTTAACAGTTCAGTTTGAAGATTTTTGGCTTCAGTTATAGTGGCGGAATCACTAAGGACATCGTTCATTATGTCTCTTTCTAAAACTAGGGATGCTAGGGGGTACTTATCACTTTCATCTTTTGATAACTGAAAATGCACTCTAGTTGCTAGGTGCACTAACTGTGCCATACGTAACTGTTTTGAGCTCAAAAGTTTTAACTGGTTTATTCACTCCCTCCCCAAGGAATTCTCAAAAATTTAGTTTGATTAGGATCAATTAAAATCATTCTATACATTTGTTAAATATCTACTAGAAAAGCATAGATGTATTTACGAAACCTCACCATTATTGAAAAAAGATCCTTTTATAAAGTACCACTATTAAATTGTAAAGAGTTAAATAATTTTTGTTTCCTAATTTTTCGACACGTTTAACACGAGAAGACGCGTTAAATACAACGCGAAGTTTTGAAGTACTTTTATCAGAGCGATAAATACTGGTGATAATATCAGGGTATATAATATGTTCTTACTTATTCCACACAATCTGGAATTTCTGTCATGTGACCCAATTTCTCATACTTAAAAATTCCTTATATAATTTTAAATACTCAGGCTCCCTTAAAAACGATTTCATAACGAATTAAATTTTTTTAATGCAATTTCTTTAGATTTACCTAAGCACTTTAGGTCTTCTTTTAGAGGCATTTTATCTATATACTCATCTGTATTGTCTCTCTTAACATTTATTTTGAAATGTTCTTCACCTATTATTGTTTCTTTAATCTTAGAAATTTTAGTTTCAACATTTTCTATTTCCCAAAATTTTTCTATTACTTCATATAAAGCAGTATTATCTTCAATAAATCCACAATGTGCTTTTCCCTCCATTGCAGTGAGTAAGCTCCCACTAACTACATAACCAAAAACGGTATTTTGAAGAACCAGATCATTATTAACTGGAAAAATCGGATCTGAATGTAATAATTCGTAAAATAAATCTATGCAACCTGATTTCTTAAAGCTCTCATCTTCTAATTTTACATGTTTTAACTCTGGTACATTGACTTTAAGCATCTTTGACGGCATGAAATCAATAATTTTAAAAACAACTGAAAATTCTAACTCTTTTTTAAAATTTCCCCGTAAATTAGAAATTGTAGTCTTAGCAACCGATTTAATTGTTGCGTATGTATCACTAGTACCACAGACTGTCAAATTAGTTTTATTTCGTTTTAAGCCTAAACTATTTGCACAATCAAGTCGTTATATAATTATTTATTGAACCTCGATCCAAAATAGCGCGCTTTGTAAAAATGTATTCCATGATCTCTTAGACAGCAATTCACCTTACTAAGCAAAATAATTGACTGATTTACGACTCACGTAGAAAGAACTGGGCTGTTTGTTTAGAGTGGAAGATTGGGGGTAGGCTGGGAAGTGAAGACTCTTCACGGGGGGAGAGGCGATAAGGATCGGTAAACACTTTCACTGTGTAGGCGATAACTCTTCGGTTCTCGGAAAATGTAAAGAGGAATGATGCCGTCTCTCGACTCCCTTTCTTTGACATAAATAATATGAAAACCGCGATTCGCAGTTATTTATTAGGTGTTTACTAAGGCAATTAAAGCAATAATTATTTTTCTTAACTATTTCTACTCTATCAGAAACAGGCAAAGCTATATAATTTTTGCATTTATATAAAAGATGATTTTCCAACCAAATGAGGCATTTAGAATTCTTAGAATCGGATAAAAATAGTCTAGAAATATTTCTTTGATTTATGGGGTGTGTTTTCGGATTCACTAGCTTATTCTCTACCATTAGCGATTTCTCGCGGGATACATAAAATAAATCAATTTCTTTTGCTAATTTTATGGGTTCAAAACAAATATCTAACTGTCTAATACTGATATTTCTCAATCTAATGTTTGAAATAATTAACCAGAAAAAATTAATTGTTTTAATTTCGCAAAATCATTTTTCTCAAATTTAAGTAATAATCAAAATTTGTTAAGCGCGAAGCGAACTGAACACGAGTTTCATTTGGGTGCCTTATTGTCTTTCTGAATTCTCCTAAACATGATTGTGGTGTGTACTCAAATTCTCTGAGAATAATTTAACTTTTTCATAATCATTTAACTCATCATTGCCAATGTAAGAAATTACTTTTGATGTTTTTTCACCAGGCAGGTTTAAAAGAATCTCTGCTTTAAATTCATTTGAAACATTTTTTGTAGCAAATGATCTCTCTAGAGAAGTAAAAAATAGATTACAGCATTCTGGTTTACTCGGTATTTTAATCATTAATGTTTTAATACTTTTTATTAAGGAATCTAAAGAATTGCAGTCCTCATTTTTGTTTTCTGAATTAGTTTCTACTATTTTTGATTCTACCCTCAAGCGTGTTAATTCTAATTCAACCTTCATCCCCTCTATTTTATTTGTTTATTGTAACTCTATTTCCTTATTTTTCTCAATTGCCTCTAATTCTAATAAAGGGTTCTCTTTTATAGATTTTAGGAGATCAGCTACATATTCAGGCTTTTTTTGAACGGGTCATTATTCTTAATAATGTTGGTTAGTTCTATAATTGTCATTTTATCACTAATGACCTCTCCTAACTCTATAGCCGCAACTTGCAAATCAATTTTTTTCACGTTTTTAAACATTTTGAAAACGGAACTCAAAATTCAATTCTAAATTTATAAATAATTAAGTCAATCAACAATACAAATTATGAAAATATGTTTTATTAAGCTCAACACAATTAATTCAAATTGGTAATATAAATTATCTCAGGGGAGTGAATGACCAAAAAAGCTCAAACACACACCTCATAGCGACTGATAACGCTCTTAAAGACAGTTAGGTTGTTGTTGTTTGCTCAACATTCTCGCACTTGTTGTAGGCAATATCTCATCAAATCACCGGCGAACTTGACCAAATGTGTTGTGGTCAATAGCTCTGGTACATAAATAAATGGATTGTATGATTTTAGAATTTAAAACTCTTTATTTTTTGTAGCTGATTCACCTTACTCATTTTACATCTGCTCTTCTCAAAAGCAGTAACTCTCCTCTCTTAGTTTTTTATTTTGTTTTTCTTACATATAAAGACTGTGCTGCTGTAACATCGCTTCATTGGTACGAAACAGAATATAATCATTTAAATTATTATGTTGCATGGAGCAAATTTTTTTAAACGCGTTTTTGTTTACAGAATTAATTTTGAAGAATATCAGCCGTTTCCTCAGAATTTTTTCTAATTTAGTAAAAAATATGATAATTTTAATTTTCCTAAATAAAATCTATATAATATGAATTGTACTTAAATACTGAATTTTTATTAAGGAAGATAATTATGTATATATATATATTCATGTATATGTAAAGCAAGCAAACTAAAACTGGCATTGACAATTTTCCATTACATTTCTTAATAATCAGATTATAACTCAATAGCTGTCTCATTGTAATTAGCATATTTTAATTTAGAACAGTAATCACGATCCTTTATTGATTATTTTTTAATAAACTATTCTTAACAAAAGTGAAATCATGTTAGGGTGCTCATGAAAATGCAGGAGACATGACACAAACACTTTTTAATTTTCATCGATTACCTTCCTTTAATATAATATATTTTTCTATGGAATGTTGCTGTGTGTGTGTGTGTGTGATAGTATGCACTAGGCAGTTTTCTTCTAAATTAAGGCTAAAAATCCTATAAGCTGAAAGTTTTTTTTTTTTTTTTTTAATGAAATTATACTTTAGCAGTATATAAAAGATACTTTTGGTAAAATAAATTTGAAAAAAAAATTAATATTGTATAACAGATATATATTCACTCTACTAATAAGAGATGAAGTTACTGCCCAATAGACTTACAATATCCAATAAGAGATAGATAGAAGGGAGATGAGAGAAGCGGAAGGTGAACCATCCGGTTCATAAATATCTTAACTTAATTATTTGTAATATACCTTATATATAATTATTATATATAAGTATTTTCTTTGTAACTATTTTAATCATGTGTAATGTCGTACGTAATAAATGTTTTGTTTAGTATTATTCTAACTTTCATTTTCTTACGTCCTTACAATGGCGCTCCAATTAATGGCCCTTCCTACTGTTTTCTATTTCATTGGTTTTGAGTTTTAGCTATATTACGTTTTTACTTACAATTCCGAATCGGAATTTTCCTGATTATGTGTTCATCAGGAATACATTCCATTTTTTTAAATTTCCCCCGAGTCGTTCGTTTTTATCCAGAAAAGTTTTATTTTGTAATTTTGTTCTAACAAATTTTATTATCATCCTGATAGTGTTGGGATGTTTTGTATTAAAACTAATCCAAATAACATAACTTTAGTTTTTGTAATATTAGTCGTTATTACTTCTGTTTTGATTAAATTTTTGTTCAAACGTTTGCATGAACGTAAAAAGTTTGTCTACTAATACTGTATGCGTTTGATATATATTTTTTCTTCACATCATTTTGCACGTATAGTGAAGCTTAATTTTTTGAAATATATAATGTGTTGAATAAAAATATTTTGAATTTAAACTGTTTATATTGTAATAAAGAATTGACTCAAAACGCAGTTTTACATTGTTCGTGAAAAGAAAATTGAAAGAAAACGATTGATTTTGTTACTGTTTTAAATTAGAATAAGCTTTTGATGTTACTTATTTAAATTAAAAACTGATTATCTTTAATTTTTTCCACTGAAAGAACAAAGAATTTCTATGTATAAAAAGAGTCAATGTTCTGTCTAGACAAAAGTATGGAAGTCGAAGTAACGGCTACATGAATGTAGGTTTTGAAAAAAGATAAATAATAGATCCTTTATATTTTATTTATTTTTAAAAGACATTGTTTTATATTAAAAAGAAAATTTATATTTATTCTATCTATGAAGAATCTCTTTAGTTTTGAAAACGAAAACAAAACACAGAATATAAGAATAATATTTCTGTTAGGTAGTGATCTTTTTATTTTGTTTTATCTCTTAAGATCATCTTAAGCGATCTCTTGATATCTTAAGACTAATTTCTTTTGGGAAAGAAAAAAAAAATTATAGAAGAATTTTGCATTTTTCGATATTATTGAAATATGAATTTAAAAAAAAATAAATGTCATGGATTTATTTGTTTATCTTGAATATTTTCTATGAGTATATTATATTAATATAAAATATTTAATGTTATGCTTTATTTAATAAAGCCATATCTTATGAAAATTTTAAATTATAATTTAAAATTTTCATAAGATATGGCTTTATTAAGTAAAGCATAACATTAAATATTTTTACATTGAAAGTAATTTACTTATAAGTTAGTAATTATTCAATTAATGATGTGAAATTGATTGTCAAGTGAAATTAATTTTTGAATACATTAAAAAATTCGTAAAAAATAAAAATATTGTCATTATTTATAGGAATAATTTGGTTTTTACCTCAGAAGTAATTGTGTATTATTATATAATAATTATAGAAATAATTTATTAATTGAAGTTGTGTTAGGAAAAATTGTTTATTAATAATTCTTGTATTAAAAAAAAAAAAAAAGCAGTTACTTTACATGTTATTAAAACTTTTGATTTGTAATTTAATTTGATTTATAATTTCAACATATCTTTACCATTTCTCAGTATTATTTCTAATCTTAGAATATGATAAATATGAAAAATGTTTTCAAATTATATTATTGTTGAAAATTATTAATAATTAGTATTTAATTAATATTGCTAAACAAGTGTTTAACAAAATTTGCTTCATTGATTAATTAAATTTAAAAAATAAGTTATAAAATAAGAACTTTTGAAAGTAAGAATAGCTTTCGTTTACAGTGCCCAAAAAGTAGATTTAAGGACCTCAGCCGACGAGCTTGGTTTAGTTGTAGGAGAGATAATTTAAAAATAGTCCAATTAACAGATCTCAATAGCAGTGAACCTAATTATGATGAAACTGTGGTCAAAAGTATGCTTCAGGCAATTACTGAAGAGCGAATTCCGAAAGAAAAGTCAGCTTTAAGAGAATCCGAAATAGCTGACGAGAAGGAAAAATTTGAGAAACAACAAAAATATGAAATGGAGAAACTCCAGGTTCAACTTGAATCTCAGCGTTTGGCAAACATAGATCCTCTATCGTGGACTGGTCCCTCGATAGCACACCAGAAGCTGCATTTTAGTAATTTCAGCACTCTTTTGCTGAAATTTAATCCGAAAAAAGAATTAGGTACATTCTTCACCGTTTTCAAAAGACAAGTTAAATATATGAAACTACCTGAATCATCATGGATCCCTTATTTAAAGACACCCTGCCATCTGACATAGCAGCTTTCATCGTCCGAGAACTTAAAGAAACACAAGAATATGCGACAGTAAAAAACTACTTCCAAAAAGATTTAAATTGTCTCTAGATCGATTCTGATAGCTCTTCGCGCAACACAAAAAAGACCCAGAGAAAACAGGGAAACTTTCTTTGACCTGTCTAATTATTTTGATGGCTAGCTTGAAGAATTAAAAGTTCCGGATTTCGAAAAATTAAGATAACTTATCATTGTGGACCAAATCAAGAAGAAATTTCCTCCTGATGTTAAAGAACATTTTATCGATATTTGGTCTGCTATTATTTCTCCGGTTGATCTTGTTGAAAAATTAGATGCTTACAAAAGTGTCCCGTGTGGAGTAAATAGATATTTCCTTCCAATAGATCGAAAGAAGCAGTTTCCCCATAAACACTACTCAAAAAAGAAAACCTCGTCATGAAAGAAATGAGAATCTTAAGAAAGAGTCAAGCGAAGCTGAATGCTATGGATGTGGCACAGTCCAAGAGTCATTAAACCTAAATATCCAACTTGTAAAGGAAAGGAAAATTTCTGGTACTTTTAGCAGCGTTATTCTTCTATCAGCTTTTAGTGCACCCGCACAGATGGCAACGTTAAGAGTAACAACCAATGAAGTCATGGGTACGGCTTGCGCAGTCACTACTGCAACCCACTCAATCGAAGGAGAAACACTTTACCACACCCTGAGGAAACAAGGTGCAGTCTTTGCCACCAGTACATTACTGTCTTTAGAAGACGGTAGTAAAATTAAAAGAGAAGTTCACACAATAAAGGTAAAAATTCGTCTTGGAGGCTGTAGGTTGCCTTTGAACCTTGTTGCCATCCCTGAGGCAAAAGGAAACACTACTGGAAATAGACTTTTTAAACTCGGCTGGGACTGTACTAAATTTGAAACGGAAGACGTGGTTCTTCCATAATCAGTTCAAAAGACACTTTTCTTTTGAAGAACCAATGCCAGTTCTTGGTAGGTCGTTACAGTTAGTCATGAGAAAAAATTGGATATTTATAATAGAAGACGTTACTACGAATTGGATCGAGCTATTTGCATTGGAAAATGCGACAGCCGAAGAGTGTGCCGTCACTCTCATAGAAGAAATCTTTATGAGATAAGGATTATCAACGATAATGGACCAAAGTTTATTTCTGCTGTGATACAGCAACTATGTTATCGCATGAAAATTCATCAATCTAACCCAAGTTTACCACCCTCAAGCAAAATCCAATCGAAAGAAAGTAAGAATTTTGCGGACCAGAGAAGGAGACAAACTCCTGCATATAAATCAGGAGATTTAGTTTTGGTTAGCAAACTAAACTTAAATAGTAAAATTGCTGGTGTTACAGTAAAATTTGCGCCTTGCCGCGATGGACCATTTATCATCGTTACTCAAAAATCTCCTAGATCATATTTTGTGGCAAACACAAATTGACAATGAACAGCCCTTGAACTCCCACACCTGCCATAGCTCATGCTCAAGAGCAAAATCATTACAGGAAAACTTCTCCTGCTGACCCCTGGTCGGGACATCTTCGGTGTCAGAGGGGAAGGCTGTATAACAGATCTATATTAACTCTACTAACAAGAGATGGCGTTACTGCCCAATAGACTTACAATATCCAATAAGAGATAGAAGGGAGATGTAAGAAGCGGAAGGCGAACTATACGGTTCATAAATACCTTTAATTATTTGTAATATATCTTATATATAACTTTGTTCATAATTATTAAGTATTTTTTTTGTAACTATTTTAATCATGTGTAACGTCGTAATAAATGTTTTGTTTAATATTATTCTAACTTCCATTTTCTAACGTGCCTACAATATAAATTGGTAAATGCAATTTATCTTTCTCTGATAAGTCCACTAATACAATAAATGGATGATATTATATGAAATGCGCTTGAGTTATTTCTTTAAAAATTTCTCCCACATTAAATTCACATATAACTCTTGCAGTGTCCTAAGCTTAGATTACACATATTGAAGCACAAATTACACCATTTACATACATTTCTTAAAAAATAATGAATGTCACAGTATAGAGAAAAATATTCATTTCTATTTTTAAATGTAAAATTGAATTATTTACTATATATTGGGTGAGAATTTATGAATGTTTTTGTAATAAATTCCCAAGTGTGTTGATAAAAAGAGGACAGCATGAGTGAACAAAGATTATTTTTGAAATGAAGGAGACTTTTAATAAAAAGTAAAATTTATGGGATTAAAATTTTCCTTCAAAAATTATTTCAGTATATATTTTCAGTTCCAGTTAAAATTGCTTTGTTATATCTATGTGTATAAAATTAATTGTCAAATTATGTAATTATATGAGTATAATTATTAAATGTCTTACAATTATAACTTGTTTATTTGAAAAATGCAATTTAAGATATGATTTATGAAAAATCCCACATTATATATACATTTATTTACAATTTTAATAAGATGACAATATTTTACAAATGTTTCACACAGTAAATTCAATTGTTCATACAGTAAGAAAAATAATCCAAAAAAATTCAGAAAATAAATGGTATGTTGTTTCATACAGGCATAAATGATATTTTCAAGAAATATATATAACAAAAATAAGCATTTTTATTGGGTAAATTTACAGCAATTTTTTAGTTTACAATTTGGTTAAAGCAATTGGTTTCAATTGCTTTTAATACTATGTTCAAGTTTCGCATTTGAAAGTTGATTTATATACAACACTTGAATTACTCAATAGTTTAATATGGACTCAATTACACACAACCATTCTCAGAAGAAGGATTGAAACCCATAAACTCAGAAATCAGAGCAACTAAAAGTTAATGGTTAACACACATTTAATAACTGGCAGTATGTTTTAATCAAAAAAAATTTTATACAAAAATTTCAATTTATGCTTAATACTCTCTTCAGAGTTTTTACATAAAATCATTAGCATGTGTATTTATATATTAGCTTAAATTATCATATTTAAATGATAAAACTTACATTTATACATATTCTTTTAATTTGCATTTTATTAATAAATGACTAATTATTTCTCATATAATCCTTTTGTATGTTACCTTTACAAAAATTAATAAGTTAATAATAATTCAAGTTTTACAAAAAAAAAAAAAAAAAAAAAAAAAAAAAAAAAAAAAAGAGAGAATTTCATATGGACTGATATGAAAGATATATATATATATATTTATTTATTTGTTGTATATACTGCTTAAAAAACAGTAATTCTAAAAACTTAAATTTGAAGTTTATACTAATTAGAAAATATTATATAAACAAATATAATGTTATGTTTATTGAAAAAAGTTTTGAAATTAAAAAAAAGTTTTTAATCAAATTTGATAGAATTTCATTTGAAGGGTAGTCTACCTTACAAATACAATCCAGAATAATTAATATAAAAATCAAATCATATACAACAGACAGATAACTACACAAAAATCACACACCTAAATGGATGAAAATATAAGATAAAAATTCAAATAAATATAAAAAATTTCATACATGCAAATAAAAAACAAATTAAAGAAATTAAAAAAAATTTATTTCATGATAGCAGGCACATTTTATTATTTAAGCGAAAAAAAAAAACAAACAATTGGGGTATAAATATTACTTCAAAATTACAATCAGAAGACATTTAAAAATTCAGTTCGATAAAATGCACTAAATTTTACATCACAGAGCAATCACTGTCAGCATTAAAGCCAAATGAAACATTAGCAACTATGTAATAAGAAATTACAATGCAACTTCAAAAAAAAATTCTTTGATGAATTTTAAAATTATTTTTTGATATGTTTTCCAGTAATATTTTGTTATTATACTTAAGATATATATTTAATTTAAATTTATATAGATTAAAATTCTAGTTAAAAATAACTTTGCAATGTAAAAATTTATACTCACAATTCCTATTTAACTTGCTCAAACAAAGAGATTAAAACCATTTAAAAATGTAGTTTAAATTAATATTTTCTTTACAATTTATATTTAGTACTCTTATGTGTACATATAATACAAATGTAAGTATTTATTATGAGGAAAAAAAATATTTTACTAAAGAAAATATTTTTCTTTTCAGAAATAACTTTTGAAGGAGTCAACTTTGTTGCTCAGAGCAGCTATTTTGTGCTTTTTGTCCCATTTCTATCTTTTGTTTAAAATGAATTAAATCTTTGTTTTGATGTTGTTTATACAATGTTATAATACCAATAAAACTCAAAATTTTAATCAAATTTTTCAAATTCAATTTTTGATATTTAGTACACAAATTTTTAAACAGAAGTTTTTCAAAGAAGTTCAATTGAGATTTCCCTTGCTTTAAAACTGAAAACCGACTTACATTAAATGGCCTTTGAGGATGAGCCTTAATTATGTGCTGTAAATGAAATTTTACATAGTCTTTCAGTAATGTACTTAAACTGATATTTTTAAATTCATTAGGGAGTTTGTACTTAGTTACAAAATTATCCCCACTAGTAAAGCAAAATGAATCTATGACATCTTGTGTTTGAGTATAAAATTTACTTACAGTTATACGCTTGACAATATCATGATTATGCTTTGATAAGTAACATCTAATTTCTTCAAGGCTCATATCATGGACATCTTTCATTAGATCTGTAGTAAAAGCCATAAAGGCAGCCATTTTAGCAGATCTGGATCTTGTTTTCAAACATTCTTCCTCAAAACTTTCATTAACAGAATCCAATTCAGGCTCTAAGGAGTCAGTTTGATGATCACAGATGTGTGAATTTTTCACACAGTTTTGTGAGAGATGATTACCAGTAACATTTTCTGCGTTTGATCCTATATTTGTGATAGTGGTTTTAACGTTATAATTTTTACCACCATTATGATTTATAAAAGATGTATTTTGCAAGGTCTGTTGCGCAGGCTGATGATAGAAGTCATGCAATCGTTTCAATATTGAATCTAAATTTGTTGCATCACCAGAAATTTGAAAAATTGGTGGAGGAATAGATGATGACATACTTTTATTAAATGCATTTATAATTTCAGATGAATTAGAAGAATGTGAACAATTGCAACATGGCATTACATAAATGGTAGGATTATTCCCAAGGTTAAGACTGCGTACAGTAGTTGGATAATAAGTATATGGTTGGAAAACAGGAGAACTTACAATTTGAGACAGTGGGTTAAAAATAGAACCAGAATTTAAAACTACAGGTGTTAACATTCCAGAAACAGGATTTCCTGCAATTATATTGCTATTGGAAGTTTTAATAAGTTTTACTTCTTGATTTAAGCTCGAATTGTTTTGATTTTTAATAGGTGGCTTATCAGAATTCGCAACATGCTTTATATCTTGATTTGTGTTCAAATTTATGTTTTCAGTATACTCAGTTTCAAAACAATTAGTGTTTTTTACAGATGAATTTTTACTAGAAATTATACTACTATTCTGATTTGAGTTAAAAATAATATTTTCTAACTCTTTGTTTAGATCTAATGAATCTCCTTTCACTGGCAAAGTGGTTGCAGATATTATTTTGGATTTTTTATGGGCCCGGTCTTTTAAAATTTCATAACAAGTTCTTTTTAATGGTTTTCTAGGCTTTACATCCAACTGCGGGATCATTTTCTTTGGACTTTTATTTAAATCAGAATTCAATGCCTCGGTTTCCTTCTTCAATTTTTGTGAAGCGTTTGAATTGAATTGAGCTTTAGGAGGAATAATTGTTTGTTTTTCAGATGCTTTTTTAGATTGAGAGCTTTCAAAGCCAGATTTTTGTTCTACATTCTTTTGAACCGACACAACATTTTTTAAATTATCATTGGGCTTTTCTGAAAATTTCAAAAGCAAACTCTGTAAGGTATTGTCATAATTTTTCTTCTCATGTACAGATGTTTTATTGGAAGAAGCATTAACTGGTGAAGTGGATTTCTTTGGTAAACTGACTGATGAATCAACAAAGGAATGAGAATATGATTGGGAATTAATATTTGTGATTTTGCGCTTAGAACTTCTTGTATTTTTATGTTGTCCAGAAGATTCCTTCAAATTTGTATTAGTGCCTAATACTATCTTTTCAACTAAATTTTTTCTCGTTCGAGCATATGTTCCATTTAATTTTTTGATTGGAAAAGTGGAAGAATTGACACCATTTTTTGTACATTCATCATTTTTAGCAATGTAATCTTCAAATACTGCATCACCAGCTTCATAAATAAGTTTAGATTTCTTTGAATTGGAATTTATAGACTTTTTTAGTCTTTTTGAAGGAAGTCTATTTATTTTCACTGAATTACATAGTTCGTTAGAATTGTTTGCATTAAAAACATCACTAGTTCTAACATTTTGAAAGGAGAGACTTTTTGAACGAATTGCACGTTTCTTTCCTATACTGCTTTCTACAGAAGGCACAAGGCTATTAGCTGCACTTCTTTTACGAGAGGGCATTACAGATCCATTCTTCCTGGTGTAGGTTTTGGTAGAATTCATTAAGAAATCAGGAATATTTAATACTGCTGATTCCTTTTCAGAGTTAATAGGAACTTCTTTATCAGCCGATTCTAAATCATCATACTGCTCATGTTGAATATTTTCAAAAGGAAATGTAGGTTTAGGATCAGAAAATATTCCCAAAAAATTATCAGTGTCACACGAATCAAATAAACAATTTCCGATGTCTAAACCATCATCTATTTTACTAACCATAATTAAAAATTTTCCAAAAAATGTAAGATGTTAAAGTTCAAGCATGTAGCAACCTAAAATTATAAACAAATTTTGTTTAGCACATAATTAAAAAAAATAAAATAATCATTTATTGCAAAAAAGTTATATCATTCATTATAAATAAAAAATGGAAGTTTCAAATAAACTTAGAAGAAAAGAGCAAATTAGTAATTTCACTTTCATCACTTGACTCTATGATGTTATGTTACTTTCTAATGATTACAAATAAAATATAAAAAAAGAGCAAGATTCAGTGATTTTAATAAATTAAAATTTTTTAATAGTATAATTATTTTAAATCATAAGTTTCACACATTAAAGTAGTATTTATAACCAACTTCATCATTACAAATGTATGCATCAAGCATGACTCAATAAAAAGTTATTATTTGAAATATTATGCATTTTTTTTTTGAAAAATAAAGCATTTATTGAAACTAAATTAATAGATAAAATGGAATAGGAATCTTAAAAGGCATTAGCTTGTCTTATTTTCATACTTTTTACAATATTCCACATTTTTGTTTTGGTAAAAAAGAATTGCAGTCTCTAACAAAAATTGGATAAATAATATTTTTTACACTTATTTTAATCAATTTCAGTGTTTATATTCTGATTTAATAAATATATCTAGAATGATATATTTAATATCAGTTAAGATATTTTTTATACACTATAATTATCAACTTGCAAATCATAAAAGGAGATAAATCACGGTCTAATTGCTTTATTAAAAGTAAATTTATTATATAAAAAGTTATTCAAAGAAATATAACAAGAGAAAAAATAAAGTATGCATTTAACTTTCAGAAAAGTTAACAATATTTAGTAAAAATGAAAAAAGGAACCTTTTCTTTATGCTTAATTTAGGACAAATGAAGGAAAAAAGAGATGCTGCCCATTCATAGAATTATTCACATACTGGGGCACATAAGGCAGAAGTTATTACACTGATTCAATTAGGATATAAATAATCTTGGTCCACCAACACATGAAAGCATGTAATGCCTATCTTTATAAGCAAATCAAGTGTAATCGTATCTAGCAGAGAACACTTCTAACTTTTCCCAGGAGCAATATCACTATTTTGGAATTTGATACTCCTTAAATTTGGTGTTGATTAATAATTTAGATTTAAAGAGAAGAAAATAATATTGCAGAAAAAAGAAGGCTGATTTTGTATGTGCACCTACTTCTTCATCAACAAGGATTTATTGAAGAACTATCTTAATATTTGCAATAAGTATGTCAGTGGTTCCTAACAAAGAAGCTTTTCTAATCAGGAAAAAGCCTTTCATTCACCAAAACTTAGACTGTTATTAGAAAATAATTTTTTTCTCATGCATACGAGATTTTAAAACCT
The DNA here is from genome assembly GCA_030067965.1 of Latrodectus elegans. Classification (NCBI taxonomy): domain Eukaryota; kingdom Metazoa; phylum Arthropoda; class Arachnida; order Araneae; family Theridiidae; genus Latrodectus; species Latrodectus elegans. The sequence continues at coordinate 99,501,465 of CM057813.1, forward strand.
TAACTGCCTAAGTTACTGTAGAGATCTTGTCACCAAAATTATCACCAAAAGTCTCCTATTTTTCAAGTTGAAAGAATTTACAAAAAAGCATTGGCTTATTTTTTGTTGGGATCAGTGGTTTTATCATCGTACTAATGGAACCAATAAATAAGAAACTGCTTTAATATTTTTTCCTTAGATAGTGTGGATTTTTCAAATTTGGTATTGATTAATGATTTATGGCTTCTTTCCATTTTCAATTAGAAAACCAATTACTTAGTTACAAAGATGAGAAATTCACAAAAGCCTTAATTGAAACTAGTTAATGAACAAATTTTTTTCATGCAAAAATTTGAAAGGCTCAGAAGCAAGAAAATTGTTAAGAGAAACACCAATAAATCTTTTAAGTCAAATGACTAGGGAGGGGGAGGGAATGTGAGAATAGCATTCCTTATATATGAATGAGTGCTTTTATTGGTATATAGTCAATTATGGTTTCTTTCATAATTGTTGAATTTTTCCATAATAATCACAATTGCAGAAGATTTTACTAAGATACTAAATTTCTTTTTGCAGAGTAAAATGCAACGAATATGGACTAATATTAGTACTAATATAAAAATTATGACTAATATAAGTTTTTTCTTAATTATATAAAACTAAATAAAAAACAATAAAATTCATCTTTTTTATAGAAACATTTTTCATTATACATTCATCGTTTTCTATATTTTGCATCCTGAATTAATAATATCAGTCTCATTATGATATTTATGCCAAAATATCAGTCATTACCTCTCAAAAAAAGTTAAAGAAAAAAAAATTCTTAACTAAACCTTAACATAATTTTAAATGATGATACAAAGCTTATAATGAACTTAAACTTATGGTGCTGCTATAATAAATAGAATGCTCTAAAATAACTTAATTCCATTAAAGTTTTAGATAATCTATTTATACCAGAATACCTAGTTCCCCATTCATTTGAACAGCAGAAGGAAAATTTCAAGTATACGCAACAAGTCTGTCACGCTTTTCAAAAATGTCATTGATGGAAAAATCACAAGATTTTCAAATGCAAAATATCTAAAAATAATAATCTACCAAATCAACAAATTGTGGTAAAATCATGATTTTATAAATCTTGATTACACTCAATCTCCAATTTTGAATATTTTATTATATTTATTTACTAAAGAACTATTGCAAAACTACAGGCTACAAGCAGCACATGTTTTACAGAATTTAAATATTGTAAAACAAATATATATTTCTAAAAGTCAATATCATTTGTAATAGTCAATAAAATATAATCCTAATCCTTTTTTTAAATATTTCTTTAAATTCCTCAAAAGAATACAAATATTTTAAAAATATGTAGTATACAACAAATCCAAGCATTTTACATTTTTAGGAAAATTTGAGTTTTTAATTAACCGTCTTAAAATAACATTTAAAATATAATACAATTCAACAAAAAATGTTTTAAATATTTCTACACTTCCATTTAAAAAATTATACATATTTTAATAAATAAAATAGCAAATTAAATAGAATGATAAAGTATAATTATTTACCTAATCATCAACTTTTCTTATGTTCCAAATTTAAAAAAAATTAAAATTTTTAAAAATATAAATTACAAATGAAACAACTTAACAAAATTATAAAGCTTAAGACTAGGTGCCTGTATAGGCAATAAAATGTACCAAACTGGCTTATCATATTAGAATGCATTTGTATGGCATAACTTTCATTTTATATCATAACATGATTGTGTACACATGCAAAATATGTTCTGCGTGCTAGTAACCCTTGTGTCTGCCATACGAAAAATATTAATGGATGATAATCGCTGTACCTATCAAATGATACAGAAGGAACTTAACATTGGATTCACAGCCATACACAAGATCATTCATGAAGAATTACGTATGAAAAAAGTAGTTTGCCGTTGGGTTCCCCATAATCTAACTGAGCACTAAAACTAGGAGCTTGTCAGAATCAGTAAAGAAACTCTTAAATTGCTAAATCATGGTGGCCACCGCATCATTTCTAACATTGTAACAGGTGATGAAACGTACATAGCGTTTTTTTACGTTCCAACACATCAAGAAAGCAAAGTATGAGTCTTTAAAGATGATTCCACGCCGAAAATGGTGAAAAAATGCGCACTGAAAAAAGTGATGCATGCCGTTTTCTTCAGAAGTACGGGACTGGTCACAGCCATCAAGTTGGAAGGACAGAAGAAAGTAACAGCAAACTGGCATACCATGAAATGCCTTCCAGAAATTCTACAAGAACTGAATGTTAAGAGACTAATACTTCACAATGACTATGCATCTTCACATACAGCCGGATTAACAATTGAGTTTCTTAAACAAAAAGAAATTAAAGTGATTGAACATCTGCCGTATTCATCTGATATAGCTATGTGCGACTTTTGGTTATTCTTTAATCTAAAAAAGAACTTGCGTGTTACGTGAACGTCGTTTTCATTCAGAAGAAGAGATTGATGTGGCTATAAATGCATTTTTTTCATCTATTCCAAGAAATAAATGGCTTGAGGCATTTAATCTGTGGAAAATTCGTCTACAAAAGTGCATTGATGCTGGAGGAGACTACTTTGAATGCAGCTAAAATTTTGTAAGTATAGCTTTAAAAACCTAGTTGTATCTCAAAAACTTCAGATTGACCCTTGTATACTACACTATACACATTTTTCTTGCTTTTGCTGAAGCGAATTGATCAATTACTTTATCAAAGTTGATCATTTCAAATTTTTCTTTTTCTACACTTAAAATTGTTAGATCACTCTTAGATGGTTTTAACGAATGATGAATCATAAACAAGTCAGAATTAATTTTATTTTGCTGAATGAACATTTACAGCTTGCAATTGATGTCGAAATAGTTAAAAGTATTTGAATGGCAACCTCTTCTTCTATTTATCTTCACCGTATGAGATAAGGCATGTTGGAAGTTCTAATGGAGTTCTAGGTCAACTCAACCTTTCAGTGGGTCAATTAACAGAGTATCAATCATGCTAGGGAACTAAACACCGGGGATTTCACTTTGGGCTAACCACATAACCGGGACATTTGCTTCACACCACAGAGTTTTCGGTTACAAAAAGAGATATGGGCACTATAGGCCTTGATCCGGATATTACAATTTTGAAGTCAGGATATTTTTTTTATTTATCAATTAATTTTTAACTTTTTAGAAAATTGATTTTAATGATTTAATATTTCCATAAAAATGACTTAAAAAATTTTAATCTATTTTTTTTAGCTTGTTAACCAATTGAAACAACCAAACATTTTGATTCCCTATTAATTGTGCATTATGTTATTCATGAAAGACTTTACAAATTGTTCAACATTAGGTGTTGAATGTATGCTAGAATTTAGCTTAACAAATTTTCTAAAAGTCTATAAAATAAATAACTTTACAAACTCTAGTTATTTATCGAAAATAATAATTGGGTAAGACTTTACACCTCTAATTTAGGCTAAACTCACCTGATTTTTCACACTAATATCTTTTTAAACATTTCATTAACTTTATGGGAAATTTGCCATTTAAAATAGCTTTTAAAATTATATCATTCAGGCCACTAACATGAACCAAAATTATTTTTTATCTAAAAATTTAAATCACAAAATGTTATATTAATAAATTATGAATATTTCATTTTTATACCATAAAATCAATTTTTCTGATTTTATAGAAGACCTTTGTTAACAAGTTTTCATCTGATTTTAGTTTAGATAGCTAAATTATGCCATAGCATAAACAATGCAATTTTCAGATAAGCAAAGGAATGCTAATAATGACAACAAAAATATTTTGCAAATTTCTTAAATCAAAACACATAAATTTAAGTAAAATTATGTATATTTAATATAATCAGAAATTTTCAGCCAAATGATATACATTATATAATTAAAAATAATTTTTTCTCAAAACTGATGCACTCTATATTGTTTTTTCAAGTTTTTTATTGATTCAAATTATTATCAAGAATCACAAGTACTGAGACAGGCCTAATTTTATTTAAAGAAATTTTTTGAATCAGTTGTCATAGTAGCAAAAATTTTCTTCGTATATTTAAGGCATTGAATGAAACTTTTTTTTTTTTTGAGATAACCAATTGCTTTTTTTGAGATTACCAAATGATTTTATGGTATATATTTCATTAAAATAAGGGCTAATTTTTATTAAAATAAAAAATTATTTCTATTAAAAATCATTTTAGAAGTGCTGTTCACGCAGAGACAAACAGTTTTTTTCTTCCAATAAATTTATATCGTTTAAAGACGATCTTAAAATTTTACAATGTAGAATGAAAAATATGAACAATTTCTTTATGAATTTCTTGAACAAATTTTTCAAGTTAAAAGATTTGTTTTTATATAAATTGAACTAATTAATTAATAAATATATTCTGGTTATTTAAACATACAAAAAAAAGAAAAATATTTTAAAAAGAGGAAAAAAAAAAAAAAAAACATTTATCGTTTTTTTTTAACATTTATCATGTGAAAAAATAATTTTTCAATAAAAGGGGCTAATGTAAAGCCAACAAAATTATGAGTCAACTAAAAATTATTTCCCCAAACAAAAACATTTAAAGATTAAATTATTATTTCTAAATTAATAGTTTTTACAAATAAGTAATTTAATATTTAATTTTCAAAACTCTGCCTGTATATGTTAATAAATATTAATACCAGCAAAAAATGAAATAACTATTCAAATCGAAAGAATACGTAGTAGACAGAAAATACAACTTATATAGTTTAAATGTCAAAACTCCAGATTTTCAAAAGTTTACATTTTTATTTCTGATGAAGCGATGTTTGAGAAGAATGTGTTTTTCTAGAATTTGGAGGTAATTACTTCGTGATCTGCCTCCATTTTGATTTGAGAAAGACAATTCCCTACGTGGCATACTGCAGTGCTATTTTATAAAAAATTCCCCCTTTCTTTGAAGGTCAGTCTGGTGGTGGACACAATATTTTGGACTAAAGGAACCTCTAATATGAAACATGTTTCAGCAGGAATTTTCTCACGAGTGTAAGGCTACAGTAAAGTCAGAGATAAAAAATGCAAGGATTTTAATTTTATTTTTTGGGACAATGGATAATATAATTTCACAAAGTCTAAATAACTGAAAGTAATCTTTCTATATCACTTCTTGATAGCTTAAGTAAAATCTGACTTTTCTGTTAATATTAACACATTTAAATTCTTACAAGTTTTCATTAATAATATTTCAATTTTATGACATTTCTTATTTTGTGAATAATTTTTATTACGTTATTATAGCCAAAATAAGATTACATTTTCACATTTTTTATCATAAAAGAAAATTAAAAGTATTAATGAAATACTGCTTGTTAAATAAAATAATTTAATCTGTTATCAGAAATTAAAAATAGCACGTCAAATAATATTTCAAAACACTGAAGTTTCAATTTTTTTTTAAGTTTTGAATTTTTGAATAATTATTACATCTAGAGGAGTCCAGTGGAAATAATATTCATTAAACGTTTTTTTTTTTATTTCGAGTAAAACTTATTTGCTCAGTTAATATTATTATTATAACTTTTTTTAGTATATAACTTTACTTAGACAACCTATATAACAATTAGGACTCATAAAGGGCATTGTGAATCCTAGTGTAATCAAAAAACAAAAAAGGTGTATTTTATGAGCTTACTCTTCTGTAATTTCCCTGAGTTAACAAATCCAAAAATTACTAGGTATATAACATTAACACAAATAATTTGGTTAATAGCTAAATACAAACCTCTCATATGCATAAAAATGGAACTTACCAACCTAATATATATTCCAGAAATTTTATATGAAAAAATTAAGATATTTTCATTACTTATACGTTTGCAAGATTTGTAGTACAAAACAATAGTATCACAAACTTTGAGCAAAGTATGAAACTTAAAAAGGGAAGGATTAAAAGAATGAAAACTGGTAATCAAACTGATTAAGAAATGAAAATAGAAAGCCTGATTTAAAGAAGCTAATTTTTAAAAGGAACTAAACTAAAATTATTAATAAGGAAATATAAGAGTAAGAGTTTAATTTATGGCAATCTCCTGTAGCTCTTACCCATTTTCATCAACAACCTCTTCTCTTTTCCAAATCAGATTCTTCTCGGGAGTTTTTTTCTTAAATTTTACATTGGTCATGACACAATAGTTATAAAATGCAAAGTTTATTTCTCTGAATAAAAGTGATATTATTATAAATCTGAGATTGAAATTTTTTAAAAATTTTGTTTATCTTTTGAATGATTTGATGCCCACATGCAAGTTGCACCCAGGGTATGATAGCCCTCCTTGCTACACCTCTGATTTTATAGACTAGTGCCGATGTATTGCAAACAATGATTATGGGAGTTATTTTATGTGATATCATATACAGTATCATTGGTTAATTAGAAGGTCTAGTTTTTGTAAGGTTTGTTTACATAATAATTATTGTCTAATTTCTAAATTGCAGTTAGATTGCACTACAGTGAGATTTTTTTAAGGTGGATGCCACAACTTGATTCATTAAAACTTAAGTTTTCATAAATATGCATTTTATTATGTTACAGATTTGGTTTTATTGCTCAGCTGTTACCTGTTGCAGACTGTGATATTTAGTTTATAGTTATTAGCATTTTAATATTTCTGTAGCATATAATTATTATATTAAAATATTCAAAATTTGATATTTGAAATACTAATTGCACAATTGCAAAGTTGAAGCTTGAGGTAGATCAGTATTTGTTAAGTGGATTTTGTGTGCAGTGATGTAATTTAGACTGACGAGATAGCTGTGCACAACCTTTGGTGCGAAAAGTGGAAATCACGCCCACCAATCCTGCATTGTTACCCAGTTTGCTTTACACAAATTATTACATTCATATAACAATTAATTAAATTCTAAATTGTGATAAATAAACAAAACTTCACACACACAACCATTTACAAATAAATTTAAGAAAAATAAAAACACAGCATAAGTTTTAAGAGTTAGTAAAATTACGAACAAATTGTGTATATTGGATTTAATGCAAAGTAATTTATAGGTTTGACATATTTCCCAGTCACACTGGCTCATTTGGAGAAAAGGGCACAAACTTTATTGCCACCCGCATGCTACTAATCTCACTAAATTCACAATGTTACAAATATTAGGATTAAGATCAACATGAATTTTTATGAAAAAAATTATGTAAAAGAATTTAAGTATGATGAAAGAAATTAAGCATTATTAAAGAAATTATTAAGTAACACATGCATTTTGATTTAGAGCTGAAAAAAAGCTTTTAGACAGAATTATTTATAAATGCAAGGCCCACACATTTATTGAATTCATTTACAAAACCTTAATATACTTGGATGAAAGAACAATTTATAATATCAAATATTTTTAAATAACAGTGTTTTGCAGAACATCAGAAAACAAGTTAATTAAAATTCATAACAAAATGTCAACCACAAAACAGATTAGATAAAAATCAGTTAAAAATTACATAAAGAAAATTGTTATGACACTAAACTATAATCATGCATATAATTTACTGAAACAATTAATCAAAAAATTAAATTTCCTGTCCAATTATGGAAAAGTAAAATAAGAATAAATTATAAATTATGGAAAAGTAAAATAAGAATAGAGGAAAAGTAAAATAAGATAAAAATTTATGATTCCACATATGAAATATTTTTAGATCATAACACACAACTTTGTGATTACAAAATCAGAAATATATATTTATATCAATATATTAAAGAAAATAAATGTGATATCAGAAAATTTTCATCTAAGAAACTGACTAAAAATAGAAATAATATTTGATGAGAATGATGAATTAATATTTTAAAATATGTATAACTAATTTTGATATAATTTCAACAATTATAAAGCATGCATCACTAAAGAAGAATTAACATTTTTTTGCTAAGTTGACTATTGGATTAATTATTCTAGAATTCTTAGTAAAATCTAGTATATTAAACACTTATAGTGCAGTCTTAAGAAATGTCACCAACAGATATATAAATGCAATCTATAACCATCAGCATAAGTTTTTTTTTTTTTTTTTATCAGTGATTTAGGTTTTTAGAAGAAATGATTATATTACTTTATCAATGTTAAGTATACAATTTTTCAAAAGAAAAATGTTTTTTTTTTTTTTTAATGTTCCAAATACATAATTTTTTTAATTTCACTAGCTTTTAATTTTCTTCATTAATGACTTTGGACTGATTTATGTTAAACATCAAGTGGTTGTTTCTTTCATTCCAGTTGAAATCATGATTATGTCGCTTTATCACAATTCTCATTAGTTTAAAATATTTGTGACACCTGATAATGTTTTATCAAACTACGCAGAATTAATTACGACATGATATTGAGATAGCATCATAAATCAACTTGTCAACAAATTAAATAACTTCAAATTGATTCTTTCAAGTGGTACCAAACATGGTGAAATTCACTTTGTTAATAAAACATTTTCTTAAAGACCTAAACATCAGTTTGAGAAGCTGTTTTCAATTAATTTAAGCCAATAATAAGTTGACATTAAGGGGAAAAAAGCAAAATGGAGAGGACAAAACAAAACATTCATTTTATCGTCAGTTTAAATTGGCAAGTATGATTTAAATTTTTAAAAATTATATGAAATAAATTCTAAATTATTAATTGCAATATTTGAAAATGATTTCTTTTAAATCTTAAGATTAATACCTTGCCTATAACAACATTAAAAACATTTTCTAACTTTTGTCGTGTTAATTAAGAGAAAAGAAAGATATATGTAAAATGCATATTCTTCACTTAAAATCTGGAAGAAATTCAACGTTTTTTCAACATACTCGAGACATGTAATTTTGTTCTTCATTAGTTGGGAAATCTGAGATTCAATAGATATCTGGCTAAATCAATTTGTCAAAAAACTAGGTATTATTTTCAGCAGTACACAAATGAGAAACGAGATAAGCAAGAATTAATAAAAAAACTGCACCATCAAAAATGTGTTAAAAAACAAGGTTTAATACAAAGAATGATTTTATTATGTTTGAAGACATTCTTGTAAAGACCAAAACATAAGAACTGAAAGTTTTTAAATACTTTTACCAAAACTGCTATTTTATAATTTGCATTGTTTGTAAAACATGATTGCAGTTATTTTCCTAATTTAACTATTTCTGAGAATAATCTTGTATATACAATGGATTGTTGAACACAAAAGTTCTGAGTCTTGAACACAAAGTTCTTTCCATTAATTTTGTAAAAATAGATAAAAAAAATGTATAGATTTTAAGTGAGTCAAATGAAAAAAACTTTACTTAGTTTAGCACATGCAACTTCAGTTTCAATACTTGTATCAAAAAGATAAAATGAGATAAGTATTACATATTTGATATTAGAATACACATAATTAGAAGCAATTTGACAGATGGAATTCTGATAGAAATATTTTTCATTTTAAATTTGAAGAAAAATCAAATCGTCTAAAAATAATAACACAATTGTTTTAAAAACAAAATAATTACTATCAAATTAAAAACAGGAATTATAGAAATTTCTTAAAATAACTTTCTGTTAATAGGAAACACTATAAAACTAAAACTAAGAGTTCCAACATATCCAAAATGAAATTAAAACGAACTTAGAATTATGAAATTATAACGAGAGGATGCAGAAACAGCTGTCAATCTGATATAGTTTCATAAGAGACAAACTTACAACCATTGCACGTTAGAAGATGAGCTAACTTAAATATTTTAACAAAATTTACAGTTATGTAACAAATGACCATATCCCCTTGCATTTACACAATTGGCACAATAATCAAAAATTGAAGAAATTCACTCAATTTGGCCTCGCAGAATCTCAAAACTTAATATCTTGTGAGGTTGAGCCTCAATCTTTAAGATGTTTTGATCCCCCAGAAGGAATGCCAAGAATCATCTTCCACATTGATATGAATTCACTGCAAACAAGCAAACTTACATCAAAGATCATCTTAGGCAGTTAGCACTAGAAATTATTAATTGCACCCCCAGCGATGCAGTGCAAATGCATACAGGTGGTAGTTGTACAAATTATGATAAAGCATCATAACCCTAATAATCGTTCAGTCTTGGAATGAGAGTTGATAGTTATTAAGGAGATGCTTGCTGCCATCATTTTCAGCAACTGTGGCTTTTGAGAACTATGGATTATCCCAACAGCCGCAGTACACTACAACATCCCAATGACTGGTCCTTTATAAGTGATGAAACAAGAATATATATTCTGCTCAAACTTAAAATGATCTTCCAAGACCATGATGTACATCTCCAGTGGATTCCATCCCATGTAAATTTTAGTGGCAATGAGACCGAATAGACTGGCCAAAGATGGCAGTGAAAAAGATACGCCCACTGATTACATTCCAGGAACTTTAATGAAAAATTTAGACTAAATTCAATATGGCAAAAATATATTATTCCACATACACAAGAATAACACTTTAGAACTCTTCTGGAAATAAAATGTGACCAAACATCTCATATTGCCATGGCTATATTCTTAAGTTGACATCTAAAATATTTATCATTTGAAAGTGGTAGAAAAAAATTATCCCACTTGTAAATAATGTTGTGAACATCCAGCCTCACAAAAACATATTCTAGATAGTATCAGACTTTTTCAAGGAGATTTATTTTTAGTTTTCCCTCCGAATCATCAACTTTCTGACTGTTAAGAATTTATTGCAGCTGATCTGACAAATGTCCGATCTTTAAAGAGGATAAGCCACAATGGAACTAGTAGGGTACCGCCTTCTATTGCGATCATTGCAACTTTTTTCGTCGCAACCCAGAAAGGGCACCCATTGGCGTAAGAAACTGGGCTTTTCCAGATTTCGAATTACTAGGCTTAACACTACACAAGAAAACAAAAATAACAACCATTTAAATAAAGTTGGGTCACCCCACAGATTTTAAATTGCTCAGCCTAATGGTACAGAAAACAATAATTATAATAAGAATTGAAGATTCTATTAAAAATTATAGAATTAAAATGCAAAGAAATAAAAAACAAAAATTATTGCATTTAATATCATTTAGTTAAAGGTAAACAAAATTATGAATTTCAGTGATTTAAGATAGAATGTTACAAATCATTATAAAATAAGAGTAGACAAATCTAGAATTAAAAAATAGAATAATTCTATAATTTCATTTACTATTTGAAAATTAAGTACTTAACATACAATTCTAGGAATTCTATGCCTGCAAAAAATAATTAAAATAAAATTCTTACTTTCATTTTTCGCCTGGCGCTCTACATGCACAGCAAAATTCACAAATTGAATATACAAGTCAAAATTTAATTTCTGGCATGATATCCATAGTGAAATACAAAATGAATATAAAAGACATTATTGAAATTACAGCACTATATCTACAGCGAAAAGCAAAATGAATATAATGGACAGCATTGAAATTCTGGCACTATATCCACAGTGAAATAAAAAATGCAAATATAAAAGCCAATATTTATATTCCACGCTACATCCGAAGAAAAAAAAAAAAAAAACGAACAATTTACAAAAGAAAAAAATATGCTGTTGCCACTGAAAAGAAGCATACATAAAATGTAAATATGATGTAAAACACGAGAAAAACAAAATCTGGCAACTAAAAAGTGAGAAGCAACAAAAACTGAGTTTGGCAACACTATAGTAAAGAAAGAAAAAACTCAAATTGAAACCACTACAATCAAAACAAAGGGCGCTAGATTTGGCGAGAAATCACTTAGTGGGGGACATCTTACTTACACTTCCACAACAACAACTGAGTAAAAAAGCTAATTCACAATAGAGTAAATAATACATTTTTATGTAAGCTTTGATTTTTAATCTACAACAATTACAAATCACAATAAACTTAAATACATGTCAAATATTTCAACACTATAGGTAATATAAATTACACAAATTATTATGCATAACAGCAATTTTAATTGAATAACAATTATTACGAGTAGAGGAAATATCAAAATAAACACAAATTGAAATTTATCGCAAGCCATATACTTCACTAACTACATACAAAAATTAGGATATTTTTATTTAATTAATTTTAAAACAAACTTTTTCGATATCAAACACGAATATTTCCAACATAAAAATTTAAAAAACAGCATTTTTTGAAAGATTCAATAATTCCAAGCAAATTTTGTTCATGCACACACAAGGTTACATCATAAAACTGCAAGAATCCATACCAGCACAGTAATCTACAGGTTTGGCACACTTGACATCTGTATCTACTTGTAAAACTGAACTTTTGAATAAATTTTGGCAAATTTATAGCAGTTTTTTTTAAAACCAATGTTAACTTTTTATTTAAATAACAATGCTACTAAAATTTGAGATAATGCCTGAGCATATTTTCGACTCTTCTAAGAATAATTATTTGATTAGTTAAGCTTTTGACGGAAATATGAGGTATATATAAAGCAACGGTATATTATAATAAAAACAAATGTAACTAGAAATAGTCTCAATGCTGCATTATGCTAGAAAAGTAGTTTAAATTTAAACAAACCACACAGTTTTCATATAGCAGACAAATAAAACTAAATTAGTACACCAAAATCTTTCTATAAAATTTACATAATAATGTGTTACTTTTGTGGAAAAATATTGGAAAACAATAACTATAAATTATTTTTTTTCGTAAATTATAATTTAACTATCTATATTAGAAATTAATTCAATTATAAAAACATCAGTATTTATTACAGAATGAAAAAGACACTTGAATAAGCAAACACTAAAAATTATAAACAAACGCACGTTTTTACAAGACATTTATACAAAGTTTGATATTACATTTATCTTAAATATTTTTGATATTACTTCAATAAGATCATTAAAATGATAAAAACTTCAGATTCAGAGGAAAATTTGATCACTATATAATTACCCAATAATAATAAACTTCTTATAAACAGTATATCTACACTTGATTTTTAAACAGACTGGAAGCTAATATTTTTCATTAGTAATATGACAAAAATAGTTTTGGAGCATTATGCTCGTAGGCTTATAGCTCGCACATTGCGTAAGATTGAGTTTTTTCCCAAAACTCGTCAAAAATTAAGAACACCATTTTGGGAAAGAGAGACAGTAAATATTTTTCATATCTTCATCAATTCTCTATTCCCTCCGCAACAAAATGTATTTCAGTTCAGTTGTTAACCATGCTAAATTTTATAAATTAAATAAACTAGAAACATTGCACTAGAACTAGATATATCATTTTTATTATTATTAGTCTCCGATACTTTTCTAAATATTTTTTTTTTGATTCAAACAATATTTTTAATCGATATTATATAAATATTTTATTCCTTAGTATTTAACTGATTGAAACTGGCAACAATTGATTAAAGGTGAAGTGTAGAGAACTTTTGTTTTCATCCTCAGTTACATAAGTCTGTTGCGTATTCATTGTTAATAGAGTGAAATGGCTATGGTAAGCGCTAATGTATTTTTTCGTGAAATTAGTAAAATAAGTAAATGTATAATTATTCAACAAAGAGGAGCTGTCACAGCTGCAGCTCCGAAAGCGAATGTGAAAACATTTTCGATTTACCGTTGGGATCCTGATAATCCAAAAGAAAAACCACGAATGCAAAATTATGAAGTTGATTTGAATAATTGTGGCCCGATGGTGTTAGATGCCTTGATCAAGATCAAGAACGAATTAGACCCAACTCTGACATTCCGTAGATCTTGTCGAGAAGGCATTTGTGGGTCTTGTGCAATGAACATCGGTGGTGTCAATACTTTGGCATGTATTTGTAAAATTGATACCGATGTTAAAAAGGTATCAAAGATATATCCTTTACCCCACATGTATGTGGTTAAAGATCTTGTTCCTGATATGAATAACTTCTATCAACAATACAAATCTATTCAGCCGTGGCTGCAGAAGAAAACAGAGGAACCTTATGGCCAGAAGCAAAATTTGCAAAGTATTGAGGATAGGAAGAAATTGGATGGATTGTATGAATGCATTCTTTGTGCTTGTTGTTCTACATCTTGTCCAAGTTATTGGTGGAATGGGGATCGTTATTTAGGACCAGCAGTCCTCATGCAAGCGTATCGATGGGTGATAGATTCTCGTGATGAAGCAACTGAAAAAAGATTGGACAAGTTGCGGGATCCATTTTCAGTCTACAGGTGTCATACAATTATGAATTGTACCAAAACCTGTCCGAAAAGTCTGAATCCAGGTCGTGCTATTGGGGAACTAAAGAAACTGCTTTCTGGGTTATCCAAGAAGGATACACCACAGTTATCTGGTGAAGCGTAATCGATGTAGAATCATGAAGTTGCATTAAAGAAATGCTTTCCTAAAAAAATTGTTTATTAATGAATACAAAAAGCTGAAAAATCTCAGATCTGAAGAAACTCTCATTTTAAATGTAGAATCTTATTTCTGTGAAAATACATTAAAACGATGTAATTATAGATATAAAAGAAATAATTAAATGTTACTGAATCCTAAGATTGTGCTTTCTTATTAATTTTGTATCTTATTGAATTTTAATTGCTTAATATAATGTTAAAATGGTTTTCCCTATAATTATTTTTTTATCACCTATTAATTTCTTTATTCTTGCATAGTTTTATAGTTAAAGGACACATTTACTTAAAAAGGTAAGCATGTTTTTGTATTAATGAATTTTTCACATGGAAATTCTATGCATTTCTTATATATATATAAATATGTGGAAATTGCTAATATTGGAGCTTAATTTTTCAATCTCATTTAAATAAGTTATTAAAAAATTGCATCTTGCATGCAAATATTATCATAACCAGTCTGTGAAAAAATAATGTAATTGGTGTAAATTAAACAATTCTTTGTTAATAAATACCATGGTAATCTAATTAAATAAGATATCATTTTTATGACCAAGAGGCGACAAGTTCTGTTACTTAAAAGTACACTATTCATTAATGGCAACTGGAACACAAAAAATATGTTGTTGTTGTCTTTTAACTTGTGTTGAGAGGAATATGTTAATTTTAACATCCTCCTCTTGGGTTATAACCTCTTTACTTGACTATGTTTAAAAAATATATGATGGTTAGCTGTGCTTGCGAATTATTTTGTTAATAATATACAGCCAGAAACATTGCAACTAAGTTTTTACTAATGCAAATATTGTCCCAATACTTAACATTCATAAATCACTGTTTTAAATCTAGGTTTCATTAATTTTGCTATCATGTGATATTATATTGAAAATAATTTGAAATGGAATTATAATTTTTGAAAGAGTTTTCTATATTTATTATTATTTTTAATAATTATAATTGATTCTTATGGATAAAAATATTCAGAATCTGAAACATTTGATATGCAGCTGTGTAATAGGTATTGTTTACTGTTAGATGATTAATTTATGCATTTTTAAGTTGATTTAAATAAATTGCATTTTAGAAATAGGCAATGCTTTTGAATTAATACTAGTATTTAAATATTACTCAATTATGCATAATTTTCTAGTGCTCCTATCAAAACATTCAAATTTATGTAAATACTTAAATGATATGCAATCAGCTATACTATATTTTATTTATTGTTGAATTATGAAATACTTGATATATTTCACAAATATAACTAAACTTTTGAGAGAATATTGAAATCCTTTGTATTAGTGCATCAAGATGCTATAACTTCATCCATTCTAAAATTCTGTTGGATTACCTTTAGAATCAGGCTTATTGAAAATTGAATAATTTTTATCACATTGATTCTCTTTTATGTAAATTTTTTTTAATGTATTATATTATTAATATATATATATATATATATATATATAAATATTATGCATTTATATCTTTTGCACTAATCAAGTTAAAACTTGTTAATTAAGTTGAAACTAAATATTTACCTGTAACTAGAACCAAATTTACCCAAACTTATCTACTCATTGGTGTATATAAATTTGAAACAGTTGATGAATTTATCTGTCTTGGTTCAATGTTTAACAAAAATAATGACTTTCTCCCAGAGATAAGAAGACGTTTAACTGTGCAGCTAAACAAAGCCTTTTTTTTTGCCTAAGACATTTATTAAAAACTAAATTTTTATCATGAAAAACTAAGTTACAGGTCTATAGAACGCTTATCTGTCCCGTTTTGACCTATGCCTCAGAAACTTTGACTGTAAGAGAGTAGAGGCTGTTGGGCCTATTTGAACGCAGGATTTTAAAAAGTATCTTTGGAGGTATGAAGAAAAACTGTGTCTGGTGCAGAAGATAGAATACAAAAATCTACCGGATGCACAAGGAGTCGGACATTGTACATCACGTTAAAGTAAGCTGTCTTAATTGAGCTGGAAATGTTATTAGAATGAAGGAGAATAAAACACTAAAGAAAATTTGTTTTACAAAACCTATCAGTGTGAGAAGAAGACCAAAGCTGAGATGGGTGGATGCAGTCGAAAAAAGATTGTAGGGTCCTTGGAAAAAAAATTGGAGGAGTTTGGCTGCCAGTAGAGGTGGCTGGTAGAAACTTGTTCAGAAGACCCATCCTAGGCTGACACGCCATGAATGATGATGATAATCTTTAGTGCTAATAGAATATCTACTAAAGATTTAATTAAAAAGTAAAAGTTACATAATTTATAATGAACATGTTAACACTAAAATTTATTAGGTGATTGCGAAAGATTCTTAAGTTATTTTATTATATTAGCTTAACTCTTATGTCATAGAATGTCCAATAACTTTTACATTTTTGATATTATGGAATTAACAAATCTGTCATTCTTTTAGGAATAATTTTTTTAAACAAATGTACATATTTTAATTAGAAACTGTAACTATTTATTCTTTTTATATTGGTTAAGATTCTTTAGTTGATTTAAATCCATAATTCTTAAAGCCATTTTTTATTGTTCAAAACCAATAGTTCATTGAATTTCTAAATTTTTCATTACTTTATGCTTTTATTTTGATGAAAAATTCATCCTCTTGATATATAACTCTTGTCATAAATAAGACATTTGCTACTGAGGGATTATTCCTCTGATCTTCAGCTCATTGTTTATGTCTTCTGTATTTAACCTTGGCTGTCAATATTCTGAGCAGTTCAAAATCTATTTTAAACTGTAGTCCCAGTCTTATCAGTTCTCATTTACAAAAAATGATGGTTAAGTCACTAACAATCTGCTCTTGTCATATGCAAACCAAGTTGTCAGCTAAATGGTTAGATTTATATCTTTTAGTTCAGCAATTTGTGGGATTGGCTTCTGTGATCATGGATAATTGTAATGCTTTGGAATCCACTTTAAAAAGAAGTTCTCAATCTAATTAGGTTTCATGTGCAAAAAAGATTTAGTGTGACAAACCAAACCTAAATAATTTAAATAAGCTAGTTTGTCCTAGAATTATCTTGATTCTGGAATAATTTTATAATGCTATTAGTAGCTGATTTTGCTGCATTTAAACAAAATCAGCTACTCATAACATAAAAATATAAATAGTGATTTGCTTTAATGCATTTCTAATTAAATTTATAATATTTTATATTTGTTTGAGATTTAAAGACATTTTATATGGAAAATTATAAAATTTTGCTGATCAAATTATTTATTGTCCTTCAAAAGTAGTTATGATTAACAACATACAGATATTTGTGGAGTGCAATGAAATAAATTTCATTAGAAATACAACACTTTTAATTTTTAATATTTGAAATTGTTGTTATGCAAATAGCAGATATTTTCACATGAAATATTTTTTAGTCATTTAGATCATTATCTAATGATGAAATAAATTAATTACCAATGGTATTTTTTATGCAATTATATGTAAATAGTTAGATTGTTAATTTCTAAAATATTAATAAAAATTGTTTCATAAGAGAAAAAGCATCAGAAATTTTTTACTATTGATATTTTAGTAGTTGGCCTCGGAGAAATAACTGTCCCACACAAGCGAGGCCACCTGATTAATTGTGGATTTCTAACGTCCAGCAGCCTGCCTGCAAAAGAAATGTGTGACTAACAACATCACTTCAAGTGTTGAACAATGAAAGTTTATTCACAATTTGAATTTCAACTTGATTTCTATTCATACAACTTAAAATTTTTTTATAGTTGTGCGTATTTTAAATATGACATTTTCGAGACTTATTTCTTAGTTGCGCACTATGACTCTATATAAAATTAATTTAAAGCATATTGATAATTTGTGGACAGCTCAAATTATCAATGTACTTTAACTTATAATTGGATGGATTTATAGAAAAGTAAAATCAGTATTGTTAAATGCTGATAAGAATATTACCATTTTACTATAAAAAACTTAGTACTTTGTAAAATTAGTTAAGCAAGACTATTTGCATAAAATTTTTAAAAATTGAAGATATTAATTCTTTTCCTGATTTATAAACTCATATTTCATAATGCATTACAAGATTATTTTTTATGATACTAAAATTTATGGAATTAAATGACAAGAGATCATATATAATACAGAAATTATCAAAGTGAAAATTTTGTTCTTGATAAAAATGTTCATTTTTGTCTTTTACAGATTCATTTAATGTAAAAATTATATTAAATAAAAATATCAACTTTTTTCTTAAAATTTTAAAACAATTTTAGTTTGTAACTATAAAAAATGAAAGTTTGCAATAGGGAAACCTTTGAATTTTTGTAGTTTTTTTTTTCTACTCCCAAGATGTGGCTAACTAGATGGCTGTTACACAAAAGCTAAAGGAAGATAAATTCAATTATTCACTTTTATATATATATATAACCAAGGGGTAACCAGTTCCTCACCGAACTCGAAAGATTTACTAGCTATAAAAATGTTTAGTTTTTAAAGTTATGAAATATTAGACTTGTTTTTTAAAATGTTATTTATTAACAATTTTACCAGTCAATTTTTTTATTGAAAATTTTAATTTCTTGAATCCTCCTAGCATTTATAGAAATAATGTACACATTGATAACTTATTTAAATATGCATATTATAAAACAATAAAATTAAAAACATTTCTTTAGCATTATGAAATTTATTTTCTCATAAGATACTCAGTTATAAATTTATCCCCCATCATTAGTTTTAGAAAGTTTAAAATACACGGTGTGCTCAATTGTGAAGAATATGAATCGAAAATTGTGAACATGCTGAAGGCAATCTGGTAGTATCTCGTGGCCTTGATGACCGTGTCTGAATAAGGATGTACTCCATAGGGCGGGTATTTAAATTTCACATTGGTTTTTGTTTTAGAATATATTTTTGTTTTACTTTGTGTAAATTGATTAAAGTTATATTTCTTTTAGAAACAACATAATAGTTTTTAAAATTAAATGTCTGTTTTTAGAATTCCCTAGGTTTTTCTATTTAAATAGATGAAAGCTTCTGCAAAACTTGAAATAGATAAGGCTATTATCATGGTAATTTATTAAAAAAAAACTTCCTTTAGGAAACTTCTTTACTATTCTAATGTTATTCTATTTTGTTGTGATGTTTTTTACTGTAGTTTTATTTGTTTTAATTTAAAACTAATTTTTCTAGTAAATTTATTGATTCGCAGAAAACTAGTACAGGTAATAATCGTAGGTTGGATCTTATATGAATCTACCTCATCGCCTAAGAGTGATAAATACGAGATGACGAACCCGATGTGTGGACGAGCGATAATCCTCGAAGATTTTAGAGAAACTTCATTTTGCAGGTTTTAATAATTTTTTAAGAGATAGTAATACACATTTTAAAATTAAAATGTTTTTCTTTAGTGTTTAAATAAAAGGAATAGTATAGTAATCCTTTTAACGGTTACATTATTTTCAAATTGTATTTTGCGTACATTTTTTGTTTAGTATTTCACATATTATACAACGTTTTTCTCCATTTCTGTTATTAAACTGTAAGATCTTACACAATTTTAGAACTAATGTTGTAATATTAATTCTTAAATTTAATTACTATATAATATAAATAAATTCGAGCAAGACCTCAATATTTATTGGGATAAAAACTAAGCTCTAATGAAAAACATTAATTAACACCAAATAAATTTAGATAAAATTTAGCTTACAATTAAGATAAATGATGTCACGAGTAAGAGTGTCCGCTACAATATCTATGTATTACTAATAAAAGTGATTCAAGGCAATAAGGGCGATTCAGCGCAAAATATGGTAACCCTACAAAATTATTGAAATTCAAGACATAGAGAGAACCATAGATTGCACCCTCAACAAATAGTATCTTTTTAACTATTAAAATTTAAAAAAAACTTTCAAAAGCAATCATAAATGCTTAAAGTATTTAAACATACGTTTTTTGCCACTGTATTAATTATATATAAGTAGATATAACCGAAACTATTTAAAATCATATCCAGGCAAAAACACTGAAAACGTCATCCATAATTATTCCTTAAAATCTGTCAGATATGTGCAAGAAAGGCATAAATAAAGATGTTTTATAAAGATAAAAATCTGCGGATTATATCTGCTTATTAAATTTTTTGACTGTAATATTATTAAAATATCTGTTAAGTGCCATTAATAAAGCATCATCAAATTTTTTAAATGTAATATTGTTAAAATATCTGTGTTAAGTGCCATTAATAAAGTATCATCAATTTTTTTAATGTAATATTGTTAAAATATCTGTGTTAAGTGCCATTGATAAAGCATTATCAATTTTTTAGCATCATTTTGATATAAAGAAAATCGATGTCAAAATTTTCAATTATAAGAATACTCCTTTTTAAAAGTTTTGACGCATATTTATTTTTGAAAATATATTCAGTCACATATTCATGCCTTAGAGGTCATGAAATTATGAATAATACATAGATAAAAATTTTTAAAATGAAAATAAATATAGGTTTGATTATAAATTGCATACATATTTTTCTATATATTTCACATTGTATGTTCGAAATCTGTGTTTTCCTTTTCTATTATTTTTATGAAATAGTTTTCAAATTTTATTTCCACTTATTTTACTTTGAACAATTAAAAACTTTTTATTTACTTTTAGATTGCGGTTTCGAAATATTTTTTGATTAAAGTTTAAGTTAAAAAATTTTTATGAATCCGAATTTTAAGTAATAACTAGAAATTATGCCACTTGCGTACCATCCCGTCGACCACTTCCATGTGTGAGAACTGAAAAATCGCCACTAGAGGGCGAACAAAAACAGTCAGTTAATGTATGTCGATCGTGAGAGGCGGTAAGAGAATGACGAAGCGCAATGTTCAATAAACTTGTTAATTGTTACTGAAGCGCAGTATTTTCTTTTAGACGTCCTGACATGGCTATATTCTTAAGTAAACTTAATGAAAAATTAGTTAGGTAAATACTCGTTTGACTTTTAACATTTCAGAAGCGGGATATGTATCGCCCTTTGATGCTTGTTTTGTTTTCTTCTCCAATATCGAAACTCGTATGTCTGTGAATTATGATTAAAAATAGGAATACGCTCCTAATATGTAAGGATTAATTTTGGATGAAGAAAAAGGAAGAATTTATGACGAAAGGTACTTGAAACTACGAGTTACATTAACACGGAATAAAAGAAACGAAAATACGCAAGTGAATCATCTCTTATATTTTTTCGCTTTTGATTTCTGTGAGCTCTTAAACGACTTCATTTCTGGTGAAAGGCAAAAAGATAGATTTAATTACTTTAGCTACTGAATTAGGTGAAACCGTTCCCCACGATTGTAAGGTAATAGATTTAATGAACATAATCATTAGTTCAAAATATTATAAAGAAGAATTTGTTAAAGTTTTATTGAATAGTATTATTGAAGATCGCTTAGCCCAAAAATAAGACGAAGAAGCAGCTCGTGAGTTTGAGTTACAAAAATTACGTTTACAAAATGAAAATGCTATAGGAAATGCAGGTAATGCGAATAATTTTAATTCAGAAAGGCGCGATTCTTGCAATTTGCAACATCTTGTGCAAAAATATGATGTGAATGAAGGTGGTATGAGTTTTTATCTTATATTATTTGAAAGACAAGCGCGACGAATGGGTTTAGATGAAACTCATTGGATTTTCCATCTTTTAGGACTTCTACCATATGAAATAACTCAGTGTATTGCCCGCGAACCGGAAGATAAAGCAAATGATTACTATTATGTGAAGGAACTATTATTAAAAATATTTAAATTAAGTCCAAAAAGATTTCGGTAGAAATTTTATGAACATACTCGTACAATTAAGAATACATGGAAAGATTTTACTTTAATGAAATTATTTTTTGAGTGGTTAGATGGTCTTAAAACTACTAATTTAGATGATCTTAAGGACGTAATTGCTGCAGAACAATTAAAAAAAAGTGTTTCCCTATCATTCGTAATCACTTCATAGATGAATGGACCAATTTCATTAATCCGGATAAATTAGCAGAAAAATTAAGATTCGCATGAGAATGCTAGATTCGGAATGAAATCTTGTATTAAAAACAAGAACGTGAAATGTTTTGAAAAAAGATCTTATTTTGGTAATTATGTAAGCAAATTTAATGATCGCAGTAAAAATGAAAATTTCAAAAGTGAAGTAAGAGAAAACCGCGAATTAAAAATGTTTCCTAAGAATGAGTGTTTTTATTCTAAAAGAAAGCGTAACATGAACTTTATTTCTCGTAATGATAAAAATAGCATTCAATGTTTCAACTGTAATGATTATGGGCACATTTCTAAAGACTGTCCAAAGAAAGAAAAATTTTAATTTGTAGAGAATGGGGTGAGAGGGGACATACCTAACGGCATTGTTCGATAAACAAAGATAAAAATAGTTTGACGGTAAATGTTGAAAACCTTACCCCATTAAATGCTTATATGAAAGAAGCAAAAATAAATAATTCTGAGCATTCGATAAATAGTTTAATAGATACGGGATCGAGCATTTCTTTAGTTAAGAATTCAATTGCAATTAAATTAAAACTGAATATAATTCCGTTTAAGAGAAAATTGTTTGGATTTGGCTCTACTGTTGCATCTGCTTTCACACATGGAAAAAGTCAAGTGGAATTAAGAATCGATGACGTCAGAGCAACACTCGAAATATTCGTTGTGAATGATGATACTATGTCGTTTGACCTAATTGTAGGAAGAGACTTTCTAGAAAAAACAGAAATCGCTTTCGCCCGAATTGGCTCCAAATCGCACATCTGGTATTCGAATAGTATTCCGTTTTCTGAAGCGGAAGTCGAATCAAAACATCAACAGATAAAACTAAAAACGGAAGAACCTATTATAATAGAAAAAAACAGTATAAATTTTATTCAGGCGAAAACAGAAAATATGAAAAATGATCTTGTATTATTAGAGGGAAAAGAAAAAAAAAATTTCGATTCTGTTTTTGAAATTAAAAATGGTAAAACGGTAATTCTTATTATGAATAATGGCTCTTTTGATGTTAAGTTAAAAGAAAATCAATGTCTGAGTAGGGTAAAAGATATATTGCAGGATTGGAATTTAAATTCTGAATTTATTCTTCCATTTAATAATGATACAACATACTGTACCGAGCTTCGGGGTTTGTGTGGATTGAGAGTTGAAGAAAGCAACTACTCGATGAACACAAGACTTTTATTCGTAAAAGTTCCACTAGAAATACCAGCTGTAATAATCACAATTATACAGAAACAATATTCGTCAGATACGATAAGTAACAGCTTCCAATCACAGGTCTCAAATACCTCAGGCAGAGAACAGCTTCTCTAAACTAGCAGTCACGAGTAATCGTCTTCACAAAACTAACTGTGTACAAAACCTTAACTATGTCGGGCTGCGGTATTTATACCTTACTTGGTGGGGAAATCTACTAATTTCGCCAAGGTTCTGGAAGCTTCTAGGCTATCTCGCTAAATATTGGTCCTAGAGCTTAGGTGATGGATGTTTCCAGAAATATCCATTTCTCGCCAAGTCGCCAACAATGTCACCAATTTGCCAAGTTTTCTCGCCAAAACGTTGCCAAGTCACCAAATCGTTAGAAAATCCGCTTTTAACGTATAACACGTCTAAATACCGCAATTTTCGCCCAAAATGTGAGTATTTCTGATATGTCTGAGATATTTTAAGACATATACAATAATTATTTATAAAATTGTAACATTGTTCCTCTCTCAAGGACTGCACGTCCCGGGCAGTACAATCCCATAATAGGAGGCCAAATTTAATATAAAAGAATTTACATTTCAAGAGGATACATAACGCATTACATACACAAACAATTAAAAATACAAATACAAAAAAAGACAAAATATTAAAATTATCTATACTATTTACAAAGATACTATGGTATATTAATTTTTTACTTTACATTACGATAAGGAGCTAATCTATCATAATGTACTACCTTTGGTTTTGAAGAAGATGATTTCCTTATACGAACCACGACGTCATTCAGTCTTTTTAGGACTGTGTATGGACCTTCCCAGTTGGCTTGCAACTTTGGAGAAAGTCTTTTACGTCGAATCGGGTTCCACAACCAAACTTTATCACCTTCCTGAAATTCATGTCCTGTCGCTCTTGTGTCATACCTTGTCTTCATTCTTTCAGTCGTCAGGTTGATTCGGTTTCGAGCAAAGTTATGGACATCTTCAAGACGTGCCTGAAGGTCTCGAAGGTATTCCTCTGGCGATGAAGATGTATCCGGTGGATAACCAAACTGAAGATGACAAGGGAGACGAAGTTCGCGACCAAAGAGCATTTGTGAAGGATTATATCCGGTAGTTTCATGGACAGCACTGCGATATGTAAGCAGAAACAGCGTTATCTTCAAATCCCAATCTTGCTGATTTCTGGAAACCATAAATGAGAGATTATTTAAGATGGTTCGGTTAAACCTCTTTACCATGCCGTCCGATTGCGGGTGTAAAGGCGTAGTCTGCGTCTTCTCTATTCCAAGAATTTGACACATTCCTTTAAACACAGCAGAGGTGAAACTTGTCCCTTGATCTGAATGAATTTGTAAGGGTGCGCCGAATCTGGAAACCCATTTCTGCACTAGAACTTCGGCTACTGTAGTTGCTTCTTGATCAGGGATTGAAAATGCTTCAGACCTCTTAGTGAAGTAGTCCATGACAACTAGAATGTATTTGTTGCCATTTGAGGATCGTGGTAAAGGACCCAAAATGTCCAACGCTATCCGCTCAAATGGTGCTCCTACATTATACCGCTGCAACTTTCCTCGGGTACGTTTCTTTGGTCCCTTACTTGCCGCACAGTCATCACAAGATTGGCACCATTTCTCTACATCTTGTCTAGTTTTGCTTCAATAGAAGCGTTCTCGTACTTTCTGTAGAGTCTTCATTACTCCAAAGTGGCCTCCAATTGAGCTACTGTGTAATTCTTTCTAAACATCTGAAAAACTTGATTTTGGAAGAACAAGCTGCCATTTGAAATAACGTCCATCATCGGACTCCCATTTCCTGTATAACACATGGCGTGTTATACAGGAAATGGGAGTCTAATATGGAGTGTATATTCTAATGGGAGTCTAATATGGAGAGTATATTCTAATATGGAGTGAGTCCCAAAGAGCCCAATATTGTTTAGTAGCAGGACTGTAGGTGACGTCCTGCCAACTTGGTCTCATACTGGAAGATTCTTTTAATTCAAAAATTGGATTTATATCTGGGTCTTCTTTTTGGGCTTCTCTAAGTCCTTCATTACTCCATGGATCTGGTTTCGATGGCGGTGAAACATTAACTTGGCGTACCGAAGGATTTACTAATTGATAGTTCTCTACTCTAGAACAATTACGGCAGATTCCATTACACGGTTTCCTTGATACTGCATCAGCATTTCCATGAAGAGTTCCTTTGTGATGACGTATTTCAAATTTCTGGATTCGTTGAATACTTCCTTGCTGTGGTGGAAGATCATATCCACCATCTTTTGGTTTTGGGCAGTCTCTTCGGACGTGTCCGACTGCACCGCAAGTCCAACACTGAATTTTCGTGTTTCTGCCACCTTTATTCATTTCTAAGCTACGGACGTTTCGCCACAGATCTTCAAATTGTTTTCTTAGATCATAGTCTGTATCAGTAGCAGAGACGGCTCTAATTGAGTGCCGGTCTTTACGCGCGGCCTGCTGGGCAGCCTCTATCTTAAGTGCTCAGACTACAGCAGATCCGATATCTTCGACATCGGAGAGTCTAAGTGCTCCGGATCCCGCACACTATCGATAAAGTGATGGGGAGCCAGATCTTGACGTGTCTCAGCTGGGCAGTCCGAAAATGCTAAATGGGAAAGTCGCTGAATATCGGCAGCCAATTCTTGCAGACTTTCACACGTTTTTTGGTAGCGAGATTTTAACTGTAATCTGCTATATTCTTTACTGCACTTTTCGCCAAACCGCAGCTCAAGCGCACTAGATAGGGCTTGGAAATCATGCCTTTGTTCTTCCGGAAGCGTCTCGAGAATATCGGCCGCGTCTCCTCTTAAAGAAGCCGCCATATGAAAAGCTTGGGCACGGGGATTCCATCCATTAGCTTCCGATATCATCATAAACTTGATCTTGTATACTTGCCATGATGATTTTCAATCGAATGTTGAGAGTTTAATCGTGGCTAGGAAGGCATAAATGCCACGTCAGGCTCCTCATGTCTGTTTGACATCTGTTTCTTCAAGCTTTCAATCTCCTTATTCATATTGTCTAATGCTTCTTCAACGTTTTCTTCGATCTCCAAAACTTTAGTTTCAACTAAAATAACCTTATCTTTTATTGCAATCATCTTCTCCTGAATGATGTTGGAGAATTCTTCTTTAACACTTACAGTGTCCTTCATAAGTTCCTTTTTAAGCTCCTCCTGTCCAAATTTTATCTCTTTCATCATCTCGGTTTTGATCTCTTCTTCTCCAGCTTTCATCTCAGGCATCTGCTCCGCTAATTTTTCAAGAAGACTTTACATTAAATACATTCCATTTTTCTTGTGACACGCTGCATCAACTATTCAATCCCACTTCTGACACCAGTGGTACCGAGCATCGGTGTTCGTGGCGATTGAGAGTTGAATAAAGCAACCACGTAATAAAGACAATACTTTTATTCGTATAACTTCCACTAGATATAAGAAATTCCAGCTCTAACAATCGCAATTATACAGCTACAATTCGTCAAATACAATAAGAAACAGCTTCCAATCACAAGTCTCAAATACCTCAGGCAGAGAACAGCTTCTCTAAACTAGCAGTCACGAGTAATCGTCTTCACAAAACTAACTGTGTACAAAACCTTAACTATGTCAGGCTGCGGTATTTATACCTGATTTGGTGGGAAATCTACTAATTTCGCCAAGGTTCTGGAAGCTTCTAGGCTATCTCGCTAAATATTGGTCCTAGAGATTAGGTGATGGATGTTTCCAGAAATATCCATTTCTCGCCAAGTCGCCAACAATGTCGCCAACTTGCCAAGTTTTCTCGCCAAAACATCGCCAAGTCACCAAATCATTAGAAAAACCGTTTTTAACGTATAACACGTCTAAATACCGCAGTTTTTGCCCAAAATGTGAGTATTTCCGATCTTTCTGAGATATTTTAAGACATATACAATAATTATTTATAAATTTGTAACAATACACTGTAAATAAGGATAAATGCGCGATTAAAATAGACGATATTAAATTCGATGAAGCTGTTTCTTATGATAAGAAGTTGGAAATTGTGAAATTAGTTAATGATTATAGAGATTGTTTTGCCATGAATACAAGTGAGTTAGGATGTACTACATTGACTAAAATAGAAATTAATGCAGTTCCAGGAAGCAAACCAGTTTGTTTACGTCTCTATAAAACAAATGCAGCTGAGAGAAGCTGTATTAAAAATATTGTTAAGGAATGGAAAGAAAACAAAATAGTTTCTGAAACAAGATCACCTTATGCCAGTCCAGTATTGTTAGTTCGAAAAAAACTGGTGAGGATAGACTTGTTGTAGATTACAGAAAATTATATAATCAGATAATTAAAGATAAATTCCCTTTGCCCAGAATTGATGATTTATTAGAATGTCTTGGTGAATGTATTATTTTCACGACATTAGATTTAGCTCATGTCACGACATTAGATCTGCAAATATCATTAACAGAAGAAGCTAAGTTAAAAACTGCTTTTATTACCCCGAATGAAACTGGTCAGTTTGAACGTATGATTTTTAATTTGGCAAATACACCTTCAGAATTTCAGAGATTAATGTATGAAGTGTTAGGACCATTGTTAAATAAGAAAATTTTGTGTTATTTAGTTGATATTTTGATACCAGCGAAGAATTGGACTGATATGATTGAACGAATAAAAGAGGTATTTGACAAACTTAGATCTGCTAATTTGACTTTAAAATTGTCAAAATGTAAATTCGGTGAAAAGGAAGTAGAATTTTTAGGATTTATTGTTAATAGAGAAGGAATAAAACTAGGAATGAGAAAAATTAGACCAATAAGAGAATCTCCAACTCTTAAGAATATTCATGATATTCGTAGATTTTTAGGTTTAACTGGTTACTTTCGGAGATTTGTGGTTAAATATGCACAAAAGGCAAAACCTTTATCACGACTCTTGAAAAAAGAAGAATCTTTTAAGTGGGAAGAGGAGCAAAAGCAGTCTTTTCGATTACTGAAAAATATACTCACTGAGCAACCTGTGTTAGCCCATTATAACCCTCAAGCTAAAACGGAAGTACATTGTAATGCAAGCTCTAGTGGTTTAACAGGCATGCTTTTACAACAAAGACCAGTCAATAAATGGCGGTTGATTTATTGTGACAGCAAAAAGACAACAGAATTTGAAAAGAAGCATCATTCAAGCAAGCTCGAATTGATGGCCATTGTGTAGAGTCTAAAAAGATTAAGGCAGTATTTATTAGGCATAAAATTCAAAATAGTGACAGGTTGCCAAACACTGATGAAAATGAATTCAAAGAAAACAAACAATCCTCAAGTTGCAAGATGGTGTGGTTTAATTCACGAATTCGATTTTGAAATAGAACATAGGCCTGGGAAGAAAATGGCTCACGTAGACGCAATGAGCAAAGCTCCAGTTTGGGAATAAGAAGATACATTGACATCCCTCATCAAAAATAAATTAGAAGTTTGTTTGATCTTGAGTGAAGAGGAACAAATATTGATAATACAGCAGGCTGATCCAGAAGCACGAAAATTAATAGGAATACTCAGAAAAAAAGATCATAATTGAACAAAAGCAGAAAAACAGCTTGTAAGAAATTACGTGTTTAAGAGAAACCGATTATTTAGATGCATAAATGAAAAAGAAAAATTTCTTTATGTTATTCTAAAGAGTATGAGAAAAAGTACAGTAATCAAATTCCATGATCTTATGAGACATTTTTCTGTTGACAGAACTGTTAAGATAAAAGAATTGTATTGGTTTCCTTATGTGAAACATTATGTACGAAGGCACATTTCAAAATCTTTTGAATGTTTAATGAACAAAACGCCATCAGGAAAACAGCCGGGCTTATTAAATCCAATTAAAGCAGGTCGCAAACCTTTTGCAGTTATACATATGTATCATTTAGGACCTTTTGTTAAGAGTTCTAAAGGTAATCAAGAACTTCTGGTCATGATAGATAATTTCACAAGATTCGTTCAATTGACTCCAGTAAAGAGTACGTCAACATCACATGTGCTGAAGGCTCTGAAAAACTTTGTAAACACTTATGGTCTACCTGAGAAAATAACAGATCGAGGAACTTGTTTCACTTCACATCAATTTCAACAATATTGTGTTGAAAATGGTATACATCATACACTCAATTGTACGAAGCGACCATGTGCAAATGGAATGGTTGAAAGAGTTAGTAGAACAATATTGTCTACCATAACAACTGGTATGGAAGATCAGAATCACAAAGATAGGGATGTTAAAATACATGAAGTTGAGAGGAACTTGAACAACTTTGTAAACAAGTCAACGAACAAGACACCATTTGAATTTCTCCATGTTTATTCTCCACGATTCAACGAGGGAATTTTGAGAAAGTTAGCTGATGAAGAAGCTCAGAGTTGGCAAGATCCATCTATAGTGCAGGAAGAATCTCGAAGACAAATAGAAGAAAGTCAACAAAAAAATGAAGAAATATTATGATAAAAAGAAATGTAGAGCTATGACGTTTGAACGAGGAGAGATTGTTGTAATGAAAAGAACTCCGAAATCTTCAGGCCAACCAACGAAGACACAATTTAAGTACCGAGGCCCTCTTATTGTTACAGAGGTATTGCCAAACGATGTCTACCGTGTGACTCAGCTGGAAGAAAAAAAGAAAGGCCACTTCTACGCAACAACAGCTCATATTAGTCAATTAAAACCATGGATAAATGAGCCAGATTCGGATGAAGATAGTGACATCGATAGTGCCAATAGTGATGATGATGACTATTCTCTGAACGGCCCTAGACGCAATCCACATAGATCCACTCGCAAGGACTAAAGCTGATTGAGGAATTCTAAATGGTGAGATCTTTCCAATTTTATTCAAAGAAAATTTTTTAATTAAAAGGAAATGCACTTATCATAAACTATTGACTCTAAAAATAAATAACTTTAAATATTACTTACTGTATACTGAAATATTCATCAAACAATATGAAAGTCTGTTAAATTTATTTTGTGAATGATTTAATACTCCTAAGTTCATTTAACTTCTTGTAAACTTATGTACTTCTTGTAAACTGTATGTTGTAAGTAATTTTATTGGAATTTAGAATTGTATTAAGAATTACTAGTGAAAAAAAAAGTGTATTATGTATGTTATTATAGTTTTTTGTTAATCTAATATAATATTTTTTCTACTTTTAATAAAAGATGAGTATTATTAATGATTATAATTACAGTATTTGTTTGTGTGAATGAAAAATAATGTTAGTTACGTAGTTAATAATTTTATTTAATCTGCTGTGTTTAATATAATTTTTTAATGTTAATATTTGCCGTATTAATTGGTAATTGAGTATTATTATATCAATTGAGGACAATTGTAAGGTCAGTCTGGCCGAATGTGAGAACTGAAAAATCACCACTAGAGGGCGAACAAAAACAGTCAGCTAATGTACGTCGATCGTGAGTAATGATCGCGGTAAGAGAATGACGAAGCGCAATGTTCAATAAACTTGTTAATTATTACTGAAGTGTAGTATTTTCTTTTAGACGTCCTGACATGGCTATATGCTTAAGTAAACTTAATGAAAAATTAGTTAGGTAAATACTCGTCAAGCTTTTAACACATGGAAAAAAATATATATACCGTCAAATTTTGCGATTTAGCGCCAAACATTGCAGCTTAGTCATCTTACTCATGTTTCATATTTTTTATTATGTTTAAGCTCGTATTTTATGTTTTTTATTATTATAGTTCTTGTAAATTTTAAATTTTTGGTTAAAAATTGGACTATGAATAATTAAAAAATAAAATTTATAGCCATTTGTTTGAATCAAAATATAAATAACTTGTATTTTTTCCTTCATATTTTAAAAAGGAAGGATAAAATTTTAAATATTTGCCTACATGTTTTTTTCTCTTTTTTTGGTAAAAATTATCGACGTTATGATACATATGTACGGAATTATTAAAGAAAAGTAAAATATCTTATTTTTTTTTATCGATTCTTTTAAATTTTTATTTCTTTGTGATTTTATTATAATTTACAAAATTACGGAAAAGAACTTCTCTCTATGAGTTTAATTATGCCCAATACGCTTTTAAATTTAGTTAGCTAACGCTTTTTTATTTGTTTTATTATTATCACTTTTTTGATATTGTTGATTTATATATATATATACATCTTTCCTTTGTTTATTTTATTTTTCAGTTAATATATTTAAATTATGTTTTTTATACTGCTGTAATTATTTCTTAAAAACAAATGTTATTTATCAGAAATTTTAATATTTTAGTTTTCACAGATAAAAAATTCTCTTTTAAAAATCTGTTTCAAATTTTAAAAAATATTTTGTTTTAAAATAAAAATTCTACTTATATTATAAAATTTGATCTCCGAGAGAAAAGGTTTGATCAATTTACATGAAGAAATTATAAATTTAAAGAAAAATTTTATCACAAGTTATAAACAGTATATATATATATATATATATATATATATATATATATATATATATATATATATATATATATATATATATATATATATATATATATATATATATATATATATATATATATATATATATTAGAAAATATAATCTGAAAAACTTATCTAACCACAGTAACATTTAATTATTAAGCAGAAAAAAACTTTTTTATGGTCATAAATTAAACTATTTAACACTACATATGGGAACAAATATATTTGCCAAAGTTATTCATAGTACTTTATGTAAGGCTTTCATTTTATGTGTTGTTTAAATAATTTATTTTTTGTTATACTTTCATAAATTTTTATTTCAGTTAAAGATAATTTATGAGGTATTTTTCATGTTACTTTTTATTTCAGGAAATGTTTTCATTTTTTAAATAACATATTGCAGAAAATTCTTTTATCGTCATTTTGTACAGATAACGAAATATAATTTCTGTTATTAAACTGATTAATTAAGTTACTAACGGATGAGCAATCATGTGCCGATTTCGTTAATGTATCACCAAATAAAATGAATTTTCTGTTTATCTGATTTAATTACAAAATAGAATTTGTAATTTATAAAAGTAGAAAACTATTAGGAATACTTCCATGAATATTGGTTGAAAAAATTACATTTAAAATACAGATTTTTCATTAAATATTATTTAAACTTTCATGTTATTTCGAAAGAAAATATTTATTAGTTCAATATATTCCTTTAAACAACTAGTACATTTCTTCGTGATATTTGTGACTATTTCTAGGAACTTTTTCTTGAATGAACAAAATATTAAATTTTTGAGTAACTGTTTCTATAATTGGTTAAGTACATACTATTCTGTACTGCACATCTTATTTTATTTTAAAATTTGTATAATGTGTACATAACGAATATATATTTTTGCTTTTATAAATACTTTGATTTCATTTAAATTAAATTTATCTCGCTCAAGAAATAATCCTACATACTGGTAGGAAAATAGTTTATGACGAATATGTGTGAAAAAAATATTTCAGATTATCTATTTAACGTGTCATTTTTCATTTATAATTGGTTATACAAATCAATCGATTAAACAAAAAGGAATACAAATGAGAAACCATGTACTGAATTTATGATAGATATCAACAAATAAAGCTTTTTTTTCTTGTGGAATAAATTAAATATTCTGAACTGGGATTACCTTATGATATTAAATATTAGATATCATTATTTTTGCTTAAAATAAACACTCAATGAAATATTGCAATTTTCTATGGAAGCTGACTCAATTCATCTGAATGGAGAATTTTAAAAGCAATTGAACATAAAATTTAAAAATACTTTTAATTAAGAATTAAATATAATTATAGCCACACACACATTTATATGATTATTTTAAATTTAATATTTAATTAATAATATAATTATTTTTTAAATGTGTAGTAGAATTTCAATGTTTGAAAATTCTAGCCAAATACGCAGTTACATGAATAATATTCTAATAATTTGATCATGTTGTAATTTCTCCCCAGTTTTTGTTTTTTTATAACTAACAAAAATTAAAAAATGATGGTATTAAAATTTCAGTTTTCATAAACGGATGATGTATTTTTAATTATCTCTTTATTATGTCTTCAGAAATTGTTTCAATTTTTTAATATAGATATTTCTTTAGCATTTTGGAAAATTCATTTTTAGAGATATTTTTGGTAAACATTATATATTTTAGTAAAATGAAATACAAGGCATATTGGTTAATAACTTTTATATGTGATCATAATATATTTGTATCTGTTTAAAATCTATAATATTTTTTAATGATTATCAAATATATATTGCAATTAAATCTATAACTTTCATTTTATAACTGTGTAGTCAATAAAATGTTGAAAGCCCCATTTAACTTTAATGTAAAAATAAACTTCTTTAGTTCCCAATACTGAAATTTTAGTTTAACAATTACCAACTTTCAAATATTATTGAATATTATTATGCTAATCAACAGTATTATGTATTGCTTATTTAACTACCATTATTTTCAAATTTTATAAAAATTAAGACAATTTTATTTAAAAGACTACTAATAAAGTTTTGAATTTAAGTGATGGAGCAATTATAAATCATTCATTTTAAAGGGAGGCGATATTATAAAAAATAATTGGGAATCATCTTTTATTCTTGTGAAGCAGTTGAAAATTCGATGGGATCATGGTCTGTAACTATGGTGATATGACTTCTTTTAAATCAAGCTAATTTAATACATATCTGAAAAATTTTATATAGTGAAGAAAATTATCAACTATCCTATGTAGTAGTAATTATAAATAAAAGTAGTCTTAGTGTTGATTAAATACCCTGTCTAAGTGGTCATGGTTCAACTGTCTTAGGGCATATTTTTTCTATTATTTTTAATACACACTGGATACCACAATTTGCAAAGCTATGATCTATAGTTTTTAAACAATAAAAATAATAATACTTTTATTTAATTTATCCAATAGAGAATTTAAAAAATTATGTAATTTTAATTTAACGTAAGAATTTTATCGGAATATTAAATCTAGATACATGTAGTTGAAAATAACAGTTTTATTGTACTATAGAAAAAGTAATATAATATTTTCAAAACAAGTGGAAATTCTAAAAGAATCGGGTAATAATAATGCTATGTGACTCCACTGAAATAGAATGTTTATGCACTTTCGATTATTTATAACTGGATTTTCAAGTTTTCGAATTAACCCCCATTGATATCCTTGTTAAGAACGGTAGTTCCTTAGAAATTCCAATTGCTTAACAGATGCAGTAGAAGTAAAGCCAGATTGTTCTTGGTAGAAAAGCCGTTATTCTGGAATCAGTAGTAATAATGGTACCCATAAGATTCGGGGTGCTTGTAAGCAAATACATACACGGGCTGGTGAAACATTGAAGAAGACCACTGCGGGGAATGAAAACTTTGAAAGGGCCGCAAATGCATAAACAATTCCATTTCGCTGGTTGGATCTCTACTGATTTTGTTCTGTTCCTCATTTGCCGCTTCACTCGATTCCGTCGCTGGTTGAACAGTTTGCTCTTGATTACTCGGTTCAGGAGGAGGATTTTCACTTGAAGCCTCAGTTGATGGTTCTGTTGTTGATGATGCCTCTTCTTTCTTTGGTTCTGGCAGTCTTCTCAGGCCCTGAAAATGTTGTAAGAAATAACCTTCTGGAAAAGCCTCCGGTGGATCGTTTGCTGATGAATCGTCGAGTGGAAGATCTTGAATATCGTCCTCTTTAGGGGATTCTTCATCAGTTTGGGGTTGGGTTGCTTCTGTTTGTTCTGGTTTTTCACTTTGAGGTTCCTCCGGCACTTCAGAGATTGCTGTATACATAAGTGGAACTTCCGGTTGAGCATCTTTAATGGCTGGGAACTGTCCTTTGGGTGCTCCTTCAACACTCACATCGCCATTAGCAACATAACCTAGATTATCTGCTCTGTAACTAACTTCCCTAAATGACCCATTTGGATCCTCATACGAGTATTTTCCGATCACAACACCATCAGAATTTCTTTCCTCTGTACGACTATGACTTCCACCTTCTTTTCCGGTTTCGTATGCGAATCGATATGAACCATCGTCTTTTACTGACACTGTTTGGTACATCGGCGATCCTAGCGTAGAAGCTAATAGGGTCGCTAAAATTATCTGGAAAATAAAAATGTAGTCTCAGTACGAATAACGTAATCGATTAGAAATATACCAAATGATATAACTTTAACCTATTTATAGGTTAATTTAGAATATATTTTGAAGAAACATTTCCAAATATATATAAATAAGTAAGATTGAGAGTATTATTTTATAAAGTCATTTCAAGCCTCTTTGAACGCATAAAATTTCTTTAATATATATATATATATATAATCATAATTTCATACTTTTATTAAAAAACAAATTCATATTGAGTGGTTTTTATAATCGTTATGGCTAGTTTCAAGATAAAATCTTTTCTATTTAAGTTACAATAAAGATTTCTTAATGAATTTCTATTAATTGGAGGCTATTTTTTGGTATAATTAAAATATACAAATCCATCCAATAGAAACTTTTGTTGTAAAGTTAACATGAAGTATAAGTTATGAATACCCAAAACCAAAAGTTAATTTTTTTTGGTTTGGAATATTGAAGAAAAAAAAGTTCAAAATTTAAATATTTACCTTATTCTTTACCTTATTTCTAAATGTGTTGGAATATTTACTTATTAATGCCACACTTTCGTTCTTTTACTGTATTGTAATTATGCTTTTCCCATAAAATCTAAACAAATATATATTTTTAATTTGTAAGCAAAATATAATTTATATAATATTTGCCTTAGAGTAATCCGCATTATCTTGGTGAAGGAATGCAGTGCTTTGAAGGTATTAGGTTTTATACCTGACCCAGTCGAAGAGCATAGTGGTGAGCTCTTACATGTTAAGAATTTCGCAAAGCCCAATGTCTTTATACTGATGTGGAGTGGAGAAAAGTGAATGCAGGTTAATGTCAACTCCTTCAACTGACAGAGATTAAAAATTGTGAAACAGTTGATTGTATTAAGAGAATTTGGTGGGTAAAAACGTATCGCAATACCGTAGTTGCCCTGATGGATTATTAGATACGAATTTTTCTAGATTGAAAGACCTAGTTTAACAGATAAGACTAAAAAAATGGTAAAATCGATTTTTGTAAAACAAAAGATTTGTTTAAATCCTTTATTAAGTGTTTGTTTTATTTTCATTGGAATATTCCATATAAAAATATAATTTTTTTTCAAAATATATTTAAAAGCCTTTATTTTTTTCTCTTATTTTAAAGGAAACTGAAAAATGCTAAAATGATTTAAACAAAATTATAAAAAGAAGTTTTTATCAATTTT
Source organism: Latrodectus elegans (assembly GCA_030067965.1). Classification (NCBI taxonomy): domain Eukaryota; kingdom Metazoa; phylum Arthropoda; class Arachnida; order Araneae; family Theridiidae; genus Latrodectus; species Latrodectus elegans. The sequence goes on from CM057813.1 coordinate 99,538,503, forward strand.
TTTTTTTTAACTTTCTGGTATTATAGAGTTAAGAAATGCTAATTTTGGAGGGATGAGAATTGAATGGAATGATTAATTTAACGGGATCAGTTATGAAATATTTAGGACAAAGCAATTTTTCTGACAAATCGTCTGAATCAGCGTTTTTCAATATTTTCAAGTCAGCAACATTCTGAGAATTTCGGAACGCTTATGCTATGCACTTAAATATAGAAACTTAAGCCTTTTTGATTTATAAAGAAAGATACGAGTTCGTCTATTGACCTTCTGACCATTTTGGAACGCTTATGCTATGCACTTAAATATAGAAACTTAAGCCTTTTTGATTTATAAAGAAAGATACGAGTTCGTCTTTTGACCTTCTGATGACGTAAAATCATTTCATCAAATTCGTAAGAGTGACACTAATAATTGTACTTATTTATGCAGTTTGATTTTAATTCATTAAATATTTAACATCTGGAAAACTATTGTGATATTTTAATATTTCAAAATGTACTTAAAAAACACGCCTTTAAAGTATTCTTATAAAGTTAGAAATATTTTCCTTGAGAAAAATGCTTTTAAAAACCTCAATGAAAATGTAAGTTGATATTTCATTCCAAAAACCAGTTAAAATTGTTATTACAAGTTTTGTTAGAAATGACATATCTATATAAAAATGAAAACTTATAAATATGTGAGCACGTTTTGAATGCTATTAATATTTTTTTCAATTCATTAACTCAAAATTGAACTGAATATCATCAATTAATCCAGATGTTTATTTTAAATATTTCACGTGTAATTTAAAAATCATTTAGCTTAAATTTTTCGATTCATAAACTTTCATTTCATAAGCCTTCACAGTAATGCATCTTGCGAACAGATATAAAATATTATTTTAAAATAAATATTTTATAACATAGGTATAGGTTTATTATTTACTATTGTAATTATTAAAAACTATTTATTAATCTTGTTCGTTGAATAAACAATATAATGAAACTATTTTATGAATTCATTGCCCTTAAAATTTTTAAAATATTAAATAAAAATATTTAAATTGAAATATTTCCAGTAATGAAAAATCATAAAACTAATTATGTAAATTAATAAATTTTGATACGTAAATTTAGATTTAATTTATCTTAGTGACTTAAATAACGGCATTTATATTAATTAAAATGTGTGTAAAAGTGAGTTTAATAAGAAATATTTTTTAAAATTTATAATTAATTTCAGAAATTATCGTTCTACGTGTTAAATAATGACTTAATACACTATAAGAAATATTAATGATAATATAATACATACGAATAATAAGTTTAAACGGAGCCCGCTGGCGTAGTGGTAACGCCACTGTGTTTAATTTAGCTAGAATTTTAAACTTTTAAAATTGTTTCTTAAAAATAAAAATGATTAAAACTGTTAATAACTATGTAAATTCATATATTATATATATAATTTTCAGAAAATTTAGACATTTTTCAATGAATTGTTTCATTTTTTAATAAACTTTTATTTTACACACTGGCACAAAATATTTTTTGCATGTTGTTTTCATTCAGAAATATATACAACATGCCGGAATTAAATAAAGATAAACTATTTCATTAATTAGATTAGAAAATCTAATTATTTCATTAATTAGAATAGAAATTCTAATTACTGAAAATAGTTGAGAAATTTAAGTTCAAATCATAATGAATACAATGGTTCGAAAAAAATATTATCAAGGAAATGTTCTAGGGTCGAGAATTCTATACTGAATGTATTCATTCAAAGAAAATGTTTTTTGAATTCACAAATTTGAATTAATAAAGAAATAATTTTTTGATAATAAATGGGGTCGGGTAAGATGGATTTACCAATTACTTTTAATATTTAATAATCTTGTTAGAGTTGTCTTTTAAATCGAAATAATTCACGGTATTTCAAGATAGGGAGAAAAAAATTTTTTTTTCGACTAATCAAATGTTAAATTAGAATTGAGGAAAACAAATTTGCTTAATCTTTTCAATACGGAATACTGTAACTTTTATTTTCTAATATTTGTATGATTAGAGTGAGAAATTAAATCGAAAGTTATTAACTAATTTTTTTTTGGTTCAAAAAATTAATTAATAACTTTGGGAACTTCATTTATCGGCATGTTGTCAATTAAAAACTAATCTTTTCTTTTTCTGGTAGTAAATAAATTTTGCAATTGTGGTCACACTGTTTGTGTTGAAAAAAAGAAACTAAAAAGTAAAGTCGGGGAATAATCAAGTATTTCTACAACTAACATTAGCTTATTTATTGTTTTATTAAATACATAAGGAATTATTTTATTCATTAGTTCCTTCTCAACAAATAATTAATTACGATAATAGAAAGACTTCAAACTTTCTGTCTCTACTCAGAAAACGAGAACTATTTTTCAAATATATCACGTAAATAAATTGATTTTTAGCTTGCTATCCCATTACGCAGTTGATAATAAATATTGCTAACGAGCAAACTGTTAAAGCGGCATAGCGTTTAGCATTCATTTTTTCCATTTGTTTTGAGTAAAAATTCGGAGGAAAAAAGTTATCAAGAAATATTAGTATGGCGAATTTTTATTTAATATATTTATTGCGTTTTGATGTCCTCTTAGGATTGGACATTAGGCCTGAGGAACAATTTATTTACCAAACATACAGTCATTTAAACATACTATTATTTGATTCGGAGAAATAACAACTAGTTATAATAATTCAAAAATAATATATATATATTGAGAGAGAATAAAACAATCTTATAATTTATGGATTGTAAAAATGTTTTTGTATCGTTTATGTCTACATCCGTATTTAATCCTTAATAAGTTACACAGCGAAGATATCGTGAACTAGTAAATATTATCATCTTGATTATATATTAGACAAGCTTTGATTATAAGAATTTGTCATAAAAATGAGTGTTTTCCGATATAAAGAAGCATTTTATTTCCTTTTTTCAAGTCGTTCTAGAGCTACATATGGTATATAAATGAGTATAAGTTCCACAGATATTGGCTTGGTGTTGTAGGCGCTATTAAAATTATTTGTCAAAGCGCAACCGTATGCTATTCACATTTTAACATTGGTTGGTTGCTGGTTTTATGCTAATATTTTTCACATAACTTGGTTTACACATATTGGTAAAACTAAATCAGTGTTAAATATTTATCAAGTGAAAATTAAGCTTGTGTCATATTTAATGTACTGTTAGTTAAATTGAAATAAAATTAGAGACATACATTTCGTTATTATACTTATTATTAAGTATTTACTAAAACATTTCAGCAATTAACATGTCATTTAACTGAATATTTAAACTGTAAGGATTGAATTTGTATGTTAAGAGAAGTAATAATTAAAATTGTTGACTTATATTATTAAATATTTACAATAACTGTTGATAGGTGATTTGATGGAATAGTTAAACTTTAAGTATTAAAGTTTCGTCTTTGGAAAGCATTATTTAAAATGAACAAAAGCTGTGCTGATTGAAATAATTGAAAATTATGTTACATCTAAATATATCCATGACGATTGAATTTATATATTTTAACAATTTGCGTGTGTAATACCAATTTGTGAAGAAAGTCTGTTCCCAGAATCTTTAGGTATCATAAAACCAGTGTCACAATTTCATATAGAAATTCAAAATACATAAATTTTATAAATTATTCGACCAGAAATATTTAAAAGATTTTGAAAACATTTACGTGTTTACAAAATTTTTGTTTCTTTGTTTGACATAGTTGTTGACTTATTTCACTTTTATTTAAATTGAATCATTGACAAAATATGAAAATATTGAATGATATTGCATTTCTTTAATTTTTTATTGATAGTTGTACTAAAATATTATCTTAATATTACCTTTAAAACGATGTAACGTCCTAATTTAATGTCTGTCACGACATTACAAATAAACATAATAAATTTAATTATATTCTAAATAATTTTACATCCAACCCTATTTTTTAAGACTGTTTCATTGAAAGATTTATCAGTTATGAGAGTCTCTTCAAGTTCTTTGTGTATATAGTTTTGCATCCATAAATTCTAAAATAATCAGATGCAAAACGTAGTAACTTCAAAGGGCCAGAAAGTAGTATAATAAGAGGGTGCTGCAAACCAGTACCAAAAACTAACTGTTTATGGTTAGAAAATTCAAATTGGCAACACCAAAGGGAAAATCGGCAATAAAGGACCCCAGATTTGGCGAGAAATTTCTTGAGGGAATATATGATACTTATACCTAATATTTTCTTATTATGTATAACTTAATGTTGATAGCTTTATGCATATAGTAAAATCCCAATTATTCATTTTACGAATTATTCATGATATATAAATGTAAATAAAAATAAATTTTTATAAAGAGTTAATTATTTTCAAAGAAATTTTTGAATGGCGGTATTTCAAGTAAATCTTTAAACTTGTAAGAACAGAATATTTTTTTTTTATTTTTTAAGCTGCAAGTATGTTTACGTAACCTGTTGTGTATATAAATTGTTGAAATATATGTGTTGATTTTTTCCCTTTTATAAAATAATTTTGTAGTTTATTCGCGAAATTGGCTTATCCTTGATAGCCGGGACAGTCATTTCTATTGATGATTGCGAATTAAATGCGTAAAAATTTTCAGTCAATCTGGCCAAACAGTTGCATGGATGATTGGGAGTTCATTATTATGTCAAAGATATTACATTAAATTCCATGTATGATAATCAGTTTGTTAGGACTGATTATCATACATGGAATGTTTTTTAGCCTTGCAGTTAGGACATGAGTTAAATTGGATTGGATCTGCAGTTTCTGGACTAATATGAATATCACTGACGAGATTGGAACTGAATCCGCAAAATTTTGAAATAAATGCCAGAGCAAGAGATTCATCATTCAATTGTGAGCCAATCAAATGTTCACCATTCAGTTGTAAACTCGAATCAAAGCCAAAAAGTAAAAAAGCATTGTTTTTAATCCAATCAAGTTTAAATATCTGTATGCCTTCTTTGGACTAAATCTCATAGTTCGTTACTTCAACATGATCTGAAAAATTTTGTCTAAAAACCAATCTGGCATATAACTTTACTTTTGACTTTATTCAAACATTAACATCTATGGTAGGTAAATAATACTATGATGAAGAAAAAAAAAAGAAAATTGATTCAGGATATTTTTCAACTAATCCATTTGTACTGAAAAAAGTCCGCATTGACGTATAAACTAAATGAGTTATTACCTTTTGACTCAACTTCTTAGAGAATTCCACATATCTACTATTTAACACAAAAAATATTCATTTAAACAATAAATGAACATTTAAACTACCCAGTTAATTATCACAACTTTGAGTCTCAACAAGAAAAAAAATCAGATTCTCCATAAACATTATTTTTGTGGAGTTGGGATTTTAAACTTTTTAATGCCAATGTTAATCATAAAAATTTCTCAATGATAATTTTAATAGTAAATTTCTCTCTCTTTCTCTCCCAAATGTTTTCCGTTTTAAGAAAAATTATTGATTTCTTTTATACTTGGATACTGTTAGTATATTTGTTCTAAAAATAATACTTGATTACATTTTTTCATTACAATCTCTAAAGTGCAGAAAATTATTTCAAATCTCATATTACAACGTAGATAAACTTCAAATTATATTTTAAATTTGTATTCTATATCTATTTGTCCCTCTATTACCGAAATGAAAATAAGGACTTCGCAATAAAAACAATGTTTCTTCACGCATAAATTAGTATATTATTTATTTATTGACCTCTAATGAATCTAGTGAATATAAAAAATAAATTAGTTGACGAAATCACTGATAAATCAATTACAATTAAAAATTTTAAAACAAGAAATCAAATGATTTAAAATATTAATGCAGTTACAGAAACTATCGTAATATTATTTATTTTTCGATAAATTATATATACAATTTCTGCTATTTTAATTATACCGGATATATTTATTTTACGATGTGTGATATATGTATAGTTATACACATGCGTTTTGGAATACAGAAGTAAAATAAACATCATTAACATCTGTAAACAAATTTGGAATATTATCAATAATATTATTATCAATCAAAAGCAATTTTTGTTTTTAGATATGAAGTTTAACCATCGGAGAGACAAAAGCGGTTGCTGATACAAGTTAATACTTTCAAATAAATATTTTGCGAACACAAAATCAAAATTTTGTTTAAAATGTTTCATTCTTGTTCTGTGGCGATGGTTAGTTGTGTACAACAGTTACATATTTATGAAAGTTTTGTCAGAATTTAAATCTCTTAATACATTATTTTGTAAAGATTAATTAACGATTATATACTAAAAATCAATAGTTAGATTTTAACAATTTAAAATTCAATGAATTTTACAAATAATTCTTATTAATGAGAATAGTTACCGAGATTAAGAGAATAGTTATTCGTTTTAAGAGATACGCATTATTTATGGTATTAAGATTTAGTCATAAGTTAAGTTAATCATCAGTAATGAGATTTAATTACACACATTAATACTTATGATTAAATCTTATTCAAAATTAAATACCAATGATTAGATTTAATTGGGAATTATAGTTATATATAAACTTTTATG